>JAQAHW010000076.1:600000-1121242 GCA_027580185.1 Tuta absoluta
TTCAGTATGATGGGCCGCTTCTTTTCACAAGAACATTGAGGATCTGGAGTACCTTATGTAGACCACCAGGTGTACCACCAGGAGCCCAGCTAAACTATTAGAGATACAGGCATGGTTCCGAAACAAAAGTTGTTCAGTATGATGGGCCGCTTCTTTTCACAAGGACATTGAGGATCTGGAGTACCTTATGTAGACCACCAGGTGTACCATCAGGAGCCCAGCTAAACTATTAGAGATGCAGGTATGGTTCCAAAACAAAAGTTGTTTAGTATAATAGGTCGCTTCTTTTCACAAGGACATTGAGGATCTGGAATACCTTATGTAGACCACCAGGTGTACCATCAGGAGCCCAGCTAAACTATTAGAGATACAGGCATGGTTCTAAAACAAAAGTTGTTCGGTATGATGGGCCGCTTTTTTTTACAAGGACATTGAGGACCTGGAGTACCTTATGTCACCAGGTGTACCATCAGGGACCACGTAAACTATTAGAGCTACAGGTATGGTTCCAAAACAGAAGTTTTTCAGTATGATGAGCCGCTTCTTTTCACACGGACGTTGAGGATCTGGAGTACCTTATGTTGACCACCAGGTGTACCATCAGGAGGCCAGCTAAACTATTAGAGATACAGGCATGGTTCCAAAACAAAAGTTGTTCGGTATGATAGGCCGCTTCTTTTCACAAGGACATTGAGGATCTGGAGTACCTTATGTAGACCACCAGGTGTACCATCAGGAGCCCAGATAAACTATTAGAGATACAGGTATGGTTCCAAAACAGAAGTTGTTCAGTATGATGGGCCGCTTCTTTTCACAAGGACATTGAGGATCTGAAGTACCTTATGTAGACCACCAGGTGTACCATCAGGAGCCCAGCTAAACTATTAGAGATACAGGCATGGTTCCAAAACAAAAGTTGTTCAGTATGATGGGCCGCCTCTTTTCACCAGGACATTAAGGATCTGCAGTACATAATGTAGACCACCAGGTGTACCATCAGGAACCCACGTGAACTATTAGAGATACAGAAATGGTTCCAAAACAAAAGTGGTTCAGTATGATGGGCCGCTTCGTTTCACAAGGACATTGAGGATCTGGAGTACCTTATGTAGACCACCAGGTGTACCACCAGGAACCCACGTAAACTATTAGAGATACAGAAATGGTTCCAAAAAAAAAGTTGTTCAGTATGATGGGCCGCTTCTTTTCACAAGGATATTGAGGATCTGGAGTACCTTATGTCACCAGGTGTACCATCAGGAGACCACGTAAACTATTAGAGATACAGAAATGGTTCCGAAACAAAAGTTGTTCATGATGATGGGCCGCTTCTTTTCACAAGGACATTGAGGATCTGGAGTACCGTATGTAGACCATCAGGTCTACCATCAGGAGCCCACCTTATTGGAGATACAGAAATGGTTTCAGAACAAAAGTTGTTCAGTATGATGGGAATAAGTTGAGAAAGGACATTGCCTTCTTTACCGAGGACAGAAAAACAAAAAATGTGGTATATAGAGGTATAAAAATGTATAACAGTAACTTATATTACCTTTTGATCTGTCTAATCTACTTATGCTAACCATTTTAGTGTGCTCAAATCGGCACCTCTGGAGTAAGTACTCTGTTATCTACTGACTTTTGTATTCATTGGTTATAAATATTGATCTCTCAGGCCGGATAGCAAATTTTGAATTGTCCCTTTAACAACAGAAGCAAGCAAGTCATCTTTAAACAGTAGAGATAAGAACTGTTCTAATATCACTGTCACACTTACTATGTATACACATACCTACTTTAGAACTTCTGCCTAAAAAAAAACTATCTAACGCGGACGAAGTCGCGGGTAAAAGCTATCCACACTATCCACACTAATCCACACTAATATTATAAATGCGAAAGTAACTCTGTCTGTCTGTCTGTCTGTCTGTCTGTCTGCTACGCTTTCACGGCCAAACCGCTGAACCGATCTTCATGAAACTTGGCACAGAGATTGCTAGCATACCGAGAACGGACATAGACTACTTTTTATCACCATTTGAGGGTCTGGAGTATAGATGTAGACCACCAGGTGTACCACCAGGAGCCCAGCTAAACTATTAGAGATACAGGCATGGTTCCAAAACAAAAGTTGTTCAGTATGATGGGCCGCTTCTTTTCACAAGGACATTGAGGATCTGGAGTACCTTATGTAGACCACCAGGTGTACCACCAGGAGCCCAGCTAAACTATTAGAGATACAGGCATGGTTCCGAAACAAAAGTTGTTCAGTATGATGGGCCGCTTCTTTTCACAAGGACATTGAGGATCTGGAGTACCTTATGTAGACCACCAGGTGTACCATCAGGAGCCCAGCTAAACTATTAGAGATGCAGGTATGGTTCCAAAACAAAAGTTGTTTAGTATAATAGGTCGCTTCTTTTCACAAGGACATTGAGGATCTGGAATACCTTATGTAGACCACCAGGTGTACCATCAGGAGCCCAGCTCAACTATTAGAGATACAGGCATGATTCTAAAACAAAAGTTGTTCGGTATGATGGGCCGCTTTTTTTTACAAGGACATTGAGGACCTGGAGTACCTTATGTCACCAGGTGTACCATCAGGGACCACGTAAACTATTAGAGCTACAGGTATGGTTCCAAAACAGAAGTTTTTCAGTATGATGGGCCGCTTCTTTTCACACGGACGTTGAGGATCTGGAGTACCTTATGTTGACCACCAGGTGTACCATCAGGAGGCCAGCTAAACTATTAGAGATACAGGCATGGTTCCAAAACAAAAGTTGTTCGGTATGATGGGCCGCTTCTTTTCACAAGGACATTGAGGATCTGGAGTACCTTATGTAGACCACCAGGTGTACCATCAGGAGCCCAGATAAACTATTAGAGATACAGGTATGGTTCCAAAACAGAAGTTGTTCAGTATGATGGGCCGCTTCTTTTCACAAGGACATTGAGGATCAGAAGTACCTTATGTAGACCACCAGGTGTACCATCAGGAGCCCAGCTAAACTATTAGAGATACAGGCATGGTTCCAAAACAAAAGTTGTTCAGCATGATGGGCCGCCTCTTTTCACCAGGACATTAAGGATCTGCAGTACATAATGTAGACCACCAGGTGTACCATCAGGAACCCACGTGAACTATTAGAGATACAGAAATGGTTCCAAAACAAAAGTGGTTCAGTATGATGAGCCGCTTCGTTTCACAAGGACATTGAGGATCTGGAGTACCTTATGTAGACCACCAGGTGTACCACCAGGAACCCACGTAAACTATTAGAGATACAGAAATGGTTCCAAAAAAAAAGTTGTTCAGTATGATGGGCCGCTTCTTTTCACAAGGATATTGAGGATCTGGAGTACCTTATGTCACCAGGTGTACCATCAGGAGACCACGTAAACTATTAGAGATACAGAAATGGTTCCGAAACAAAAGTTGTTCATGATGATGGGCCGCTTCTTTTCACAAGGACATTGAGGATCTGGAGTACCTTATGTAGACCATCAGGTGTACCATCAGGAGCCCAGCTAAACTATTAGAGATACAGGCATGGTTCCAAAACAAAAGTTGTTCAGTATGATGGGCCGCCTCTTTTCACCAGGACATTAAGGATCTGCAGTACATAATGTAGACCACCAGGTGTACCATCAGGAACCCACGTGAACTATTAGAGATACAGAAATGGTTCCAAAACAAAAGTGGTTCAGTATGATGGGCCGCTTCGTTTCACAAGGACATTGAGGATCTGGAGTACCTTATGTAGACCATCAGGTCAACCATCAGGAGCCCACCTTATTGGAGATACAGAAATGGTTTCAGAACAAAAGTTGTTCATTATGATGGGAATAAGTTGAGAAAGGACATTGCCTTCTTTACCGAGGACAGAAAAACAAAAAATGTGGTATATAGAGGTATAAAAATGTATAACAGTAACTTATATTACCTTTTGATCTGTCTAATCTACTTATGCTAACCATTTTAGTGTGCTCAAATCGGCACCTCTGGAGTAAGTACTCTGTTATCTACTGACTTTTGTATTCATTGGTTATAAATATTGATCTCTCAGGCCGGATAGCAAATTTTGAATTGTCCCTTTAACAACAGAAGCAAGCAAGTCATCTTTAAACAGTAGAGATAAGAACTGTTCTAATATCACTGTCACACTTACTATGTATACACATACCTACTTTAGAACTTCTGCCTAAAAAAAAACTATCTAACGCGGACGAAGTCGCGGGTAAAAGCTAGTATCAAATAAGGCAACCCGCGGAGGAGGTGAACAAGGGAGATTAAGCGAATTAGACTTACATTGGTGATTAGAGTATCTAATCGGATGTGATCTTGACTATACATTGTTAGTACAGGGGTGTTATTGGCGAGATTGTTTTGATTCTATTACCACTGTGTGCATTCTTGGGTCACGCAGCAGTGTCGACCAGTGTGATGATGTACAAAACACTGTCGTGCAGTATAGGGACTTGATTTAATGTTATGTTTGTTTATGTCAAATAAAAATAATAGAAACAAAACACAACCCGAGTATTACTAAGAAGCTATATAATATATAAAATTGAATTGATTGAATAAGTAGAGCTATGCAAAACAACAAAATCGTCGGAAGTCATTTAATTTTTCACAAATTTTAACAGAGTAGTTCGCCGGTTTACCCGGTTAGAAACTCTGACGAAAACAGGATTGCAGGTTAGTTGATTCATTAAGCTGCTACATTTTGCTTACATAGGTATCAATTTTAAATATTGAAATGATAAACTGATAATGATACTAACCATTGACATCAAAAGCGGTTTGGCGAAATAAATTGTTATTTACTTTTCCTATTGCATTAAACTTTTCATACTCTTATCTTATCATAAAACATAATGTGATGGATGAAGAAGCCAAACTAGGGTAAATTATTTTAAACTAGCTTTTACCCGCGACTTCGTCCGCGTTAGATAGTTTTTTTTAGGCAGAAGTTCTAAAGTAGGTATGTGTATACATAGTAAGTGTGACAGTGATATTAGAACAGTTCTTATCTCTACTGTTTAAAGATGACTTGCTTGCTTCTGTTGTTAAAGGGACAATTCAAAATTTGCTATCCGGCCTGAGAGATCAATATTTATAACCAATGAATACAAAAGTCAGTAGATAACAGAGTACTTACTCCAGAGGTGCCGATTTGAGCACACTAAAATGGTTAGCATAAGTAGATTAGACAGATCAAAAGGTAATATAAGTTACTGTTATACATTTTTATACCTCTATATACCACATTTTTTGTTTTTCTGTCCTCGGTAAAGAAGGCAATGTCCTTTCTCAACTTATTCACATCATAATGAACAACTTTTGTTCTGAAACCATTTCTGTATCTCCAATAAGGTGGGCTCCTGATGGTAGACCTGATGGTCTACATAAGGTACTCCAGATCCTCAATGTCCTTGTGAAACGAAGCGGCCCATCATACTGAACCACTTTTGTTTTGGAACCATTTCTGTATCTCTAATAGTTCACGTGGGTTCCTGATGGTACACCTGGTGGTCTACATTATGTACTGCAGATCCTTAATGTCCTGGTGAAAAGAGGCGGCCCATCATACTGAACAACTTTTGTTTTGGAACCATGCCTGTATCTCTAATAGTTTAGCTGGGCTCCTGATGGTACACCTGATGGTCTACATAAGGTACTCCAGATCCTCAATGTCCTTGTGAAAAGAAGCGGCCCATCATCATGAACAACTTTTGTTTCGGAACCATTTCTGTATCTCTAATAGTTTACGTGGTCTCCTGATGGTACACCTGGTGACATAAGGTACTCCAGATCCTCAATATCCTTGTGAAAAGAAGCGGCCCATCATACTGAACAACTTTTTTTTTGGAACCATTTCTGTATCTCTAATAGTTTACGTGGGTTCCTGGTGGTACACCTGGTGGTCTACATAAGGTACTCCAGATCCTCAATGTCCTTGTGAAACGAAGCGGCCCATCATACTGAACCACTTTTGTTTTGGAACCATTTCTGTATCTCTAATAGTTCACGTGGGTTCCTGATGGTACACCTGGTGGTCTACATTATGTACTGCAGATCCTTAATGTCCTGGTGAAAAGAGGCGGCCCATCATACTGAACAACTTTTGTTTTGGAACCATGCCTGTATCTCTAATAGTTTAGCTGGGCTCCTGATGGTACACCTGGTGGTCTACATAAGGTACTTCAGATCCTCAATGTCCTTGTGAAAAGAAGCGGCCCATCATACTGAACAACTTCTGTTTTGGAACCATACCTGTATCTCTAATAGTTTATCTGGGCTCCTGATGGTACACCTGGTGGTCTACATAAGGTACTCCAGATCCTCAATGTCCTTGTGAAAAGAAGCGGCCCATCATACCGAACAACTTTTGTTTTGGAACCATGCCTGTATCTCTAATAGTTTAGCTGGCCTCCTGATGGTACACCTGGTGGTCAACATAAGGTACTCCAGATCCTCAACGTCCGTGTGAAAAGAAGCGGCCCATCATACTGAAAAACTTCTGTTTTGGAACCATACCTGTAGCTCTAATAGTTTACGTGGTCCCTGATGGTACACCTGGTGACATAAGGTACTCCAGGTCCTCAATGTCCTTGTAAAAAAAAGCGGCCCATCATACCGAACAACTTTTGTTTTAGAACCATGCCCGTATCTCTAATAGTTTAGCTGGGCTCCTGATGGTACACCTGGTGGTCTACATAAGGTATTCCAGATCCTCAATGTCCTTGTGAAAAGAAGCGACCTATTATACTAAACAACTTTTGTTTTGGAACCATACCTGCATCTCTAATAGTTTAGCTGGGCTCCTGATGGTACACCTGATGGTCTACATAAGTTACTCCAGATCCTCAATGTCCTTGTGAAAAGAAGCGGCCCATCATACTGAACAATTTTTGTTTTGGAACCATGCCTGTATCTCTAATAGTTTAGCAGGGCTCCTGGTGGTATATCTGGTGGTCTAAATAAGGTACTCCAGATCCTCAATGTCCTTGTGAAAAGAAGCGGCCCATCATACTGAACAACTTATATTTTGGAACCATGCCTGTATCTCTAATTGTTTAGCTGGGCTCCTGGTGGTATATCTGGTGGTCTACATAAGGTACTCCAGACCCTCGAATGGTGATAAAAAGTAGTCTATGTCCGTTCTCGGTATGCTAGCAATCTCTGTGCCAAGTTTCATGAAGAGAAGTGAAAGCGTAGCAGACAGACAGACAGACAGACAGACAGACAGAGTTACTTTCGCATTTATAATATTAGTGTGGATTAGTGTGGATAGTGTGGATAGCTTTTACCCGCGACTTCGTCCGCGTTAGATAGTTTTTTTTTAGGCAGAAGTTCTAAAGTAGGTATGTGTATACATAGTAAGTGTGACAGTGATATTAGAACAGTTCTTATCTCTACTGTTTAAAGATGACTTGCTTGCTTCTGTTGTTAAAGGGACAATTCAAAATTTGCTATCCGGCCTGAGAGATCAATATTTATAACCAATGAATACAAAAGTCAGTAGATAACAGAGTACTTACTCCAGAGGTGCCGATTTGAGCACACTAAAATGGTTAGCATAAGTAGATTAGACAGATAAAAAGGTAATATAAGTTACTGTTATACATTTTTATACCTCTATATACCACATTTTTTGTTTTTCTGTCCTCGGTAAAGAAGGCAATGTCCTTTCTCAACTTATTCCCATCATACTGAACAACTTTTGTTCTGAAACCATTTCTGTATCTCCAATAAGGTGGGCTCCTGATGGTAGACCTGATGGTCTACATACGGTACTCCAGATCCTCAATGTCCTTGTGAAAAGAAGCGGCCCATCATCATGAACAACTTTTGTTTCGGAACCATTTCTGTATCTCTAATAGTTTACGTGGTCTCCTGATGGTACACCTGGTGACATAAGGTACTCCAGATCCTCAATATCCTTGTGAAAAGAAGCGGCCCATCATACTGAACAACTTTTTTTTTGGAACCATTTCTGTATCTCTAATAGTTTACGTGGGTTCCTGGTGGTACACCTGGTGGTCTACATAAGGTACTCCAGATCCTCGATGTCCTTGTGAAACGAAGCGGCCCATCATACTGAACCACTTTTGTTTTGGAACCATTTCTGTATCTCTAATAGTTCACGTGGGTTCCTGATGGTACACCTGGTGGTCTACATTATGTACTGCAGATCCTTAATGTCCTGGTGAAAAGAGGCGGCCCATCATACTGAACAACTTTTGTTTTGGAACCATGCCTGTATCTCTAATAGTTTAGCTGGGCTCCTGATGGTACACCTGGTGGTCTACATAAGGTACTTCAGATCCTCAATGTCCTTGTGAAAAGAAGCGGCCCATCATACTGAACAACTTCTGTTTAGGAACCATACCTGTATCTCTAATAGTTTATCTGGGCTCCTGATGGTACACCTGGTGGTCTACATAAGGTACTCCAGATCCTCAATGTCCTTGTGAAAAGAAGCGGCCTATCATACCGAACAACTTTTGTTTTGGAACCATGCCTGTATCTCTAATAGTTTAGCTGGCCTCCTGATGGTACACCTGGTGGTCAACATAAGGTACTCCAGATCCTCAACGTCCGTGTGAAAAGAAGCGGCTCATCATACTGAAAAACTTCTGTTTTGGAACCATACCTGTAGCTCTAATAGTTTACGTGGTCCCTGATGGTACACCTGGTGACATAAGGTACTCCAGGTCCTCAATGTCCTTGTAAAAAAAAGCGGCCCATCATACCGAACAACTTTTGTTTTAGAACCATGCCTGTATCTCTAATAGTTTAGCTGGGCTCCTGATGGTACACCTGGTGGTCTACATAAGGTATTCCAGATCCTCAATGTCCTTGTGAAAAGAAGCGACCTATTATACTAAACAACTTTTGTTTTGGAACCATACCTGCATCTCTAATAGTTTAGCTGGGCTCCTGATGGTACACCTGGTGGTCTACATAAGGTACTCCAGATCCTCAATGTCCTTGTGAAAAGAAGCGGCCCATCATACTGAACAACTTTTGTTTCGGAACCATGCCTGTATCTCTAATAGTTTAGCTGGGCTCCTGGTGGTACACCTGGTGGTCTACATAAGGTACTCCAGATCCTCAATGTCCTTGTGAAAAGAAGCGGCCCATCATACTGAACAACTTTTGTTTTGGAACCATGCCTGTATCTCTAATAGTTTAGCTGGGCTCCTGGTGGTACACCTGGTGGTCTACATCTATACTCCAGACCCTCAAATGGTGATAAAAAGTAGTCTATGTCCGTTTTCGGTATGCTAGCAATCTCTGTGCCAAGTTTCATGAAGATCGGTTCAGCGGTTTGGCCGTGAAAGCGTAGCAGACAGACAGACAGACAGACAGACAGACAGAGTTACTTTCGCATTTATAATATTAGTGTGGATAGTGTGGATGTATGTAATACGCTTATCGATCTGGGCGCGGTACAACGGATCTCGTGCGTGAAGTAGTGTGGCGCGTGCTGAGCGCGCGCGAGTCCAATAGACACGTAGCTCTCGTGTGCTGCGATCTATCGCGCGCATTCGATACAGCTGATCATGCTCTCATCGCCCACAAGTTATCGTTTTACGGAATACAAAGTCCTCCCCTTTCACTTTTAGTCTCTTTTATGTCCGACAGAAGGCAGGTAGTGGTCGGAGACAAGGGCCGTATAATGTCAACCGAAGTAGATTGCGAGATAGGAGTCCCGCAAGGGTCATGCCTCTCTAACACCTTATTCAGCCTTTTGCTGAACGATCTACCCCACGGCATAAAAGATGCAGAAATTTTCATGCACGCCGACGACGTGGCAGCTCTAATCACAGCCCCATCACAGCAGGAACTTCAGCTTATACTCAACTGAACTGTCCAAAAGCTAGAATTATGGTTTAGGTCAAACGGTCTAGCACTGAACCGCGATAAAACTTAATTCATGGCATTCAGTTTGAACGGCAGAAAAACGGTGCCGCTGAAGGTAAATGCCGGTGACTGCCAGCTGCTACAAGTGCCTACCACGAAATTACTAGGTTTCCATCTAGACAACACACTCTCGTGGGAGGCACATATTGAACAGCTATGCGCGAGGCTCGGTAGCGCCTGTTTCGCATTGCGGCGTCTAGCCAGCACTGCTTCGAGAGACGTGGTAAAATCGTGCTACTACGCTACGGTCCACTCTATCATCACGTATGGACTGGAATTATGGGGACGAGCCGCTGAATTCGAAAGAGTTTTCCGAATGCAGAAGCGAGCCGTCAGAGCCATGATGGGTGTACCGGATGACGAATCATGCCGACCACTTTTTGTGCAGCTGAAAATATTACCGTTGCCTTGTGAATTCATATACCAAATAGCCGTATACACTGTATCTAATATGAACAGGTTTGAACGCAAAGAAACTAATAAAATACACAACTTACGCAGCAACAGCGCACGAAATCAACTAGTGATACCAAGGCAGAAACTAAACAAGTCAAAACGATCGGTGTATGTTTTAGGGCCAAGAGTATACAATGACTTACCAGACGAAGTCAAGGATGCAGTTTCTACTCAAATATTTAAAAATAAACTTAAAAAATGGCTCCATGAGAAGCAGTTTTACAACTTAGATGAATTTGTTCGAGCCCCTATGATTTGAAAAATACAATAACATATTAGTTTAATGTTTTCTACTAATCAAATGACCTGTAATGCTATTATTATCAATAAAGTTATTGTATTGTATTGTATTGTATGCGGTTCGTAACCTAGACGTACTTATCTATCTAAATAGTGGGCGGGGAAGCGCAAAGCGGAATGCGAGCACACAATACAGAGCACATAAGTATAGCAAATAAAATAGGCTAACGCGGTGTTCTTGCTTAGCGGTTTGACAGGCTCACTTAGCAAGGGGATTATCACACCAAGGTTAGCTCAAACACTCGTTGTCAGCTATTCTATTGCTACGGACTCTCTTAACGCACACGGCGTCCGTCGGGGTAAAATACCAGCCAAGTCGCAACGTGGCACAACGGGATAAATCCCGGATTACGGGTCGCGTGAACCACAGGCGGACCTGGTTGCCACAGCGCACGTATAGTGCAGCTACAATCGATAAATTCTGGGCAACTGGTGGACCTGGTCACACAGCGCACGAACAGTGCAGCTGCAGGCGAAGGGATAAATCCAGGGTTATAGTTCGGTGAACAACAGGCGGACCTGGTTGCCACAGCGCACATACAGTGCAGCTGTAATCGGTGGGATAAATCCTGGGCAACAGGTGAACCTGGTCACACAGCACACGTACAGTGCAGCTGTAAGCGAGAGTCACCGAGGCAATTAAAATATCACGGATCTAGCCTAAAGCCTCACCGGGAGATCGTGGCCTGCTTAGCAAAGCGGCGGCTGTAAGCGATTTGGCATAAGCAAGAAAACACGCGAATCACCACTAACCTGGACCTTTGCTGCAGGCTGGAACTACTGCTAGTTTTACGGAACTGAAGGTGTGGCGAATCTACTTTACTCGCCACTATAACAACTTGGACCAGCCCCTATTGTAACTTGGACCAACACCTTACAATTTGGTACTTGTGGAGTTCCCCGCTCCGCTTGTGAACCTTGTACCACACGCCATGACCAGCGATCTATTCGGCTGCGCCCGCTCGCTCTCGGGCCTCGTCGTGCGTCTACGCTGCTGTCGGGCATCCGCCCGCACCGCTACTGAACCCCGCCGTCACCTATGGTCGTCGCGTCGGCCGGCGCTGCTACGAATCACCCCGATTCATTCGGACTCCTGACTCGCTACCTAGCTACTGTGCGCGCTTTTGCTTTTGTGTCGAGTCACGAACATTTACGAAATTGTAATTCTTTGTTTCGCTTTAATACAAGATTTTGCATATATTTAATAATATTATTCATTTCGCCCCGATAAAATATCCTCGCCTATCTATCGCCTTCACACTTCATCTTCGTGATCTGCTGAAATATCGATCTTAGTCCAGATCCTACTTAATGTGCGGCTAAGGTAAATCTACTACCTATCCCACATATTGGTGACCCCCGTAAGAAGCTTTTTGCTGGATTGGACAGCGCTGGAGATTTTGCAACGGAAATTTGCAAGTCATTTCGGACTCCTGACTCGCTACCTAGCTACTGTGCGCGCTTTTGCGCGTTTTTCAGTACGACTGGTAACACACAGATTTGTCTGGCCAGGGATTCGTAAGCACTGTAGAGAGTGGACAAGGCAGTGCTTGCAATGCCAAAAATGCAAGGTTTTCCGCCATACAGTATCCCCCCTTTCCACGTTCCTTACTCCTTCCTCGAGGTTCTCTCACATACACCTCGACATTGTAGGGCCCCTAACTCTGTCTTCTAATTACAGATACTGCCTCACTGTCATCGATAGATTTACACGATGGCCTGAGGCAATACCCTTGACTGAGATCACTGCGGAGGCCTGTGCAGCTGCCCTCGTGTCTGGCTGGATAGCCAGGTTTGGTTGTCCCACCAGGATCACTACAGACCGTGGTCGGCAGTTTGAGAGTCACCTCTTCAAGACTCTCGCTACTCTGGTCGGTGCGCGTCACTTCCGCACTACCGCCTACCACCCAGCTGCAAATGGGATCGTCGAGCGCATGCATCGGCAGCTAAAGGCAGCCATCATGTGCCACCCTACTACTTCGTGGACAGAAGCCCTTCCTCTCGTCCTCATGGGTATGCGAAGCTCCTGGAAAGAAGACGTCCAAGCCTCGCCTGCCGAGCTCGTGTATGGCGAGCCTCTCCAGTTACCAGGCCAGTTCCTGTCGCCCAAAGATGACTATACTGTGGGTGACGTCACCGAGTACGCTACTCGACTTCGCGCGCACATGGCCAAGATTACCCCGAGACCTACTTCATGGCACTCTAACTCGCCGTTCTATATTCCTCGGGACCTGCACACGACTTCCCATGTTTTCCTGCGCCAAGGACATGTTCGAACCTCACTAGAGCCACCCTATGCCGGACCGTTCAAGGTCATTGAGAGGCAGCCGAAATACTTCACAATTGACGTCCGCGGCAAGCCAGTTAACGTCACTGTCGACAGGCTGAAACCGGCTTACATGGCGAGAGAAGTTACCGTCCCAGAGCAGCCGGTGGCGCCTATTCAACCGCCGCCAAGCACCAACACCACTACCACAAGAAGTGGGAGAGTGGTCAGAATACCGGATTTTTATCGACCGTAGTCACGGTCTGGCCGGGGAGTGATGTGGCGAATCTACTTTACTCGCCACTATAACAACTTGGACCAGCCCCTATTGTAACTTGGACCAACACCTTACAATTTGGTACTTGTGGAGTTCCCCGCTCCGCTTGTGAACCTTGTACCACACGCCATGACCAGCGATCTATTCGGCTGCGCCCGCTCGCTCTCGGGCCTCGTCGTGCGTCTACGCTGCTGTCGGGCATCCGCCCGCACCGCTACTGAACCCCGCCGTCGCCTATGGTCGTCGCGTCGGCCGGCGCTGCTACGAATCACCCCGATTCATTCGGACTCCTGACTCGCTACCTAGCTACTGTGCGCGCTTTTGCTTTTGTGTCGAGTCACGAACATTTACGAAATTGTAATTCTTTGTTTCGCTTTAATACAAGCTTTTGCATATATTTAATAATATTATTCATTTCGCCCCGATAAAATATCCTCGCCTATCTATCGCCTTCACACTTCATCTTCGTGATCTGCTGAAATATCGATCTTAGTCCAGATCCTACTTAATGTGCGGCTAAGGTAAATCTACTACCTATCCCACAAAGGCTTTATTAATGACGATACGGGACACTACAAATATATATATATATATCTTCGGGAGCTACTGCGGGAGCTCAGTTTACGCGCTAAGTCGCGGGACCAGCCCTCTCACTGGCAACTGGGGTGAAGCTTCAACCGCGGCGGACTGTCAAAACTTGAACTGTGAAGACTGGACTGGCCGTGCTCACGGCATGCGCGAGCTTATAAAGCGTCGCGGATGCGCTTGTCCGTGTGACGCGTGCTTGTGTGCGCGCTGCTACGGCGTAGAAGGATGTGTAGCCGCGCAGGAGTCGTAGCAGGCGAACCCTTGTTGCACTTCCCCTCCTCGCTGGCAATAAACTGCATAAATATTTGCACCACCACAATACCACACCACATACTTCTGGACCTAACATACTGATATCGTTAACCGGAACAAAACTGTTTTACTGGTTTGTACTCTCTTGTACGCTACTACTTACAACTAGATTTAATTCTGAGAATACCAATGAAAAAAAATTCTAACTAAATATACTGCTTCTACGGCCGGGACATGAACCCGGGTCTGTGAACACATATCTCCCATATCCTAAAAACTATACCTCTGATCTGGTAAAGCAAATTGTAAATTAAATGAAATGATTTTTTTCCATATTACTAGATCGGAAAAACAACATGTTTGATAATTTACAGAATTGTTTTACTTAACAATGGATTCAATTTTACTACAAATACTAAACAGTGCGGCTACTGCGGTAGAAGGTACCCATTTCAACTACACGAAAAAATATTTAACCATTAAACATTATTTGGTCTTTCCCAGTCTTTTCTTCCAAGACTAGAATTAGATCTATCATTTCTCTCTTCTGCGAAAGAATCAGTATTAAACTTTATATAAAAAAGAACTAAACAACTCAAAACAAAAATATCACTTATCTACAGGAAATCGCAACATACGTCTGGTAATAGTTATCTAAACCACTCTTCGAGTGTCTGTTTAATTAACTGAACTAACTTACATTTAATACGGCGTTTACTTATTACCATCGTTATTTTACTTTACTAGCAATTATCAGACATATTTTACAGCATTTTTATAAACGGAAAATGTACCACACTCCTGGGTATGCCGGCGTCGGCGGCGGCAGCACCAAGCTCGCACTTCTGGATACGTGGCAATCTAACTGGGGCGGCGGAGGCGGCATCTGGATCGCGCCTTTGGGCGCGCGGAATACCGGGAACGGTATCGTTGGCTGCGGCGGCCAGAAGCACAAACATCAACACAAGGGTTACAAAAATTAAGGGGGTGGAGGTTTCCGAGCTGGCTCATACGGCACTCGGCCTCGAACACCTCCCTTGAATAATTGGTCTCCTTTGGGTTTGCCACCAGCCAACGATACGGTCACCGGCGCCTAGAATTCTAGGGCCGGTTCCTCATCCTCGACGGACCCGGTTTACACGGGTCTGGAAGATCTAGTTACCGACGGGGCTTGCAGTACGGGCACCTTCATCTGGGCTTCCAGGGGTACCCGACTTCGGAGGACTAAACGTCTATAACATAACGTATCAAACTCCCTTTTTTATTTTATTTATTTCATCCGCACAAAAAGTCAAATTTGCATGACTGGTACTTGCAAGGTACCTTTTACGCGTTTTAAATATTTTTATTATCGTGTTTTCTAAAAAATTGAAAATTACCATCATCCGCAACATAATAACTTAATGTTACATTATATTTTACTTAGTAGACCGGCTCAATATTTAATCCGACAGTTACGGTTAAATGCGTACCAACCCCTTTAATTAAAATACTGTTGGCTATTACTTACGGCTCTACTTGTATCAGGGCTCGCAAATTCGCTCACTTCCGCAACCACTACAACACGGTACAGTCATTTCGCCCCCGCACTGTCTGACGGAGCCTCAACGCGACGGGGTCCGTGGCCGACACACTAAGCACTACTGGCAGGCGGGCGCAGCGACGGTTTGCGCGCGCGCCACACGACACGCGGGCAGATTCCTACTCCGGCGCGCCGACATTTCGATGCGTAACTGTTGCAATAACCATTGCGAAGTGTCGTTCTTACTAAATTTTTCGTTACATCTTAGGTGAACCGTACAACTTTCTTATTGGCTGCACCCTATTTATCGCATGAAATACAAAACTTTTCTACAATAAAATCTCTTACGAACAAGTATGCTTAACTGGCATTGGGCTTTCTGTAGCTTTCAGCAATGTACGGTCGGATTCATAAGTGGAGTCATAGTTAGACCACGTGAATGACTGCAATACGGGTTATTATCCTCTAAACTTACTTTACTAACTTACGCACACACGTAAGATTATAGACTGTAAGTAGAAAAGTCCACCTTAAGGCGTAGCATTAAAACTTAACAGATTACCACCTATAAGCGACATCTATGTAATCTTTGAAATAATTACTCGGTGATAGCCTATTCGCCACCACATTACCACAAAGTAAACATTACACTGGATTGTCTAAAACATATACAGGGTTATTTTTTAGTCAGTGCGCAAACTTATACCATGATATCAGTATCGTTAATAGGACATTTTAAGCAAATAAAAAAATATGTTTTATTTTAATCATTTTTTTATTTTTGTCTGCCTCATAAAAAATAAATCATGGACACACTACTTTTCAATCGGGGGTGCGTGAAAATAGCAACAGCGCTTGCGCAGCGCACCCTTCAGTCAGTTTCAGTTCTCGCTTTGATTCCGTCGCGGGCGGGCGCGCACCTGTGTGACACTACTTTTCCCGCCGATCCCGAATTGATTTCGCGATGTCGAATTTTACGTTTCACGAGTTTTACGAAATGGTGCGTTCGTACTTTTTAAGTGGGGAAAATACCCGAGCAGCCCAATGAATGTACGCGGACGAAAGTTTACCTCGACTGCGTAATGCTGGCGTTGTGGACCCAGCGGCTGTTGAATTACGGGCAGTTTACGGTAAATAACTGTTTATTTAACGACTATTGTACTTAGCTACCTACTGCCTACCTAGTGTTCTAGGTAAACTTTTCATTTTGACGGTCCTAAGCCCGTAAAAGTATGAAGAGAAAATTGGAATCATCTTTTTAAAGGCTCGGATACACAAGACTGGCGCGCGATAGCCGCGTTCCGGCCATACGATTTTTTTTATGAATGCCCTATCAAATCACACCCTGTTATTTTTGTGTGAGTAGACCGTTTTTAATCTTTATTCCTAAATAACCACTCAAGGTTAATTCACACTAACGTAGTAGCAACATTTTAGTGGCCTTAGCGAATAATCATGGTGTGCCACAAGGTAGTGTCTTAGGCCCCTTGTTATTTCTTATGTATATAAACGACCTACCAGAAATAACGCACTATAAAACGATATTATTTGCAGACGACGTTTCACTCGTTATTCCTTTTAATAATAAAAATACATTTGAAACAGAAATTAATAATACTATTGATACTGTTTATGACTGGCTCCAATACAACAATTTGCAGGTCAATATAAATAAAACTAAATATACTATATTTCGTAACTGGCAAATGAAAAAACTAGACTTAAAAATAGAATGTAGCGACCACACTCTGGTAGAAGTTCCTGAAGCCATATTCCTGGGTATAACTCTGGACGAGCATTGTACGTGGGTTCCTCATATTGAAAATGTGTGTAATCGTTTAAGTAGATTCGTATATGCCTTACATAGAATTCGCTGTATAGGAGACACTAAAACTGCACTTATGGCCTATCACGGCTATGTTGCCTCAGTTTTACGTTATGGTTTGGTACTCTGGGGCAATTCAGGAAAATTAGAGGATGCCTTTGTGGTGCAAAAGAGATGCATAAGAGCACTTTGCAATGCTGCGCCTCTTGATTCTTGCCGTCCCCTATTTCGCAAATTCAGAATTCTGCCTCTACCGTCTTTGTATATTTTTGAAGTTGCTTGTTTTGTAAATAAAAACTTACATTTATTCAAATCAAAAAGGCAAATCACCCAATTTAATTCTAGGTACCCAAACAAATTAGCCCTTCCACGTGGGAAAACTGCTTTATTTGACAAAAACTGTCCACGAATGGTAATAAGAATTTATAATACTTTACCAGAAGATTTAAAAACATTACCTTCACCAATATTTAAACGAAAGTTATTCAACTGGCTGTGTGATAGTTGTTTTTATTCCCTTAAGGAGTTTTATGAATATAAATAATATGTATTTCAAATGTTCTCAATATTGACATAAACTTTATTTTGTTTCTTATCTCTTGATGAAATTTCGACCTAATTTTGTAAAATACGATTTCATAAATATGGAAATAATTTTACTATTTATTTAATGTACCTATAGATGTTTCTTTTTTTACTGTGACATTGAATTTTTATTTTTATTTTGACGTTCTTAAATTATATGTGACATTTATGTATTGACTTCGTTCTCTTAATAATAATGTAATATTTGCATGTCATTTTTATGTGGCTAAATATGTGATTCATTTATGTAACCTTCAAGATCTATTGCACCATATTTATTGGCAAATAAATTTTTCATTTTCATTTTTTTTTCACTTATCAACGTTGACTGTCATACTTTACTGAATTTTTCGCTCCACTCTCATAAGCGCACAAAATTGCCGTTTACTTTACTTTAAATGCAGTTGTACTTTAAGGATAATTCGGTTAAAATCATCGAAGGGCAGGCACGCGCAATACGAGCTACCTCATATCATCAGTGTACATAAAGCTTTCTAGCAGTGCAGATGAATTTCCCGCCACGCCGTGCCGGCGGCGGTCGGCCGGCCGGCGCCGCCGGCGGCGTCAGATTTCTTTTAAAAATTGAATCGTTGTTGCCACTATGTCTGGCGCTGTAAGACGCGGTGACTAATCGCGACGTTGTCAAACCATCACAACCTCTGTTGTATGCAGGTTGTGTAGGCTTTTTAGGTACTATCAGCAACGGCTCCAGTTGCCATTAAAGTCTTTACTGGTTATTTTTAAAGAATATTAGAAAAACCTTTGAATGTTGATCTTTTAAAATGGGTATCAATCTTTTCTGGTTATTCTTGTTAACTGTAAGAAAAACCATTCTTAAGTTGATCACGTAGATGGTTACTCCAGGTGCTGTACAATCCCGAGTTACCGTTATGGATTAAACATTTACATGTCTTGCTTATGCAATTAGTACCTAGCTGCTAATTCTTAACCAAACTGGGAAAAATCCAACTACGTGATTAACAGAATAATCTTGTCTGTCTGTCCGCATAAACTAGAAACAGGGAGCATCAAATCAAGAGACCAACTTTCAAACCACTACACCACGGAGGCAGTTAAAGTGTAGGTACTTGTGTGATAGGTACTTAGTTGTTGTAGGTATCACCCGCACGCACCCCGGTACCAATAGCGGTCATTAACCTGGACTGGTCATTGACCTGTGCTGTAGGTAGAAGCTAGAACACAGTCAGCTGATAGGTATAACTGGGCCGCGCGCGATGTTGCCATACCGGAAGATAGCTAGTGAACCTAATAGGGTGATCCACACTTACGTTCGATCCTGGGATAAGTTTAAGTGCGATTATTTCATTTTTTTTGTTCTAAGTCAGGTGTAAAAAATAAATACATATTTTCTAAAATTTGATAACCATTACGTATGTTGAAGCTGCGCACTGACTAAAACATAATCCTGTATTAAAGTTATCCTTATTCGTTCACTTGTAGTAAAGCAATAGATTACATATCTTTATTCCGGCCATTCGGCCAAGCGACCATAGCTTAGCGGTAATAGTTCTTACCTTCTATTCAGAACGGAACCGGGTTCCCATCCCGTCTCTGTATAGGAATAATGTATTTTTTTTAATGTTTTTACCATATTTTCTCCAGTTATAATTATTTTAAATAATGTTTTTCTATATATTCATCTATGTATTATATCTAAAAATATTTAGTGTAAATTATGTATCAAAACATTTAATCTAAAAACCTCAACCTATAATATTGCAATGAAACAAACAGTAAGGTAAGAAATTATTTTATTGGTAGGTATAACTTTATATTTAAATAACATAATGACATGAATGAGAACTTTTGGTACCCATAAGTTAAGTAAAACTATATAAAATTATTGCTGTCGTAATACGTAGTTAATAGTTTTGTTTGAATGGTAAAACACAATATTATGTAAAATGAAATAAGTCTTCATTAGCTGAAACATCGATAATTATTTATAAGATCATAGAAATGATCCAAATCTTGGATTGAATCTTTCAATAAATTTATTTAAGTAATAACTTCATTAGTAATTATTTTATTGTTCTATGTTTAACGATGCTGCACTTTCCTCGGAAGTAATTGTAATTGTAATAAGAATAAATCAGTTATTTGCCTACATCTCAAGGTTTAAGCTTAAGTATTCGTTTTCGTAATGAAAAGATATTGAAGCTAGGCCTTAAGATAACTGACTAATAATGATCAATCTTATATAAATACAGGATTATTTTTTAGTCAGTGCGCAGCTTCAACATACGTTATGGTTATCAAATTTAAAAAAACATGTATCTATTTTTTACACATGACTTAGAACAAAAAAGTTGAAATAATCGCACTTAAACTTATCCCAGGATCGTACGTAAGTGTGGATCACCCTATTAGGTACACTAGGTGGCATTCGGCTTGGCAACGTCGCGCGCGGCCCAGTTATACCTATCAGCTGACTTTGTACTAGCTTCTACCTACAGCACAGGTCAATGACCAGTCCAGGTTAATGACCGCTATTGGTACCGGGGTGCGTGCGGGTGATACCTACAACAACTAAGTACCTATCTCACAAGTACCTACACTTAAACTGCCTCCGTGGTGTAGTGGTTTGAAAGTTGGTCTCTTGATTTGATGGTCCCTGTTTCTAGAGATTATTTTGTTAATCACGTACCTAGTTGGATTTTTCCCAGTTTGGTTAAGAATTAGCAGCTACAACTAGCATTAGCAAGACATGTAAATGTTTAATCCGTAACGGTAACTCGGAATTGTACGTACAGACAGCACCTCGAGTAACCATCTACGTGATCAACTTAAGAATGGTTTTTCTTACAGTTAACAAGAATAACCAGAAAAGATTGATACCCATTTTAAAAGATTACATTCAAAGGTTTTTCTAATATTCTTTAAAAATAACCAGTAAAGACTTTAATGGCAACTGGAGCCGTTGCTGATATTACCTAAAAAGCCTACACAACCTGCATACAACAGAGGTTGTGATGGTTTGACAACGTCGCGATTAGTCACCGCGTCTTACAGCGCCAGACATAGTGGCGCCAACACGGTTCAATTTTTAGAAGAAAACTGACGCCGGCACGGCGTGGCGGGAAATTCATCTGCACTGCTAGAAAGCTTTATGTACACAGATGATATGAGGTAGCTCGTATTGCGCGTGCCTGCCCTTCGATGATTTTAACCGAATTATCCTTAAAGTACAACTGCATTTAAAGTAAAGTAAACGGCAATTTTGTGCGCTTATGAGAGTGGAGCGAAAAATTCAGTAAAGTATGACAGTCAAAGTTGATTAGGCCACTAAAATGTTGCTACTGCGTCAGTGTGAACTAACCTTGAGTGGTAATTTAGGAATAAAGATTAAAAACGGTCTACTCACACAAAAATAACAGGGTGTGATTTGATCGGGCATTCATAAAAAAAAATCGTATGGCCGGAACGCGGCTATCGCGCGCCGGTCTTGTGTAGCTGAGCCTTTACAAAGTTATTGAAATTTTCTCTTCATACTTTTACGGGCTTAGAACCGTAAAAATGAAAAGTTTACCTAGAACACTAGGTAAGCAGTAGGTAGCTAAGTACAATAGTCGTTTAATTAACAGTTACTTACTGTAAACTGCCCGTGATCCAACAGCCGCTGCATAACGTTGAGGAATGTTCTTGGGTTCGGTACACGAGGGTCCACAACGCCAGCATTACGCAGTCGAGGTAAACTTTCGTCCGCGTACATTTATTGGGCTGCTCGGGTATTTTCCCTACTTAAAAAGTACGAACGCACCATGTCGTAAAACTCGCGAAACGTAAAATTCGACATCGCGAAATCAATTCGGGATTGGCGGGAAAAGTAGTGTCACACAGGTGCGCGCCCGCCCGCGACGGAATCAAAGCGAGAACTGAAACTGACTGAAGGGTGCGCTGCGTGAGCGCTGTTGCCATTTTCACCCACCTCCGATTGAAAAGTAGTGTGTCCATGATTTAGTTTTTATGAGGCAGACAAAAATAAAAAAATTATAAAAAGAAAACATTTTTTTTTATTTGCCTAAAATGTCCTATTAACGATTCAGATATCATGGTATAAGTTTGCGCACTGACTAAAAAATAACCCTGTATATATCGATGTTTTAGCATAATTTAATTGCTAATGTAATGCTCCACAAATACCTAATGCAATAGTAGGCGGGTCAGCAGGTAAACAGAGGTTGAGTGACTACAGCAACGATTTATTGGGCCCGCTTCGGCATACATTGCTGATTATTTTGTGTATGGTGTTGGCTAAACCAATGATTCACCACGGCAGCTCGATGCACTGGACAATTATCCTGGACAAATGCAAAACGAGGAACTTCACTAGCAGGGTAAACAGTTCGCACCGTCGGTAGCATGCTTTTCCGTAGCATATCAACATAATTAGCGGCAGTTGCACGCCCTGTTTCTTGTGCTACTAATTTGCCTGGACCAGCAGCAGACATCCAGCCCCATAGATTTCTGGCAAACGATAATCGGTTACGTTTATGCTCCGTTGTTAGACCAGGCTTCTTGGCTGGCTTTCTATGGTGCACTCCTGCACCATGCAGGGCTCGACGAACGGTTAGTGCCGATGTTTCAAACATGTTCGCATAATGAGACGTCCGTATGAAACCATTTTCTTCATTTTGTTGCACCATCATCCTCCGCTGTGAATCATTAATAAGACATGGGTGGCCACTGCGCGGTCAAGTTTTTACGCTACCTTCCTCTTCAAAACGTGTAACCCAACGCTCAACAGTCTTCCACTAAAACAAAGTAGCATTATTAATATAAAAGTTACTAATAATCGGTTTACAGCTACCAACATACTATGAGTCAAAGTTTTTAATATTTAAAATACAATTGTAATTAAATAAAACTATACTTACGACGACCAGACTAGTCTGATTAGCAATTTGAGCTTAATGAAATCCAATATTATGCAGCGCAACAATACGCTGCCTATCCTGCAAACTGATATTAGTATGCATTTCGAGAAATAAACACTGAAGTTTAATAAATAAGCTTAGGTTAAAAAAAAAAACACTTAGAACACGCACAATCTCGCAAACGATCTAGCAATAACTAAAATCAAATTCAAAATTTACTAAATTTTACTTCATTTGATAAAATAAAAACTAAAACGATGATATCGGGATCCGAACCATTGTCTCCACAATAACGACCAAGAATTTGCTTGACCGCGCTAGAATAGAATAGAATAGAATAGAATAAACGTTTATTTGGTTCTACAGTCATACAAACATAATTATTGTTAAACAATACAAAACTTACTACTATATTATAGACTATACATACATTGGGGACGCAGCCCCGACGCAAAAGTATGTTTGTATGCTGCGCAAAAAGGCTATATCTCAGCGTCTTATTTGCCAAGAAGCAAAATCGCTGATTTTCAGCTATAACCTAGGAGAAGACGCAGGTTCGGTGACTAGCCAACAAACAGTGTGATATTTAGTGTAATAATAAAAAAGTAACACATGCAAATACAAACTAAATTCAATCATGCAAAACAACTTATCTAAAACGTAGACTATAAATTAATAAAATAAATACCATATAAAATATATACAGAATAAATTGCAGTCAATATTTTAAATATATAAATAAACTTAATGATGGATATCATAACTGATATATTATGTATTTTTGCTTTCGCTACCTACACAAAGCGCTTAGGAATTCCTAGCCTTTGAGTATCTAAAAGTGACTTTTTAACCTTTTCCTTAAAACAACATTTAGATTGAATCATCCTCAAAGGTGGTGGAATATCATTCCAGCACTTAGTAGCGAGGTAGCGAAAGCTTCCGGCAAAGGCTGCAGTTCGATGATGCTGCACACGTAGAGGGGGTCTCTGTGCTCTAGGATTGTCATGTATTGTATTGAATCTACGATGTGGGAATTTCAATTGTCTGCGGTGTTCCATATTAAGTATGGATGCATTATTTAAAAAAGATGTAATGTGACTCCTGGGAGGCACGTCAAAAATAAATCTACAACATGCATTCTGCACGCGTTGTACCAGACGACAGGTTTTATACAGAAGTCTAGGTCCATAAACAAGATCTCCATAATTCACTTGGTCGCTACCGACCAAGCCACCGAAGCTTATGATTCACGTAGTGAAATAGTCAATACTACTCAGCCTATTATACTGTAGCGACCTCTGGGAGCTACTGCAAGAAGCTCACTCAAAGTGGTTCACGAGCAAGCAAGACGCAACAGAAGTTCCAACATAGCTGCAAGATGGCGCCACGTGACAGAACAAAGAGCCTGAAACGCGGTATCGAAGTGTTTCACCGCGCAACGCATATATACAGCTTCCAATTCTATCCAGGTGGACCAGTCGGTCCCCTGGCCACAACACCCGGCCAGGCGGGTAGCTACCCTTTTCCCGACTCCACCTGGAACCCTCTATTCTGCCTATTGGCATCACTCCTGTCACCCGCCATATTGGTGACCCCTACCTTGGACTTCGCAGCCTTCGACCACGCACCAACCACTACAGTATGCAGCCAACTACTACGTCATCAGCACCCACCGCAGTCACAGCACGGCAGCTTCACTGGTCTTCCATCATCGTCTCGACTCACCGTAGACGTCCCGACTCACCATGGACATTGGAACCAGCACTGCTTCGCCACGCCTGACTGCATCATCACGCTACATGACGTCATCAGCCCCACTTCGCTCGCTGACAGTATCGACCTCCGGTCTTGAGGGGGAGTACTGTAGCGACCTCTGGGAGCTACTGCAAGAAGCTCACTCAAAGTGGTTCACGAGCAAGCAAGACGCAACAGAAGTTCCAACATAGCTGCAAGATGGCGCCACGTGACAGAACAAAGAGCCTGAAACGCGGTGTCGAAGTGTTTCACCGCGCAACGCATATATACAGCTTCCAATTCTATCCAGGTGTACCAGTCGGTCCCCTGGCCACAACACCCGGCCAGGCGGGTAGCTACCCTTTTCCCGACTCCACCTGGAACCCTCAATTCTGCCTATTGGCATCACTCCTGTCACCCGCCATAATACAATGGTAGTTCGTCAATAATAGTATGTTATACGTCATTTGTGTCATTGTGTGAGTGTCGCCGCGGGTGCGAGCGACTTGTTTTCTGAGGTTTGCGTTAACTATGACTTTACTTATGAACGCGACCGTACGTCAATTTTATGTTGTGCGCATTTCCTACATGTTGTCAGGTCTGTTTATTAAAGCTGTATGCTACGGCTGGACGGAACTTTGTACATTGGCTAGTTTAAACTATACTGATAAAAAATCTATGAACTAGAGATGCGCTCGGTGATCTTTACATTATTAATCACTCGTCTGTTGCTTCATACTTTAACAATTTCATTGGTTTTGAATTTTATTGTGGGTAGTTAAGGTTCAAAATTGTTGTCCGGCTCCCGGTACGTGACAGACTAGCGGTTAATGGGGATGATTTTTCGGCGGGCTTTGAAAATCAGGATGTTTGCGTTTGTTTATATATTTTGAAATGTCTCGGAACATCCCGGGCCAGTAATAATTTTAAGCTACTATTTGTAGCAATTTAGATGTTGTCAGGCTTCGTTCGTTGTATTGGCTACGTATAATAGCGTCAAATTTGCTGGGCAAAATACATAATTTCCATGTCATTGCTTTTTCTGGTTTCGTTAGGTACGCCAGATTGATTATTTTCCTGTGTAACTTTCCACCTCTGATGCAATAATCTGGAAAATTTTCGGGACTATTCTGGACTTCACCTAGCTTTTTCTCGTACCAATTTGGTTACTATCAATTTCGCTAAATGAAAGCTATGTTTACGATTTTCATCGGGGCTCTGCGAGTTTGCGATCTCTGTCTTGTCTGGACCTGGATCGTTTAATTTTCGACGTCTCTTTTCTTTTGTCTTTGGCATGATTGCGGGTTGATGAGTCTTACTTGCCTCGGACGGAACCCTATCGTTGTAGGCTACCCTGGTCTGCGGCTAACTGCTGCCTGTAATGTGGGCTGACAAAGGGCCTGCGCATTCGCGGCACGGTCTTCAGGCGTTGTCTCTCCACTGGTCGACATTGCGGACTGGTTAACCGCGTGAAGTGCTCCGACATTAGATAAAAAAAAAGATAAAAGATATTTTATTTGCTTTAGATATGGTACAAATATAAAGATCTTAAAATACTCCTGGTTAGTTTCACATATCTAGCCTATGTTATAAAATAAGCATGCAAATATTTTCATTATGCTAGGTACAATTTAGTCACAAATCTATACAATATGAACAATCCTTAATCTTATGGTCTATAAATTCATTCGTAGTGTAAAATATATGTTGTAATAAGCCACCGTTTGAGACACTTTTTAAATTGATGATTTGAACTTATTGATTTTATTTGGTTTGGTAATTTGTTCCATATATATTTACACATAGCGTAACAGTTTTTCCTAAATCTTGCACTCTTTGGTACAACATCATAAACAATGGTATGAATATTTCTTAGATTTCTTGACGTGACATCTTTAGTTCTTATAAATAGTCTAAGATTTTGTTTCACAAATGCGGCTGATTCCATATCGTATATGCACGAAAGTGGTAAGATACACAGGGATTTAAAATAAGGTTTACACGACACGTCAGACGCTATACCAACTATTGCACGAACACATTTTTTTAGCACAACAAAAACTTTATTAATGTCTGTGCTGTTTCCCCATATCAAAACACCATATCTTGAAGTTGACTGTACATATGCAAAGTATGCCGTAAGCGCTGCTTCCTTACTCGCAACTTTAGTTAATTTGCCTAATGCATATGAAAATCGATTCAACTTGTTACATACTCGTTCAATTTGATTTTTCCAATTAAGTTTATCGTCAATGTCTATTCCCAGAAATTTTGTACAGGGACTATTTTTTACAGCAGCGTTATTATACAATATTCCTAAATTATTTATGTTATTAAAATTTATTTTATTTGTCTTATTTCTGTTTATATTTAGATTATTATTATTATGCCAGTTTATAACAGAATTTAATTCATTATTAATTTCCAATTCGTGAAATGTCAAGGATTTATATTTAAGAGTAGAAATAATAATTGTAATGTCATCAGCGAATATAATAGTCCTAAAATTTGATATGTCAACAATGTCATTAATATAAATTAAAAAAAGTAATGGTCCAAGTACGCTGCCTTGTGGCACTCCATATTTATTGACTCTGCTTTCAGATTTGTGAGTTTGTATTGTCATTGTTTCGTCAACTCCAGTAATTTCAACAGTTTGTGATCTATTTTCTAGGCAAGATCGAACCCAATCAAATGCAGGACCCCTAATCCCGTATCTTTCAATTTTTGCCAAAAGTAAATTGTGATCTACAAAGTCGAATGCTTTCGACATGTCAAGGAATAGCACTGTCACATAGTTCTTAGCATTGATTTTATGAAGGATTTCATTAATCAAGTTAAATGTGGCCAGAGCAGTTGACTTATCCCTTTGAAATCCATACTGATCCTTTGTTATGATATTGTTTTTAGTAAAAAAGTCGCTGAGTTTATTATGCATAACTTTTTCAAACAATTTAGAAAATACCGGGATTAGAGTCACCGGCCTATAATTATCTATGACATTCTTATCTCCTTTTTTATACAAAGGTTTGACGATACTTGTCTTTAATCTATCCGGAAATTGACCTGTTTGCATAGATAGATTAACTAAATATGTTAGTATTTGACTTATTTCTTTTCTACAAAATTTTATGATTTTTGTACCTATTTCATCGTAACCTTCTGCAGATGTATTATTTAGATACATTATATATTGTTCTATATCGTTTTCGTCTATTGGAGTTAAATATATTGTATTATGCAAATTAAATGTATTGGTATTTTTAAGATTTGTGTTTACAATATTTGTTTGATTTATAAAATGGTCATTAAATGTATTTGATATTAATTTAGGGTCAGTGATAATCGTATTATTGTGAATTATTTTATTAATATGTCTAGATACTGAATTGTCATTAATTTCTTGGTTAATTATATTCCAGGTGGCTCTATTTTTATTTTTATGATGAAATATATATTTGCTATTAATTTTCCTCTTCGCAGTATTAATACATTTTTTCAAAAGTTTACTGTACGCTCGATATTTTATTTTATTTAAAACAGTGTTTTGTGTATAAGAGAGCAAGCGTAATTTTTTCTTAGTTGCACAACATTTTTTTAAATTATTCGTTATCCATTTGACTCCACGTTTTGTGTTAATTTTATACTTAGTTTTTGGAAAACATAGGCTGTAAAGCAGGCAAAACATGTCGTGGAAATTATTAAAAGCTATATTTATATCGGTCTGAGCGTATACATCTTGGAAAGTCAAACTATTCATATAGCTCTGAAAAAGTATGATATTATCGTTTGAGTAGAGCTTCTTGTACAGATATAATGTCTTAGCTATATTTAGGGGTATATATATTTTTAAACATAATAATTGCGCTGTGTCGTGATCAGAAAGGTATAGTGGCAAAACTACACCATTTACATTTTTGATATTGCTAATGATCAGGTCTATACACGATTTTTTTCTCGTGGGTTCTGTGATATGTGAGATAAGGTTATAGTTTTTAAAAATATCTTGGTAGCCTTGACGACTCACGAGTTAGTTCTAGCATATTAATGTAAAAGTCTCCCGCTAAAACTATCTTTTTCTTTGGGTATTTACAATGATATGTCTAAAGTAAAATTTCTAGTTTTTAAAGAATATGTCAAAATTAAATTTTTTATTATTAGACGGTCTGTAAATGCAAATTATTATAGTTTTAATATAAAGAATCTCAACTGCACAACATTCAAAATAATTACGAAATGAAAGGTTCTTGAACGTGGCCAGCTCCTTAAATTCAATACCGCGTTTAATTAGAAAACAAGCGCCGCCCCTTCTCTTATTCCTGCAAAAATAGGTAGCTAGTGCATAATTTGGGATTTTTACGTTTGGAGTATCACCCACCTTCAAGAAAGTTTCAGTTAAACAGATTATTTCTGGCCTTGAGTACGTATTAATGTCGTTGATTGTAATTGTGAGATAGTCTAGTTTAGATAATAGTCCTTGAATATTTTGATGCATTATCAGGAAAGTGGAGTCTGCTTTTTTCTTAATATTGTTTATTTTATCAATAGGAACGAAAAAAATGTCTCAATTCACTAATACATTTACTATTTTCGGTACAAGAGTTGTAATTCTGGATAGCCAAAACTTTTTCTTTTAGGTCAGAGAGTACAACTTTCGAACCGTGATTGTTGATAGAGCCTCTTTTTGAAAACATATCAAAACTATATTTTAGATTTTTGTTAGAGTCCAGGACATACGCATATTGATATTTTTCGTTGTCATCATACAATACAGAGTTAAATTTTTCCACTCTGCTATTAAACAGAGTAGTCTGGGGACCATACCTATAGGTCGGAGCGCAGATTATCACATTCGTGTGTTTGATCTTCTTTATTTCCTCTTTAATTTTCTCTACAAGTTCTTGATAATTTTGTGTTTCATAAAAATCTGTATCTCCTATAAGTAATACGCAGTAGTCATTCATGGTGTAAGAGCTTGCCAGGTTTCCGATACGTTTAACTAAGTGCTTTATATTGATATTTTGGTATCGGAAATAAGTGCATTCAAATTGGTCAAAAATATCTGTACATAAGTGGGTTATGTTTTTACTGCAATCGTTACTTATTATGCCTACTCTTCTTTTTTTGGGCTCGTCACTTATATCTGAGATGTCTTTAACCTGTGTATCCTGTGTAGGGGATAGATTGGGAGAATCATTCTCTACTATTGACTCTTGAAATAAAATTGTAGGCAGAGTTTTGCAGGCTCTTTTTCTTTTCCGTTTTTTCTTGCCTGTTGTGTTGTGTTGTATTGTATTGGCGCAGTACATAATTGCTTTAACGTGTCAAAATTCTTTTCGTATCTTGAAATTACTTCTTTTAGTTTAAAGTTTTCAGACAGATTAATTTCAATTTCATGCTCCGCAGATTCAAGTTGACTTTCGAGTGATGATACTTTTTCCCTTAAAAGTTCTAATTCGGAGTTAATAATTAAATTATTCAATTCAGGGCAGCTCCTTCTAAGGCCGGGATTTTTAGAAATCGACTGCTTTGAATGAGATTCATCATCGTCTTCACTTTCGGATTCCAATGTTTCAGCCAGGGAATCAAAAGAATTTTTAGTCTCGACGTTTATTTCTATATTTCTTTTCCGTTGCGTCACGTGGTCCGGATCAATAACTGATAATTGTAACGTATGTAAGGAGTCGTTTTTGAGTGAAATTTCTTTATTTTTCATTTCCGTCGTGTTAATTGTAGTGTCATTTGTAATATTGACCATCGGCTTCGAATTTGGACTATTTTCCATCATATTGTTGGATAAATTCTCATTTTTCAAGTCATCGGACGTTTTTTTTTGCGTTCATAGGGGTGCTCGATTTATTCATGCATATTCTGCACTTCCAGGTTTTTCTCCTAGGTATATCTATGAGTGCGTACCTTTTTGAAGTAATTCCTAAACATTTATTATTGTCATTAATGCATAGATATTGCTTGCATAAAGAACATTGAATATATTCGTTCCGTTTGCATAATGTAGCACATTTTGCGCAGGGCTTTGTTATGGGTGCCATCTATACTGCGGTAAGAAAACTAAAATTAGTCAAAAATTTACGTCGATGATGGTTCTCAGGTATTGCTCAGCCTTGATCAGGATGGAGTCTTCGAGTTGACAGCGTTTGTGAAAGTATTGCTGTTTTCAACTAGATGGCGCTGTTTATCGGTCGTGAAAGTAAATTTTGCACTGGTCGATCTAAGATCATTCACTCCTTTGGTAAACACCGGTTATTTGTTTTTGTTACCGGTTCGTTCAATGCTGCTTGAAACGAAATGCACTCGAGCTGTCAAACGTCATGTGGCCAATCAGCTGATCAGTGAGAATAAATTGTATTTGATTCGCTGTTTAGTTCTCGTAAATAATTCAAAATATATAGTCTTAACAGCCAAATTCAGTGTACCTGGACCAAATGTGTGCAGATATCGGTGATCTATTGCAGTGTCTTCAATATATGAGATGGAGCTTCAGCTGGTGGTATAACTTCGTAAGCAAATTCGTAGGATTCATCAACTTTTTTACCAAAACTTCTAAATTATTCAAACAAGGTATGTTTACACTATTAAGCACGTTCCGTTCTTTTTATTTATATTACTGTCAGGCACTCCTTCGTCATCCGTTGAGACAGTCTGTTCTTCTGTTTCTTCGATGCACTGCCATATTTTCTGTAGACCAATTCTTCTCATTAAGTCCATGCCGATAATTATCACTGATGAATCCGGCAATAGATACATCTGGTGACAATACCGGTCACCCAAAATGTCCATTGTCAGCGATACACTGCGTGTCACTGAGACTTATGTATTGTTCGCAAGGACAAACTTATCACCTACGTTCCTACACGGAATGGAACTTTGTAGGCACAAATTATATACCTCCTGGTTTACTGACGAAGACGTGGAACCTGAGTCAAGTAATGCTGGGTAATTCTTCCCACAGATCATTACTTCAATAAAAACTCTATTTTCGTTGTCGCTTATATTGCCCACTGTGTAAGTTTGTTCAAAATTTTTCTACCCGGTCGGTGATTTGCAGCAGTTCCTACTTAGGACACCAATTCTGCCACACACACTACAGAATATCTGTTTCCTCGCTGTACACTCTGTGTATCTGTGGTTTTTCCCCACCACAAGAAAAACATGATGTCTTACTATTATAATTTCTTAAATACCTGGGCTCTTTATTTCCTATCGGATGATTATTTTTCCCCTCGGCTCTCCCGCCATAAAACGAGTTCTGCTGCCTGCTCGGACCAGCGATATTTCTGAAGCCGGGTCGGTCATTACCGAACGTATATCTTGGTTGATTTGTATAAACTGGGTTTTTACGAACATTCTTGGCTGGACGTTTCTATATTTTTTCGTTTATTTTCTCGAACTCGGTGAATAAATCTATTAACTCGTGAACGGAACTAGTCTTGGCGCTGTACGTAAAATTTGTAACTAACGTTCATGTTTTCATATATTCGTTCCAGTTTTTCATCAGTGTCGAATTTTCCATAGCGACGCATGATTGTCTGTAAATCAGTCAAATAATCTACAAATTTCTCACGGAACCTCTGCTTTCTTGCGATTATTTTCTCCAGCAAATTCGTCTCGTAGCCACTCGGATAGAAATATCTTTTAAAAACTTTTACAAATTCGTCCCACGTCGACCAGTCGTCGCGGTTGTTTCTGTGCCACAAATTGGCCTTTCCCATGAGAAATTTGGTTAAAACTGGCAACAAAATTTCCTTCGGGATTTCATATGAAGTAACATACTCGTCCAAGCGTTCTAAAAACTCTACCGGGTCATTTGTTGTATCAAAACTGACGTCCCAGTTCCTTACGATTTTAGCAGTATCCATCCTATACCACTACCTAAGGAGAACCTGCTAAAGTGGTGACACCCTTCAGAACACTCTGCGACTCTGCTGCCGAATCAAGATCCTGTTACCCGAAATCTCAAAAATAACAACGACGGCAACAAAAAAGAACCTATCATCAATCCAAATTAAGGCAACGGAACCGGCAGCGGCGCAGGAGCTGAAATTCCGAAGCCACAGCCACGCACCGAGCTCGCCGAAATAGCCCTCTCTATGCGCATACCAAAGTTCTGGCGCGACCGCGTCAGGCTCTGGTTCATCACTTTTGAAGCCGTCACTGCCGAAACCAAGCGAGGGGAGAAAGAACTAGCCCAAATGGTCATCGCACAACTTGAGAAACAGGATATCGAGCAGATCGCGGACCTTCTCTATACACCATCCGCTACTAGACCGTACAGCGAGTTGAAGGACCGACTCATTTCAGTCTACGAGGACGGAACGGCAACTACAGAAATAACTCTCAGAAATGAAGCTCGGCGACCAGAAGCCTACACAGCTACTTCGCCGCATGAAAAACCTAGCAAGGGGAAAAATTACGGACGAAACGCTACGAATGATGTGGATGAACCATCAACCTGCCCACGTTCGCTCAGTCCTCGTCGTGAGCGACAACATCAGCAGATCAACGGCACTCGACGACCTCGCACTAATCGCCGACAAAATGATGGAGCAACAATATCAGCAAGTCTCTGCAATCTCGAGCCCGTCAGGATCGAGTCCAGTGAAGCCGTCTGAAACACAAACCTTAGTCGACGAAATAAGAAAATTATCACTAGAAGTCGCCGAAATAAAACGCCAACATCGTCCACGCTCACGTCCCCGCTACCACACCTCGGACACTGGCGCTCAAATGTATGAATCAAACGCGTTGCTACGCATAGTCTAAGCTCGCGTAGGTGAACGCGGACTTGACGCGGACCATGCTTGTGTGTGTGAGACAACACGTCAGGGTTGCCGCCATTTTGCGTTCGCGAATCGGGAATACAATGTGCAGCAGTATGAAATGAACTTCGTCGTGGCTTCCTTGCTAGCCGGTGTCTGAGCGTCCTCCGAGCGCGGGTGGGCGGCGCTTGTAGGGGGAGGCAGGGAGTGACCATACTGTACGCTAGTACTATTAATTATACTGTGCCGCTACCGTGAAAGTCCCTGCACCCCGCACTGCCCCCGCACCCCGCGCGGCACCGCTCCCGCTCGACAGATACCTACTACCGTCCACACACCGATGGCTTGTGTTACTATCACTCCAAATTCAAGCAATACGCCCGCCGCCGTTGCAACTCACCGTGTAACAACAAGAAAAATACCTACGAATACCAGCAACCGGAAAACTAGAACGAACGCTGGCAGCGGCGGACTCCAGTGTTCCAGATAAAGAATACCGTCTACTCATCCAGGACAGGACAAGAACTCAAAACTTACCTTTTTGGTTGATTCCGGAGCAAACATATCCGTACTACCTAAAAGAAAAGGATGTTCCGCACCGCCGCTATCATTCAACCTGTACGCTGCTAACAACACGGTAATACCTACTGTAACTAAAATCTTCCTAAGCCTATTGTAATTAATAAAATGAACCAATAATGTGTGGCCAAAGAGCATATTTTGTGATCGTCTAAATTTCTGTCTACGTTGTGTATTTTTAATCGTATTAGAGGATTGTACGTTTTTATTAATTAATAATTGCTGAAATAAAATAAAAGATTAGAGAACACAATAATTAAATTAAATAAGAGACCAATTAGCTGTTGTAATGCGAGCTGTAGAGGGCTTAGGAAATGATACGCTCTGTGTGACGAATATACGTGTAATGGTAATGATTAAAGTTGAACCTTATACAGGGTTATTTTTTAGTCAATGCGCAAACTTATACCATGATATCAAAATCGTTAATAGGACATTTTAGGCAAATAAAAAAATATATTTATTTTTTATTTTTGTCTGTCTTGTCTTGTCTTGTCTAGCCCACACCATCCCACTGCTGGGCAAAGGCCTCCCTCTTCTTCTTCCATCCATCTCTATTTTGGGCTTCCGCATGCCAGTTTCGTGAGAAATTGTCCAACTCGTCGCGCCATCTACGACGGGGTCTGCCGCGGCGTCTTTTTGCGGTGGGTGGCTTCCACAAAGTAGATGATTTTGCCCACAGCTCTTCTGGCATGCGGCATACGTGGCCGGCCCAGTCCCACTTTAGCTTGGCTGCTGTTCGGGCTACGTCAGATATTTTTGTTCTAGAGCGCAGTATGGTATTCCTGACCCGATCAATCCGTTTCAGGCCTAACATACTGCGTTCCATTGCTCGCTGGCAAATCTTGAGGCTGGACCTTTGTGCTTCCGTCAAAGACCAAGTCTGAGCACCGTAAGTGAGGATTGGGAGAATGCATATGTTCATGAGTTTCCGTTTCAGCGAGAGTGGTAAATCGCTTTTCATATGTTCTTTCATGGACCAATAGCTCTTCCAGGCGTTTTCGGTGCGTCGAGCAACTTCTTTGTCTTGTCTCGCCTGGAAGGAGACTATTTGGCCCAGATATAAATACTCATCGACATATTCCATTCTCCCATTGTCCACCATCACCCTGTACTTCGTGCTATTTGTCATAAGTTTGGTCTTTGACATATTCATCATTTTTGTCTGCCTCATAAAAAATTAATCATGAACACACTACTTTTCAATCGGAGGTGGGTGAAAATGGCAACAGCGCTCACGCAGCGCACCCTTCAGTCAGTTTCAGTTCTCGCTTTGATTCCGTCGCGGGCGGACGCGCACCTGTGTGACACTACTTTTCCCGCCGATCCCGAATTGATTTCGCGATGTCGAATTTTACGTTTCGCGAGTTTTACGAAATGGTGCGTTCGTACATTTTAAGTGGGGAAAATACCCGACTGCGTAATGCTGGCGTTGTGGACCCTCATGTACCGAACCCAAGAACATTCCTCAACGTTATACAGCGGCTGTTGTATCACGGGCAGTTAACAGTAAGTAACTGTTAATTAAACGACTATTGTACTTAGCCACCTACTGCTTACCTAGTGTTCTAGGTAAACTTTTCATTTTGACGGTCCTAAGCCCGTAAAAGTATGAAGAGAAAATTTAAATAACTTTGTAAAGGCTCAGCTACACAAGACCGGCGCGCGATAGCCGCGTTCCGGCCATACGATTTTTTTTATGAATGCCCGATCAAATCACACCCTGTCATTTTTGTGTGAGTAGACCGTTTTTAATCTTTATTCCTAAATTACCACTCAAGGTTAGTTCACACTGACGCAGTAGCAACATTTTAGTGGCCTAATCAACTTTGACTGTCATACTTTACTGAATTTTTCGCTCCACTCTCATAAGCGCACAAAATTGCCGTTTACTTTACTTTAAATGCAGTTGTACTTTAAGGATAATTCGGTTAAAATCATCGAAGGGCAGGCACGCGCAATACGAGCTACCTCATATCATCAGTGTACATAAAGCTTTCTAGCAGTGCAGATGAATTTCCCGCCACGCCGTGCCGGCGTCAGTTTTCTTCTAAAAATTGAACCGTGTTGGCGCCACTATGTCTGGCGCTGTAAGACGCGGTGACTAATCGCGACGTTGTCAAACCATCACAACCTCTGTTGTATGCAGGTTGTGTAGGCTTTTTAGGTAATATCAGCAACGGCTCCAGTTGCCATTAAAGTCTTTACTGGTTATTTTTAAAGAATATTAGAAAAACCTTTGAATGTAATCTTTTAAAATGGGTATCAATCTTTTCTGGTTATTCTTGTTAACTGTAAGAAAAACCATTCTTAAGTTGATCACGTAGATGGTTACTCGAGGTGCTGTCTGTACGTACAATTCCGAGTTACCGTTACGGATTAAACATTTACATGTCTTGCTAATGCTAGTTGTAGCTGCTAATTCTTAACCAAACTGGGAAAAATCCAACTAGGTACGTGATTAACAAAATCGCACTCTTAGTAAAATAACGACTTAAATCAAAATTTGGCCAAAATGAGTTTTTGTGAAAAACTGACTTATTAGAGCAGGGCCCACAACATAGATTTTAAAATACAACCCTATCTCTTAAAAAAAAAGGTTCAAAATAAGATGAGTCTATATCTTTCCCGCCCCGAACTCCTATCTCTTCAGTCAAATAATGACCGATTTAGTCTTGCGTCTGCGGCTGCATGCTACGTTTTTGTGAAACGACGACTGATTGAGAAATGAGCCGTTGTTTTATTAAAAGTTGAGGCGAGTGAAATTGAAAAGTTTTTATAAAAGAATGACCGATTTAGTGTTTGGTCTTTGTTTTACAAAATACCTGCGATGTTTGCTTGACTCATTTTAAATTAGGTCTGTATTTTACGAAAAAAAATTAAAAGCTCACTACTGACCCATTTGGAGATAAGACTGTATCGTTTAGAAAATTTTGTTATTTACATGATGTAACTGATATTAGGTCTTTGTTGTATTTCTAATGATGAAAATTTCTGGTAACATTTTTAGTTGAGTCTTTGTTTTAGCAAAAATAATGAAATGATTTCGGTATTATTTCAAATTTAACCTGTATTCGACTGATATCGTAACATAATTTAACGTGTTAACTTGGTGTCTCACTTCACATTTTATCTTAATCTTGAGGTTTTGTACAAAAATCTATTTACAAATAGGTTTAACGTTTTACTACTCTTGAAATTCAACGAATTTTCTTTATTTTTAGTACATTAATTTAATCCTCCGATTGAAAAGTAATCATATTGAACCATTGTTGGAATCATCGGCACCTCGTTTGCTGCCGTCAAACTCGACGATAAAATCAAGGCTAAATGTGTACCAACTCGGTCTCATCTCCAGCCGCATACCGTAGAGCTCGCCTTGAATCACCATCTCACACGTATATCGTTTGAAGTGTTTCCTACAGAACGTTCTACAAAGAAAAGCACTGAATAACGCCATTTATCTCTTAAACCACTTAAATTTACCTCGTCCATCACATCACAAGCCAAATAAGTGAGTATTAACAGGACCAGCAGATGGATTAAAATCTTGTCACATGGCAGACTGAATGGGTAGGGAAACTTAAAAAAATTAACACACGACACGCTACCAAGGTGCCACCTTCACTACAGTTACACAATAAATCTCCTACTAAGAACACGTTTTTGTCGACTAGACGGCCAAATCAGCACGTCGCTTGTCATGACGCCATTATCGTGCGAAGTAACATGGCTGCCACTGTCATCAAAGAGCATGCCGCAAGCCGTTCTCCGTAAGACAGATAGTCACACTGTGCTCACCTTGTTAAAATACGGTGCAGGGTGTTGAGATCCATACATTTCGCACGGAATAGTGGTAATACAATATGTTGGTAATATCACAAAACGACAGATACCAACTAAATTCAAAGTCACCAATGACGCCCGAAACATTTGCGACAAATTTGACTTCCGATATCGGTAGTGCTAGTGTCATTATCCGCTATTCCAGCATAGCCCACCGAGAATCCCGCACCTGAAACATCCTGACCCAAACACGGACGAGAAAGAAAATAACCTATTTCTAACTCAGCAAAGCACTCCTCAATTCGATCCTGATCGATTTTCCAAGGACAGAGTTTACCACGTTCTACAGTCAATCGAAAACGTTTCCAAATCAGCATTGTCATTTGTCTTAAATGGTAGGCCCGGCCTATAAGCGAACTACTAAGACACAAGAAGTAGTATTCGTTTCCGCTTATAGAAGCCCGACTCCGCCTACTTGCCATTTAGGATCGACGGGGTCATCAAATTGAAAACGAAACTGAATGATGCATCTACCACAGAACTAGCTCTAAAAGAATAGGCGACCACAGTCATCGACGGCAATCGTGTGGCACCCCTTTTCAAGCGGGTGTTACACCGTCGTCAGCTTCATCACGCGAACCTCGACACGAACATCAATGATATAAGCGAACGCTGAGCTTGTTAATTATTATTGCAATCTATGGCTGTGCCTATGACTGACGACGCTTTTCACGCTTCACCGCTACTTTTCTTGCAAAATAAGTAAGACGTCTCCACCGCAGTTTGCCACAGTATACCACCCACCCCCTCGTCTGGAGCAACGTCATTGCGCACTTTCATATAAGTCTATTTTGAGTCCCTTATCGTCACGCTATTCATCTGGCTCAGCACGCACGCCGTGTATTTTTTGTGATCGCCGCATCGCTCACTAGGCCTGGCGCTCCATCACATGGAAAAAAGTTGGTCCAATATCCACCGAACTACAAGGAACTGCCAGAGAACTCCACCGAGCTATCGACCGACAGTATAATACAGAAGACAGCTACGATCAAAATAATAGCTTGTGTTTCACAGCCTCTTGATGTCAGAGCCTGGAAAAGCCTAGTGAGTGTTAAGACAGTCTTTTGCAGCTCACTACCGGGCGATCACTTTCAAAAGGAAGTACTCCACACTCTGATCACTAAAAATAAGTTTATGGTCAACAGAAAACCTCTAACGCACCACTCCATCAACCTAAACAAGCCAAAGTCATTACGCACAATCACTTTGGTACTACTGAGTGTCCTCGTACACGACTAGCTTGTCGTCCCTTTGATAATCATGACCTCATCTAGAAAAACACATAAAAAACGTCGCAGTGCCTTGCCGATGTATATTTCACCCAAATACTCAATATTAATATGGATTGCCATCAATCCATATTAATATTGAGTATTTGGGTGAAATATACATCCATAGCCCCACATCAAGCCGCAATGAAAGTCAACAACATCGTGCAGATCGTGGACAACACTCTACCATAAAACACCTGACACCTGGCCACACGGACAAGCCATCGCTACGTATCACGAAACAGACAGCAGCGTGAGGAAAGAACTAACTAGCAACTCAATTCGAATCCTCGAATTGAGTTGCTATAACATTATCACGTACATTATCATTGTACATGACTTCCATTTCTGTATTAGCCGATATATATTTCTGCTTAATCATCTGGTAATTTAAAGCCATATGTGAAGATGCACCCAACACATTAGTACACAGGGCTGAGATTTTTTGCTTTTGTTCGGAGTTAAGCTTACTTGTGGCTTCACGTACGATTGTGCAAACGTCGGAAATGGCATCTTCAATTTTCGTGAGCCATCTATGGATTTCTGGAGTCGTGGCTATGTTCAAATCCGGCAATGTTATGTTTCTCCCAACTGGGGGTGAAAGAGGATCAACCCTAGTGGCCATAATAAAGTATATGTTTACTTATTATAGCATTATATAATTATGCAATATTTTTATCACACAGTAGCACAATTTTATTTTGTCGCCGTCGACATAGTTCACAAGTGCTGACACAGAATTTACGTTGACCTAGTCACATTAAATTAAATAAATTATTATTCGAATAGCCAAAAACACGTCCACACACAACGTCGCGAAAAATATCTTCGTCAAATTTAAAATGAGTCGGAGATATTCATCTTTGATTTGGTAAAGCAAAGACCGATTTAAACTTAGGTCAATATTTCTTTCTGATTTTTCATGAAATAATGACGCAATTCTAAAGGGTTACAAATAATTAACTTTTCTTAATTAATGGATGTTAATATTTGTGTAAATTTTAATGTATTTAAAAGAATATATTCTTAGGATTAGTTAGGTGGTTCAAGTTTCATCCTTTGCCTTTAACTTTTAATTCTACAGCCATTTCAAAATTATTCCGTTTATTCAACAAACGTTTTTCATCGATACCCAAAATTTTGTGTTTTAGGATTAGGTCGTTATTTTATTAAGAGTGCGAAATAATCTCTAGAAACAGGGACCATCAAATCAAGAGACCAACTTTCAAACCACTACACCACGGAGGCAGTTTAAGTGTAGGTACTTGTGAGATAGGTACTTAGTTGTTGTAGGTATCACCCGCACGCACCCCGGTACCAATAGCGGTCATTAACCTGGACTGGTCATTGACCTGTGCTGTAGGTAGAAGCTAGTACAAAGTCAGCTGATAGGTATAACTGGGCCGCGCGCGACGTTGCCAAGCCGAATGCCACCTAGTGTACCTAATAGGGTGATCTACACTTACGTACGATCCTGGGATAAGTTTAAGTGCGATTATTTCAACTTTTTTGTTCTAAGTCATGTGTAAAAAATAGATACATATTTTTTTAAATTTGATAACCATTACGTATGTTGAAGCTGCGCACTGACTAAAAAATAATCCTGTATACTAAATGTTAAGCTACTAAGTATAAGAGTCAGGCGTCCTACACTACATTTTCCCCCTGCAATTAAAAAATTAAAAATTAGAATTGTTTTTAATTTTTGTTGTACAGTACTACAATCTTCAATTTGGAACTAAATTGATATAAACTAAAATTTCCTAAAGTTTTATTATGATTGTTGTCTAAAATCCAATAATTATTAAAAATACGGAAGTAAATTAAATTTGAAAATAAAACAATAATTAAAAAAATCATTTGTTCAAACATAACGAATGATATTGAAACTGCTTATTTAAATTATTCTATTTTAAAAACATATTTCTAAACATTTATAATACCAGCTAGGTAGGTACGTAGGTACCGATATATTTTAAGTAACAAATTTAAAGAAAAATAAAAAAGTCTGTAAACGAAAGTACTATTTTCAGCCAAACAATCATCCGACAAGTAATTTAATCCGCTTAGTTCATTACATTAAGTACAAGAAAGTCTGAAAACATTTCATAATTAATATGTCTTACTTGTACAGTTTTTTTTTCTTTTATCTATAGTTTAGTACATCAATTGATAATAAGTGCTGCGCTCTGAAATCTATATTTCTGAAAACAAGAAAACGTTTTAAGACGTACAAAAAGAAAGATAAACTAGAGGTACTATAAACTTTTCACTTAACCTATACTTAATCTACTTAATCAAGTGTAAACTCTACTAAGGGCCTTTATTTGAAGATGATTTTAGTGCTAATATTTCAACCTTTATTTTTGTAAATGCTAGAAAAATAATGAATCACAACAATGAATACATAACACAATAGTGCAATACACTAGTACAGTCGAAAAGAAAAATTTAATTGAAATTCAAATTATTTTTCATTCATACATCCGTGGACATGTTTCTAACCTGCGTAGGTAGATACTAAATTGGTATTTTATTGCAAACTCAACTCCCTTTATTACTAGTTCACATACTTATGGACAATTATATCATTCATGACATCTTATTATTTCCTTTACATTCATCAATTTCGTTCTACATAATTCATTTAATAATTTTCATTAATTTGTGTTACTGTTTACATCTCACTCAGTCGCTTTTCTTACAACAACAGTCAACTATAATATAATTATTTATTTAATGGTAGCTTTGCTACTTAAGTCCTTTCATGGACAAGGCACACTTTATTGAACAACATGGGCTGGCCAGCCTTATAAAACAATGTCGGTTTCTTATTTATTAAAACTTTTTCTTTTCATAACTTCATTTAGGCACTTTAACCGACTAGTCGCGACTTTTTAATAACATACTTTAACAACATAATAATATTAATGAAATGCTATGCATTCATTAACCAAGGTCATGATTTAAGACTTACATAATGTCTCCAACGTTTCTCACGGGGGAAGCTCGTTCCGGCCATGATCGAAAGAAGGACCTGAACCTTGTAGTGCCTTTGTGCCTTAAAATGTTGACTGTGTGCTATCGCATCTCGTGCGTATCCATAACTGACCATACCATTCAATAAATATTACAAACATATGAATATTTTGATCATTAAATACAATCACGTAAGGCCTATTGTGAAATAATATTATAACAACCAAAATAGTCCCATATCCTTTAAAAATAAAACTATGCCAACTTTACATAAACCTTCAAAAAAAAACAACAACATCTTTAAACCGTACTCACAGTAGCAACATAATATGTGCTATAACCGTTCCACATACCTTAACTCAACTTTACACACGAATAAGTGAATTCGTAACAAATTGTGCTTAATTTGAAATTAGCCAAAATGATTTTAATACGATTCACTATCAAACCCTATACCTACTTTAACCATTACAAACGTTTGCCTATTTTTCTTATTAATATTTTTTATTCAAATTACTTCATAAAGATTTCAAACAATCATTCATTACACATTTTCTTTCTAAAATCTGATTAAATTTACACATCTAGGTATAAATACTTACAATGGGAGTGAAAAGTAACAAGTTCTAGCATCAATTGCATATAAAAAGTTTTAAAATATTCTGTCAATCTTTATACCTATAAGTACTTCGACAATTTCAACAAACGTCAGCATTGCAGCCAAGTAATGTAAATTTGCATCACCCTGCACCTGAATTGCACTTGCGTTAACATCAACTCAGCATTGCAAGTAATGTAACAAGATATTTTTGTTTGTTCGGAAAGATTTACAGATACATTTTTGTGAGAATCTAAAAATAACTTGTTAATAAAATCAAAACATATTAAATATGGTAGGTATCTTCGAAAACAAAAACAAATAGTTGTAAGTAGTAAGTATGTAAAAAAAAAACAACTTGGTTAATTAAATAATACAGATTTTTTTTTATACTATTAAATCAGTAAGATCTGAAGGTACACAATTAGATTCGAAAATGAATGTGTGACTAACTTTTATTTTAATAAACACGTATAAATGAATTTACATAATTTTATCGTCATAACACAAACATCACACAAATAAAAACTGACATATAAATAACAATTTATTATGAAATTGTTAGTTTGTATTTCACATACTTTATTTACATACCTTCATTTACATTTCTGAAAGCATTATAGAAAACATTATATTTGTTTCTGACTTGCTAGGTATTCGTCTTAAAAACAATACAATCACAACAAAAAACGTATTAGTTGTTACCCTTTGAAAAAGTAATACGCAACGGATCTAACCAAATAATAATTAAAAATAATTTTAATATTAAGTGAAGAATTGAAATATTGAAATAGTCGTTGACAGATTGAGAATCAACTGTATTAATTAGTTAAAAGAAAAATAATCCTTTTTAAATTTTACCAAGCACATATTAAGTTATCAATGTAGAGAACTGCTTGTAATAAGCATAATTAAATAATGAAATCTTCTGAGAAATATAAAAACAAATGTAAGTAGGCACTAAAATTTTTAATTTTGGTTTGTGACAACATTCACAAATAGTACGTATTTGTTATTGATAGAACATAAAGAAACGAAACTGTAAAAAAAACGGCATTCTGCAAGTAAAACCTGAACATAGTTTTCTGAAAAGAAACTTAAACACAAGAGTTTTTTACAATTGATCCTTATCAAGAAGTTAGAGGTGAATTTTATTTATAATAAATTAATTTAACTAGATAAAGTGGTAAGTACTCCATTGATGTTTAGTTTAGTGACAGGATTAGCGCTTGTTCTAAAAATAGCATCGTGATAAACATTATCTTCGTAAAAAATTATGACTGTGTAGCAACTGAAATTGTGATTTAGTCATAAGTAAGAGCAAAGCATTTTTCATTCACATGTTATGGGAATACAACAAATTCAATTTATAATTATTATACATTCAAAATAATTGCTTTATTATCATTTTAACAATATTTATTAATCGGCACTAAATATTTTTTGTTTGGTAATTATTACGCTGTACTACATTCTTTACTTTGTTCTTTTACTTTTAAAACTATCTTTAGCTATCAACTTACAGTTAAGTTAAAACAGTTGATACAGTAAATGGTGTACCTTGTTATAATAAAAATCTTAGTTCGGTACTTACATAATTTTGTCATGGTTACATACCAACAATCCAATGACTCGCTTGACATCATTAGGTAGACGTATAAAATATCTGGTACATAGGTAGGTAGCTAAGCTATCCTAAAATTGTAATGAAAATTTTAAAGCAAATAAAATTTATTTACTATGAATGAATAGGTATATAAATAATTTCGGAAACCATTTTCTTAATTATTATGAAATAAAGGCTCTTGGTAATGCACACACTCTTTTTTATACCTTATTTACACATGTTGATGATAAAATAGATGATCGATCATCAACATTATATGTATTTTTTTTTGTTATATTTATGTATTATACTCTAATTAATTAAATGCTTATATGTTTTATTTTCCAAAGAAAGAAACAATTTGAAGTCGACATGTTTCATATTTAATCGATTTAAGATGATTAGAAAAATGCGAAGAAATTATAATTATCAAAAATCATATAAAGTATTGCATAGGTGTAGTGAACATAATTTTAATCAGTTATTTTCCCATAGATGATGCAAACACTCAATACATAAAAGAACATGACAATAGTTACATACAACTATAAAAATTAAGTCGACACAGTCGGTAACACTTATTTTTAGAGGTCAAACGAATGCATTTCTTTTTTAATGTTTACAAAATACATACATTTCAATATTTTTCATAACAATTTTGAATAATAATTGTTTATTCATAATTGTTTATTAAGTAATAATAATAAACTTAATTACAAATAGATAACACGATACAAATAATTATGAGGCTTCTGTTTCCTAAACTAAGAATAATTATTCCTGTATCTTAGGTAAACAGATAGCCGACATAACTATTACTTTAAATGAACTAATTATACTATACAATAAAAATATACTTAAATAGACTTAACAGTATAATATTCTAAACCTATTCTAACTATTGTGGAGACGACAACGGCAGCTTCCCTCGGAAGCGGCGGAACACGACTCCCTGCGGCCAAAACTCCGGCGACGTGAAGACGCTCACTGTAGCTGTCGGGACTCGCACCACGAACGAGTTGAACCCCACCCAATGGCGCGACTCCAACGGCTCCACGTACACTCCGAGTCTCGGCGTATCCTTGAAGGCACCTGCTTTATGCCTCGCGAAGATGTAATCCAGCACGTCTTGCTTGGTAGTAGAGTCGTGCAGGCGGGAGACATAAAGCGATGTCCTCGGCGTGAAGGCGCGCAACTGTAGATTGGCCTCGACCGGGGCGGTGCCACACTTGTTCTGGCGAGGTTGCCTGCTGCGTTTCTTCTGGACCAAAGTAAACCCATCCGCGTCTACTTGGTCAGAACGCTTGTTGAGGGTCAGCACATCGAGTGGTTCTTGAGCCATACTCTTTCTGTTTGCCGCTGATGCAGCAAGCGGCATTGGTTGCCGGTTGGCGACTTTCCGGCGCTGACGTTAAGTCTTGTCAGCAGCTGTGTCGGGCGCAGCTGACAGCGTTGGTGCAGCGGGGCGGGGCGGGTCGAGCGGTGTGGCGGCGGGGGGCGCGGGCGCACGCTCGTCGTTTCGCTTGGCGGGCGAATTTGCTGACGATGTGCTTGTCGCCGATGCATATGATTCACCGACGGCACGCACTTCGCGTTGTTCGTTGTCAGCAGAATTCGAAGTCTCAGCTGACCTAGTTGCTGAATTTCGTAACAAATTCACTTCGGCACGTAGTTCAGCAATAGTTTTCTCTGAGCGTTCGAATTTCCGCTGAAATTCTTCCAGCTTATTCTCCAGGGTCTTGACGTCCCTTAGCAGCCGGGTAACATCCTGCTGGTCGAGCGCGATGGGAAGTGCCTTATGAGTAAAACGCTGAAACTTACTTGCTCTATTGTACTTTTTTTTTTTCGGTGTTCACACGATACGCAATTTTTATATATTTCGCCTTGTTGTCATCGGTCGGCAGCCTCAGATACACTCTACCCACTCTATCTATCATAACTTTTAGATCTTAACCTTCTCCCGGCGGCATACACATCTGAATCGAATATATAAGCCCTGCGCCCTGCTACATTATCATCCTTTAATGGTTACAGCATCTCCCGGCACCCAGCAGGAACCATCTTAATCCATCACAAGACATCAATGGTTGAATAATTTTGTATGTTAATCTCAACGCATCCAAAACCAATAGAAAGAGTTCTAGTTTGCCCCAACACTTTTAAAGTTTTATTTTTTTATTTTTGTTTGTTAGTCCAAAACACAGGTCCTTTTGAGAATTAAAAGTCACAAGTCCGAAGCACTGGTTTGTTTCATGTTTTTTTTTTTTTAGATTATTTTGGGCACAGTTTGTTTTATAAGTACTTAGTTTAGAACCTCAATTTTATTTTATTTTTTAGATTATGCGTTTATTTCAGTCCTTTAGTCACATATTGATTATAAGTTTATTTTAATAATTTCACCCAATTCAACTTCAAATTGTTCTTTGGATTTAACGCACATTTTAATTACTAAAAATATCCCTATAAAACTTATGAAATAACACGTGTGTGTAGGTGACACGTATGTGAGCCTGTTCAAAGTCCGATATGACGGCGCAAAACATCACTTTATATTATGTTCTTTTTAATAACACTTCGTAGAAAAGTTCACAAAACTAGTCCAATCACAAACACTTTATATTGAAACTGTCCCTCTACAACCCACATTCATGTACCCTTGGCTCAACGCTGCCATGTTTGGCAGCCCTGGCCGGGTCGCCATGTAATGCGAGCTGTAGAGGGCTTAGGAAATGATACGCTCTGTGTGACGAATATACGTGTAATGCTAATGATTAAAGTTGACAAAGCCTTATATACTAAATGTTAAGCTACTAAGTATAAGAGTCAGGCGTCCTACACTACACTGTAAATATCCCAGGTATCCGGCAATCCATACAAGTCAGGAACTTCCATTGAATCTAGCTCTGTCCTGAGCCAAATTTCTCCATAAATAGCATTTCACTACACTTCACTTATATATGGTTTAATAGTCTTTAATTTATTGTTTATTTAACGCGCGGCTATGAATTAATTTTAAATTGTCGTTTATTTTAGTTTAGTTTTAGTTTATCACCTTGTATAGCCTGAAAGAACAAAGACTCAATAACCACGAAGTTGGAATGGAAAACTGGATTTGAAAGAGACCTTTTAAGTCTAGAAAGGACCTAGCAGCTAGGGACGCTGGTCTCCCTGCACACCAATAACCAGCCCAACACGCAAAACCTTGGAAGTTTTAACCCTATACAACTATACCTACTCTTTCTAACTTCCAAAACTTCACGCTAACATCCCGATCACCTCAGAATATAAAACCTTTCACAAGCTTCTCATTCACACGTTCACGCACCTCTCACGCTTAAATTACCTATAGTTTGCAAACCTTAGATTTCCACCTGTGACGGCGGCGGCGTTTGCGCTCCTTAATAACAAATAAAAATTCAAGTATGCACTTAAGTGATACCTGTAATAACATACTGCACTGCACTTTCAGTTTGTCCAGAAACGCTAAGTCCTAGGACCGTTAGCCGTGACTGTGTAGTTACATAGGCCACATGCATAGGTCAGTAATCATATATCACTGAAGTCACCCAGATGTGTTCCTATTCGCTTGTTTCTGTATAGCTCCATAACCAACGGCTACTTCGTCCTGATTATGACAATTATACATTTGTAATGAGTGTTTGTAAGTGTAACGCGGACGAAAGATTTTAAAAGTATAATCCACACTAATATTATAAATGCGAAAGTAACTCTGTCTGTCTGTCTGTCTGTCTGTCTGTCTGCTACGCTTTCACGGCCAAACCGCTGAACCGATCTTCATGAAACTTGGCACAGAGATTGCTAGCATACCGAGAACGGACATAGGCTACTTTTTATCACCATTCGAGGGTCTGGAGTACAGCTGTAGACCACCAGGTGTACCACCAGGAGCCCAGCTAAACTATTAGAGATACAGGAATGGTTCCGAAACAAAAGTTGTTCAGTATGATGGGCCGCTTCTTTTCACAAGGACATTGAGGATCTGGAGTACCTTATGTAGACCACCAGGTGTACCATCAAGAGCCTAGCTAAACTATTGGAGATACAGGCATGGTTCTAAAACAAAAGTTGTTCATTATGATGGGCAGCTTCTTTTCACAAGGACATTGAGGATCTGGAGTACCTTATGTAGACCACCAGGTGTACCATCAGGAGCCCACCTTAACTATTAGAGATACAGGCATGGTTCTAATACAAAAGTTGTTCATTATGATGGGCCGCTTCTTTTCACAAGGTCATTGAGAATCTGGAGTACCTTATGTAGACCACCAGGTGTACCATCAGGAGCCCAGCTAAACTATTAGAGATACAGGCATGGTTCTAAAACAAAAGTTGTTCAGTATGATTGACCGCTTCTTTACGCAAGGACATTGGGGATCTGGAGTACCTTAAGTAGACCACCAGGTGTACCATCAGGAGCCCACCTAAACAATTAGAGATACAGAAATGGTTCCAATACAAAAGTTGTTCAGTATGATGGGCTGCTTCTATTCACAAGGACATTGAGGATCTGAAGTACCATATGTAGACCACCAGGTGTACCATCAGGAGCCCAGTTAAACTATTAGAGATACCTACAGGCATGGTTTTAAAACAAAAGTTGTTCAGTATGATGGGCTGCTTCTTTTCACAAGGACATAGAGGATCTGGAGTACATTATGTAGACCACCAGGTGTACCTACCATCAGGAGCCCAGCTAAACTATTAGAGAGACAGGCATGGTTCTAAAACAAAAGTTGTTCAGTATGACGGGCCGCTTCTTTTCACAAGGACATTGAGGATCTAGGGTACCTTATGTAGACCACCAGGTGAACCATCAGGAGCCCACCTAAACAATTAGAGATACAGAAATGGTTCCAAAACAAAAGTTGTTCAGTATGATGGGCTGCTTCTTTTCACAAGGACATTGCGAGGATCTGGAGTACCTTATGAAGACCACCAGGTGTACCATCAGAAGCCCAGCTTAACTATTAGCGATACCTACAGGCATGGTTCTAATACAAAAGTTGTTCAGTATGATGGGCCGCTTCTTTTCACAAGGACATAGAGGATCTGGAGTACCTTATGTAGACCACCAGGTGTACCATCAGGAGCCCACCTAAACTATTCGAGATACAGAAATGGTTAAAAAACAAAAGTTGTTCAGTATGATGGGCCGCTTTTTTTCACAAGGACCTTGGGGCTCTGGAGTACCTTATGTAGACCACCAGGTGTACCATCAGGAGCCCAGCTTAACTATTGGAGATACAGTAATGGTTCCAAAACAAAAGTTGTTCAGTATGATGAGAATAAGTTGAGAAAGGACATTGGCAACTTTTTACCGAGGATTTTTTTTGTTATCTACTGATTTTTGTATTCAACGGATAGCAAGTTTTGAATTGTGCCTTTAACAACAGAAGCAAGCAAGTCATCTTTAAACAGTAGAGATAAGGACTGTTCTAATATCACTGTCATACTTATTATGAATATGTATAGGTACCTCTACATATCTCATTTAGAACCTGTGGCAAAAAAGCTATCTAACGCGGACGAAGTCGCGGGTAAAAGCTAGTATAAAATATTTAGAGAAGAAAACCTCTTTAATGTTCCGTGCATTTTTTATTGTGTGAGCACCAAACATGAAAGAGTTAAGTATATGTATAACTAGCTTTTACCCGCGACTTCGTCCGCGTTAGATAGCTTTTTTGCCACAGGTTCTAAATGAGATATGTAGAGGTACCTATACATATTCATAATAAGTATGACAGTGATATTAGAACAGTCCTTATCTCTACTGTTTAAAGATGACTTGCTTGCTTCTGTTGTTAAAGGCACAATTCAAAACTTGCTATCCGTTGAATACAAAAATCAGTAGATAACAAAAAAAATCCTCGGTAAAAAGTTGCCAATGTCCTTTCTCAACTTATTCTCATCATACTGAACAACTTTTGTTTTGGAACCATTACTGTATCTCCAATAGTTAAGCTGGGCTCCTGATGGTACACCTGGTGGTCTACATAAGGTACTCCAGAGCCCCAAGGTCCTTGTGAAAAAAAGCGGCCCATCATACTGAACAACTTTTGTTTTTTAACCATTTCTGTATCTCGAATAGTTTAGGTGGGCTCCTGATGGTACACCTGGTGGTCTACATAAGGTACTCCAGATCCTCTATGTCCTTGTGAAAAGAAGCGGCCCATCATACTGAACAACTTTTGTATTAGAACCATGCCTGTAGGTATCGCTAATAGTTAAGCTGGGCTTCTGATGGTACACCTGGTGGTCTTCATAAGGTACTCCAGATCCTCGCAATGTCCTTGTGAAAAGAAGCAGCCCATCATACTGAACAACTTTTGTTTTGGAACCATTTCTGTATCTCTAATTGTTTAGGTGGGCTCCTGATGGTTCACCTGGTGGTCTACATAAGGTACCCTAGATCCTCAATGTCCTTGTGAAAAGAAGCGGCCCGTCATACTGAACAACTTTTGTTTTAGAACCATGCCTGTCTCTCTAATAGTTTAGCTGGGCTCCTGATGGTAGGTACACCTGGTGGTCTACATAATGTACTCCAGATCCTCTATGTCCTTGTGAAAAGAAGCAGCCCATCATACTGAACAACTTTTGTTTTAAAACCATGCCTGTAGGTATCTCTAATAGTTTAACTGGGCTCCTGATGGTACACCTGGTGGTCTACATATGGTACTCCAGATCCTCAATGTCCTTGTGAATAGAAGCAGCCCATCATACTGAACAACTTTTGTATTGGAACCATTTCTGTATCTCTAATTGTTTAGGTGGGCTCCTGATGGTACACCTGGTGGTCTACTTAAGGTACTCCAGATCCCCAATGTCCTTGCGTAAAGAAGCGGTCAATCATACTGAACAACTTTTGTTTTAGAACCATGCCTGTATCTCTAATAGTTTAGCTGGGCTCCTGATGGTACACCTGGTGGTCTACATAAGGTACTCCAGATTCTCAATGACCTTGTGAAAAGAAGCGGCCCATCATAATGAACAACTTTTGTATTAGAACCATGCCTGTATCTCTAATAGTTAAGGTGGGCTCCTGATGGTACACCTGGTGGTCTACATAAGGTACTCCAGATCCTCAATGTCCTTGTGAAAAGAAGCTGCCCATCATAATGAACAACTTTTGTTTTAGAACCATGCCTGTATCTCCAATAGTTTAGCTAGGCTCTTGATGGTACACCTGGTGGTCTACATAAGGTACTCCAGATCCTCAATGTCCTTGTGAAAAGAAGCGGCCCATCATACTGAACAACTTTTGTTTCGGAACCATTCCTGTATCTCTAATAGTTTAGCTGGGCTCCTGGTGGTACACCTGGTGGTCTACAGCTGTACTCCAGACCCTCGAATGGTGATAAAAAGTAGCCTATGTCCGTTCTCGGTATGCTAGCAATCTCTGTGCCAAGTTTCATGAAGATCGGTTCAGCGGTTTGGCCGTGAAAGCGTAGCAGACAGACAGACAGACAGACAGAGTTACTTTCGCATTTATAATATTAGTGTGGATAGTGTGGATGAACGTCTAAACAAAACAAACTCTTACATACTTCATACACACTCCTATCATACACTCCACAATTGATTTGCCTAATACCTAGTCTACAAATTAAATAAATAACATGCGTCCTAGCCCCTATCAATTTACCCTATGCTGCTGCAGTCTGCGCTTCATCTCTGCTAGATATAACAAAAGAAACCCGTCAAAACTAAATTACTCTAGCAATTCTAAGTCCGCGGCGCAGGTCAACGCAGGAGAACTATCCTAGAAAGAGAGAAAGAAAGAAAAGGAAAAGGGACTTACGATATTCACTAGCACTCGCGAGTCGCGATAGGTTCACTAATTCAAGCACTGTTTTTAATTTAGACGGTTAAACGTCATCTCTATTCTTACGTAATCCGCGCGCGTTCCGAGTTAGACTTCCCCCCCATCCCGCTTGTGTCTCTCCTTTATTACTTCTGCAAAAAATTGCATGACCCGCCCAAAATCTTCGTGATCCCTACTATGTCCCCACCTTATTTCTCTGCTGTCAATTTGACTAATTGGTTAATTAACACAAAATTTATAGTGTTGTGCGTAAAATGTACAAAAACGTCTTAATAGCTTACGGCTGTAGGTCCCACACATTTTTTCTTCGGTACGGGTAAGGCCACACTTGTCATGATAAGAACCAAACTGATTTGATAACTTATTAAGTTTGCATTTCCAAATAACATATATAATATACAGATTAGAACTAGTAGAAGGAGAACTCCAACCATAATTTAATTTATTAAGATTAAGAGGTTATAGTACGAAATATTTAAGATTTAGCAATTTGAGACCTAATCCCCATAATAAGTGTACAATTGAGTAAAAATAAGACTTCTCGTGTTTTGTCTACACTATCTACACTATATAATATAATATATATAATAATATAAATAATAATAATAATGTGCCGTGTGATGCCGGCTTAGAATAGCGTCACCCCATTTCTTACCCATGGGTGTCGTAAGAGGCGACTAAGGGACTCACGGAGGTGTGTATTGCAATTTTAGGCTACGAGCCGACAACCTGTCACTATAGTGATACACAGTTATCTAAATGACCCTCAAACTTTTGTCAAACGTGGTGTTAATATCCGTTTTACGGCCGTTAACGCTCTGCCTACCCCGTAAGGGATAAAGGCATGATTTATGTATGTATGTATGTATATGATAATATAATATATAATTATAATCCACACTAATATTATAAATGCGAAAGTAACTCTGTCTGTCTGTCTGTCTGTCTGTCTGTCTGCTACGCTTTCACGGCCAAACCGCTGAACCGATCTTCATGAAACTTGGCACAGAGTTTGCTAGCATACCGAGAATGGACATAGGCTACTTTTTATCACCATTCGAGGGTCTGGAGTACAGATGTAGACCACCAGGTGTACCACCAGGAGCCCAGCTAAGCTATTAGAGATACAGGCATGGTTCCAAAACAAAAGTTGTTCAATATGATGGGCCGCTTCTTTTCACAAGGACATTGAGGATCTGGAGTACCTTATGTAGACCACCAGGTGTACCACCAGGAGCCCAGCTAAACTATTAGAGATACAGGCATGGTTCCAAGACAAAAGTTGTTCTGTATGATGGGCCGCTTCTTTTCACAAGGACATCGAGGGTCTGGAGTACAGATGTAGACCACCAGGTGTACCACCAGGAGCCCAGCTAAACTATTAGAGATACAGGCATGGTTCCAAGACAAAAGTTGTTCTGTATGATGGGCCGCTTCTTTTCACAAGGACATCGAGGGTCTGGAGTACAGATGTAGACCACCAGGTGTACCACCAGGAGCCCAGCTAAGCTATTAGAGATACAGGCATGGTTCCAAAACAAAAGTTGTTCAATATGATGGGCCGCTTCTTTTCACAAGGACATTGAGGATCTGGAGTACCTTATGTAGACCACCAGGTGTACCACCAGGAGCCCAGCTAAACTATTAGAGATACAGGCATGGTTCCAAGACAAAAGTTGTTCTGTATGATGGGCCGCTTCTTTTCACAAGGACATCGAGGGTCTGGAGTACAGATGTAGACCACCAGGTGTACCACCAGGAGCCCAGCTAAACTATTAGAGATACAGGCATGGTTACAAAATAAAAGTTGTTCAGTATGATGGGCCGCTTCTTTTCACAAGGACATTGAGGATCTGGAGTACCTTATGTAGACCACCAGGTGTATCGTCAGGAGCCCACCTAAAATATTAAAGATACAGAAATAGACAAAAACGAAAGTTGGCCAGTATGATGGGCTGCTTCTTTTCACAAGGACATAGAGAATCTGGAGTACATTATGTAGACCGCCAGGTGTACCACCAGGAGCCCAGCTAAACTATTAGAGATACAGGCAATACAGGCATGGTTCCAAAACAAAAGTTGTTCTGTATGATGGGCCGCTTCTTTTCACAAGGACATCGAGGGTCTGGAGTACAGATGTAGACCACCAGGTGTACCACCAGGAGCCCAGCTAAACTATTAGAGATACAGGCATGGTTACAAAACAAAAGTTGTTCAGTATAATAGCCCGCTTCTTTTCAAAAGGCATTGAGGATCTGGAGTACCTTATGTAGACCACCAGGTGTACCATCAGGAGCCTGTAGCGACCTCTGGGAGCTACAACAAGAAGCTCACTCAAAGTGGTTCACGAGCAAGCAAGTCGCAACAGAAGTTCCAACATAGCTGCAAGATGGCGCCACGTGACAGAACAAAGAGCCTGAAACGCGGTATCGAAGTGTTTCACCGCGCAACGCATATATACAACTTCCAATTCTATCCAGGCGGACCAGTCGGTCCCCTGGCCACAACACCCGGCCAGGCGGGTAGCTACCCTTTTCCCGACTCCACCTGGAACCCTCCATTCTGCCTATTGGCATCACTCCTGTCACCCGCCAATATTGGTGACCCCTACCTTGGACTTCGCAGCCTTCAACCACGCATCAACTACTACAGCATGCAGCCAACTACTACGTCATCAGCACCCACCGCAGTCACAGCACGGCAGCTTCACTGGTCTTCCATCATCGTCTCGACTCACCGTAGACGTCCCGACTCACCGTGGACATTGGAACCAGCACTGCTTCGCCACGCCTGACTGCATCAACACGCTACATGACGTCATCAGCCCCACTTCGCTCGCTGACAGTATCGACCTCCGGTCTTGAGGGGGAGTACTGTAGCGACCTCTGGGAGCTACAACAAGAAGCTCACTCAAAGTGGTTCACGAGCAAGCAAGTCGCAACAGAAGTTCCAACATAGCTGCAAGATGGCGCCACGTGACAGAACAAAGAGCCTGAAACGCGGTATCGAAGTGTTTCACCGCGCAACGCATATATACAACTTCCAATTCTATCCAGGCGGACCAGTCGGTCTCCTGGCCACAACACCCGGCCAGGCGGGTAGCTACCCTTTTCCCGACTCCACCTGGAACCCTCCATTCTGCCTATTGGCATCACTCCTGTCACCCGCCATAAGCCCACCTAAACTATTAGAGATACAGAAATGGTTCCAAAACGAAAGTTGACCAGTATGATGGGCTGCTTCTTTTCACAAGGACACAGAGGATCTGGAGTACATTATGTAGACCACCAGGTGTATCATCAAGAGCCCAGCTAAACTATAAGAGATACAGGCATGGTTCCAAAACAAAAGTTGTTCAGTATGATGGGCTGCTTCTTTTCACAAGGACATTGAGGATCTGGAGTACCTTATGTAGACCACCAGGTATACGATCAGGAGCCCACTTGAACTATTAGAGATACAGAAATGGTTCCAAAACAAAAGTTGTTCAGTATGATGGGCCGCTTCTTTTCACAAGGACATAGAGGATCTGGAGTACCTTATGTAGACCACCAGGTGTATCATCAAGAGCCTAGCTAAACTATAAGAGATACAGGCATGGTTCCAAAACAAAAGTTGTTCGGTATGATGGGCCGCTTCTTTTCACAAGGACATAGAGGATCTGGAGTACCTTATGTAGACCACCAGGTGTACCATCAGGAGCCCACCTAAACCTGAACCTGTTTCTACAAAAACTATCTAACGCGGACGAAGTCGCGGGTAAAAGCTAGTAATATTATAAAGAGGAAAGATTTGATTGTTTGTTTGTTTGCATCGAATAGGCTCCGAAACTACTGGCCCGATTTTAAAAATTCTTTCACCATTAGAATCGTACATTATTCCTGATGAACATAGGCTATATTTTATACGAAAAAAAAATAGGGATCCGCGTGAAAATTTCGATAATGTAACCCAACGTGTGAAAAATGTACCAAAAAAATATCTTATATCGCGTACGCTGCGGAAATTATTGACAACAGAGCAAAGTGATGTACTACTGTTTTATAGAGGACATCAATATCTATCATAATGTCCGTGATACTATATGTCTAACTTATTTATTTATTTGTTTATTTGGCACACAAAACAAATTACAGTCAATGTAAGTATAATAGACAGGGTAAACTTTAAAAGCTAGACCATAACTCCAAAACATGTATGCACAGGCAGTAAATTGTATGAAGTTTAATGAGGGTTAGTTAGTTGTTTTTTTTTTAAACTAAATTAGTTTTTAATAAGTCTATATTATTAGTACATATGATTTAAAGCACTAAATATTAAGTAAAAAGTAAATAGTGTTATTAATCACATCAAGTGTTTGCAAAAAGTGCTCTGACGTCATTCCTAAACTTAGAAAGTTTAGGATTAAAAATGTCCAAGGTAGTGCTAGTGGCAGCCAGTTCATTGTATGTACGACACATCCTGGTTATGGGATTATAAAATGATGTTTTGTTAGGATATATTTGAAGGGAAAATAGCCGGGAAGTAGGTTTACGCGACCTGTAAGTGGTGTTGAAATGTAGGAAAGAAAGAAGCTGCGGAGAGTCTATATAGCAATGGACGATTTAACTGTTACAGTTATGCCACAATAACTACTTTTTCATTTAAAAATGTACAAATGTACCAAAAAAAATATCTTATATCGCGTACGCTGTGGAAATTATTGACAATAGAGCGAAGTGATGTACTACAGTTTTATAGAATACATCAATATCTATAATAATGTCCGCAATATCATATGTCTAACTATTACAGTTATGCAACAATTACTACTTTTTCATTTTAAAATGTACAAACTACGCCACATTATTCGTACCAGTGTAATGATTACATTTAATCATTACTGTATTAAGGTGTAAGGGATAGCCCTCCGAATACTGATAGGGTACACGCAGACCATGAAACTGAACAACTTTCCCCTAGGAACATATTTCAGGAAACGTAAAAAAACTGACTTCCCATAGTGAATGCAGTCAGCTGATTGTGATTTTGTATGGAATGTAATTTTTTTGGCGTTTCCTGACATATGTTTCTAGGGGAAAGTTGTCCAGTTTTATTTTTATTAAAAAATCTACACAAAAATAATACATACATACACATATCACGCCTATTATCCTAAACGGCTGCGAGGGTCATTCTGAAAAATGTGTATCGCCATAGTGACAGGTTGTCAGCCCATCGCCTAAAATTGCAATAAACACCCTCAAGTCCCTTAGTTGCTTCCTACGACTCCCACGGGAAAGAAATCGGGTGATGCTATTCAAAGTCAAGATTTATATAATCCTACATTATCCCTGACAAACATAGGCTATATTAAACTGTCTTATTCCCGGGGGGAAATTGTTAGTGGCGGGTGAAACCGCTGGGCGGGCTGCTAGTAATCCACACTTCCACACTAATATTATAAATGCGAAAGTAACTCTGTCTGTCTGTCTGTCTGTCTGCTACGCTTTCACGGCCAAACCGCTGAACCGATCTTCATGAAACTTGGCACAGAGATTGCTAGCATACCGAGAACGGACATAAGCTACTTTTTATTACCATTCGAGGGTCTGGAGTACAGACGTAGACCACTAGGTGTACCACCAGGAGCCCAGCTAAACTATTAGAGATACAGGCATGGTTTCGAAACAAAAGTTGTTCAGTATGATGGGCCGCTTCTTTTCACAAGGACAGTGAGGATCTGGAGTAGCTTATGTAGACCACCAGGTGTACCATTAGGAACCCAGCTAAATTATTAGAGATACAGAAATGGTTCCAAAACAAAAGTTGTTCAGTATGATGGGCTGCTTCTTTTTACAAGGACATCGAGGATCTGGAGTATATTATGTGGACCACCAGGTGAACCATCAGGGGCCCAGCTAAACTATTAGAGATACAGGCATGGTTCTAAAACAAAAGTTGATCAGTATGATGGATTGTTTCTTTTCACACGGACATAGAGGATCTGGAGTACCTTATGTAGACCACCAGGTGTACTATCAGGAGCCCAGCTAAACTATTAGAGATACAGGTGTGGTTCCAAAGCAAAAGATGTTCAGTATGATAGGCTGCTTCTTTTTACAAGGTCATAGAGGATCTAGAGTAGGTACCTTATGTAGACCACTAGGTGTACCATCAGGAGCCCACCTAAACTATTAGACATACAGGCATGGTTCTAAAACAAAAGTTGTTCTGTATGATAGGCCGCTTCTTTTCACAAGGACATTGAGGATCTGGAGTAGCTTATGTAGACCACCAGGTGTACCATTAGGTGCCCACCTAAACTATTAGAGATACAGGCATGGTTCTCAAACAAAAGTTGTTCAGTATGATGGGCTACTTCTTTTCACAAGGACATTGAGGATCTTGAGTACCTTATGTAGATCACCAGGTGTACCATCTGGAGCCCACCTAAACTATTAGAGATATAGGTATAATTTTAAAACAATAGTTGTTCAGTATGATGGGCTTCTTCTTTTCACAAGGACATAGAGGATCTGGAGTACATTGTGTAGACCACCAGGTGTACCATCAGGAGCCCAGCTAAACTATTAGAGATACAGGCATGGTTCTCAAACAAAAGTTGTTTAGTATGATGGGCTACTTCTTTTCACAAGGACATTGAGAAAATTGTAGTCAAATGCGCTTTTTTTCACTGCTTTGTTGCGTTATCTATTGTGTGACATGACATTAACGGTAACGGAATCCGCCAGTGTTTCTGTCTCTTTTTGTCATTGCTCTGATATCAATATGTTATATGTTTGATATGTTTTTTTTTAAATGTATATTGGCGTTTCTTTTTACGCAATTTGTAATTTTTATTTTTATAACTTGGCTGCCAGCGGGTATTAGAAAGTGCCTTAGTTTTTTTTTTTTTTTTAAATTAGTTTTATTATTAAAATATTTATTTATTTACATATAATATATTAATACTATGGATATATCTTTATGTAATCGATTGGATAACTCAGATATTTTTAATTCATGTTCTTCATCGAGCTCAGATGGCAGTTTTCACAGTCTTCCTTGTTCTTTAAATGAAAACCTAGATTCAACCTTTTCGGATGTCCGAAAAAACTTCAACGTTATTCATATTAATGCTCAGAGCATTCCAGCTCATTACATGGATATGCTTGCATCCTTGGATCACAGGAATATACATGCAATTTTGGTGTCCGAAACTTGGTTGAATCCGTCACTCCCGTCAACGTCCTATTCCATTCCTGGTTTTGTTCTTGTCCGCAACGACCGTGGTAGTTCTACAAACGGTGGTGGGGTAGCCATTTACCTTCGTACGCATATTCCATTTACAATCATTCATAAGTCCCCACAGCCGCCCCCTCCGGGTACGGCTGAACATCTCTTTCTCGAAATTTCTCTTTCTCATACTAAACTTCTTCTAGGTGTTTATTATAATCCTCATCTGTCCAATGATTATTTTGATTCTCTTGAACTTCTTCTTGAAGATTTTTCACCTTCTTACAGTCACTCTATAATCATGGGAGATTTCAATACATGCCTAGCAAAAAATGACTACCGATCTAAGAAGCTTCTCTCCTTAGTTCACTCCTGTAATTTGTACATCCCCCCGTTATCTTCAACTCATCACTTTCCCAACTGTGTACCATCACTTCTTGATCTTATAATAGTGTCCTCTCGTGAACATGTAGTCAAACATGGTCAATTTTCTGCTGACGAGTTCTCATATCATGACCTAATATATCTTTCATATCGCATTCGGCCACCCAAAATAAAAGCAAGAACTTTGCTTCTGCGAAATTTTTTAGGTATGGATATTGGAAATCTACGTGAAGATGCAAATAGTATTGATTGGTCAGCGATAGAGCGTCTTGAATCTGTTGATGACCAGTTGGCACTTTTGAACTCCAACCTTACTGATCTGTACGATCGTCACGCCCCTCTACGTCCTGTGCGCATAAAGCATCTTCCTGCACCCTGGCTCAATGATGAGATACGTGAACAAATGGCGAGAAAAACGCGTGCGAAAACAAGATATAAACTGGTTTCTTCGAATAAAAATCGTGATAAATTTAAGGAGATAAAAAATCGCTGCAATACGAGGATACGGGATTTACAGAGACGCCATATCCATCAGTCTGTCGAAAATGGAGATCCAGCTAAAGTCTGGCCTTTCCTAAAAAAACTTGGAGTTGGCAAGTCAAGTACTCATATTCCTGCTCATAACATTGATATGAACTCTCTTAATACACATTTTTCTTCCTCTGCTGATATAGATAGTGCTATTAAACTTTCCACATTAAATCATCTTTCTACTCTGCCAACTCCTACTTTTCCAGCTTTTATTTTTCACTCTATCACCGCTTGTGATGTTATGAAGAATGTGCATGCCATTTCCTCGAATGCCATCGGCAGTGACTGCATTAGCCGTGCTATGATTGTTCCTATCCTAGATATCCTTTCTCCAATCATTGCCAGTATCCTGAATAATTCCTTGTCCTCTGGTGTGTTTCCAACCGCTTGGAAGGAAGCACAAATTGTTCCTCTTCCAAAAAAACCCAAACCAAGCTCCCCTTCTGATTACCGTCCCATTTCTATCCTTCCATTCCTCTCCAAGGTCCTTGAAAGGCTGGTTCATCAACAGCTCTCTTCTTTTCTAACTACGAACAACTTGTTGAACCCCTTTCAATCTGGTTTCCGCCCCGGTCATAGCACGACTACTGCTTTAGTCAATATATCTGATGATATTCGGCGAGGAATGGAACAACAAAATTTAACTGTGTTGACGTTGCTGGATTTTAGTAATGCTTTTAATACAGTAGACTTCGACATCCTACTTTCTGTATTATGCTCTCATAACTTATCTCCAGCGGTGATTAACTGGTTCCGGAGCTACCTGTACGGGCGTCGACAGCGCATACGCATTGAAGATACCTTCTCTGCGTGGTGTGATACATCAGCCGGCGTACCGCAGGGTGGCGTCCTGTCACCTCTTCTCTTCTCAATTTTCATTAACTCTATTACAGTTCCTCTCTCTTCTTCCTATCACCTGTATGCAGACGATCTCCAAATTTATACACAAGCACCACTCTCTGGCCTCCCGGGCGCGATTGATATTACAAACAGAGACCTTGAGAGCATCTCCGATTGGAGTCGCTCGTATGGACTAAAAGTCAATCCTACAAAGACCCAGACCATTATAATTGGCAGCCAGTGGTATGTGTCTCGTATAAACCATGCTTCGTTACCTCAAATCACTTTCGATGGTATTCCAATACCTTTTAGCCAAAAGGTTAAAAACCTTGGTGTAATTTTTGATGAATGCTTTTCTTGGAAGCCTCATGTATCCGAGGTGAGCAGGAAGGTGTTTGGTGCATATGGCTCGCTTAAGCGACTCAAAAATCTTCTACCGACCAAAACGAAAATCTCATTAGCTCATTCTCTACTACTACCGATACTAGATTATGCAGACGTTTGCTATCCTGATTTGACTGTTCAACTGCTGCACAAGCTCGAACGTCTGCAAAACCTTTGTATTCGATTTATCTTCGGTCTACGAAAGTACGACCACGTCTCCCATTACCGGTCCCAGCTTCAGTGGTTACCCATATCCCGTAGGCGGGACTGCCATATCCTATCCCTCCTTTACTGCGTCCTCTCCAATCCTAATACTCCTCCCTACCTTAAAGAGCGATTTGTCTTTCACTCATCAACCCTTGCTCGCAATCTGCGAGCCAGTGACAGTCTTACGCTCAATATTCCTCCGCACAAGACCGACTTCTACGCAAAGTCTTTCACAGTGCGAGCAATCAAGCTGTGGAATTCTTTGCCTGAAGTCGTTCGGCGGGCTCCATCCGTAACAACATTTAAAGATCGGGTAAAAAACACATTTCTTGTCAGAAATTGTTGTATAGAAACTTATCCCTCTAACATTGTGCTGAACTGTTATCTGTCTCTTATCTTTGTTTATTATTTATCTAGATTGGCTATCTATATATCCTATCTGCCATAGTTAAGTTTATATTTATTAGTCTATTTAAGCTTATTTATTAGTTTATTATAATATATATAGCTTATGAATGTATTAGTGTGTACATTAATTTATGTAGTTTATGTTAGTATATGTCATGCACTATCCCGCTTATCTAAACGCACTTTCCTTTCACCCAAAGGTTGCCTGGTAGAGCTTGCTACCATAGCAAGAAGGCCGCCTAGTTGTACTTTTTTTTTTCATTCTTTTTATTTATTTGTAAACTTACTTTGTGCAATAAAGAATTATATTATTATTATTATTATTGAGGATCTTGAGTACCTTATGTAGATCACCAGGTGTACCATCTGGAGCCCACCTAAACTATTAGAGATATAGGTATAATTTTAAAACAATAGTTGTTCAGTATGATGGGCTGCTTCTTTTCACAAGGACATAGAGGATCTGGAGTACATTGTGTAGACCACCAGGTGTACCATCAGGAGCCCAGCTAAACTATTAGAGATACAGGCATGGTTCTAGAACAAAAGTTGTTCAGTATGATGGGCTGCTTCTTTTCACAAGGATATTGAGGATCTGGAGTACCTTGTGTAGACCACCAGGTGTTCCATAAGGAGCCCACCTAAACTATTAGAGATACATAAATGGTTCCAAAACAAAAGTTGTTCAGTATGATGGAATAAGTTGAGAAAGGACATTGGCAACTTTTTACCGAGGATTTTTTGTTATCTACTGACTTTTTATTGATCTTTCAGTGCAGTACACCGGATAGCAAATTTTGAATTGTCCCTTTAACAACAGAAGCAAGCAAGTCATCTTTAAACAGTAGAGATAAGAACTGTTCTAATATCACTATCATACTTACTATGAATATACCTCTGCATATCTACTTTAGAACCTGTGCCTAAAAAAGCTATCTAACGCGGACGAAGTCGCGGGTAAAAGCTAGTAATATTATAAAGAGGAAAGATTTGATTGTTTGTTTGTTTGTTTGCATCGAATAGACTCCGAAACTACTGGCCCGATTTTAAAAATTCTTTTACCATTAGAATCCTACATTATTTCTGATGAACAAAGGCTATATTTTATACGAGAAAAAATTAGGGATCCGCGTGAAAATTTCGATAATGTAACCCAACGTGTGAAAAATGTACCAAAAAATATCTTATATCGCGTACGCTGCGGAAATTATTGACAATAGAGCAAAATGATGTATTACAGTTTTATAGAAGACATCAATATCTATAATAATGTCCGCAATACCATGTCTAACTATTACAGTTATGCCACAATAACTACATTTTCATTTAAAAATGTACAAACTACGCCACATTATTCGTACCAGTGTAATGATTACATTTAATCATTACTGTATTAAAGGGTGTCAGGGATAGCCCTCCGAATACTGATAAGGTACATGCAGACCATGAAACTGAACAACTTTCCCCTAGGAACATATTTCAGGAAACGTAAAAAAACTGACTTCCTATAGTGAATGCAGTCAGCTGATTGTGATTTTGTATGGAAGGTAATTTTTTTTGCGTTTCCTGACATATGTTTCTAGGGACAAGTTGTCCAGTTTTATGTTTTATGCACCCTATCAGTATTCGAAGGGCTGTCCCTTACTCGGTATAAAAAAGACGACAAAAAACATTAAATAATGCATTAAAAAAATCTACACTAAAATAATACATACATATCATATCACGCCTTTTATCCCTTGCGGGGTAGGCAGAGCGTAAACGGCCGCAAAAACGGACATTTACGCCACGTCTGACATATATGTTTGAGGGTCATTCGGAAAATTGTGAATCGCCATAGTTACAGGTTGTCAGCCCTTCGCCTAAAATTCCAATACACACCCTCAAGTCCCTTAGTCGCCTCCTACGACTCCCACGGGATAGTAATCGGGTGATGCTATTCTAAGCCGGCATCACACTAAAATAATCCACACTAATATTATAAATGCGATAGTAACTCTGTCTGTCTGTCTGTCTGTCTGTCTGTCTGCCAAACCGCTGAACCGATCTTCATGAAACTTGGCACAGAGATTGCTAGCATACCGAGAACGGACATAGGCTACTTTTTATCACCATTCGAGGGTCTGGAGTACAGATGTAGACCACCAGGTGTACCTCCAGGAGCCCAGCTAAACTATAAGAGATACAGGCATGGTTCCAAAACAAAAGTTGTTCAGTATGATGGGCCGCTTCTTTTCACAAGGATATTGAGGATCTGGAGTACCTTATGTAGACCACCAGGTGTACCATCAGGAGCCCAGCTAAACTATAAGAGATACAGGCATGGTTCTTAAACAATAGTTGTCCATTTTGATGGGTCGCTTCTTTTCACAAGGACATTGAGGATCTGGAGTACCTTATGTAGACCACCAGGTGTACCTCCAGGAGCCCAGCTAAACTATAAGAGATACAGGCATGGTTCCAAAACAAAAGTTTTTCAGTATGATGGGCCGCTACTTTTCACAAGGACATTGAGGATCTGGAGTACCTTATGTAGACCACCAGGTGTACCATCAGGAGCCCAGCTAAACTATAAGAGATACAGGCATGGTTCTTAAACAATAGTTGTCCATTTTGATGGGTCGCTTCTTTTCACAAGGACATTGAGGATCTGGAGTACCTTATGTAGACCACCAGGTGTACCATCAGGAGCCCAGCTAAACAATCCACACTAATATTATAAATGCGAAAGTAACTCTGTCTGTCTGTCTGTCTGTCTGTCTGTCTGCTACGCTTTCACGGCCAAACCGCTGAACCGATCTTCATGAAACTTGGCACAGAGATTGCTAGCATACCGAGAACGGACATAGGCTACTTTTTATCACCATTCGAGGGTCTGGAGTACAGATGTAGACCACCAGGTGTACCTCCAGGAGCCCAGCTAAACTATAAGAGATACAGGCATGGTTCCAAAACAAAAGTTGTTCAGTATGATGGGCCGCTTCTTTTCACAAGGACATTGAGGATCTGGAGTACCTTATGTAGACCACCAGGTGTACCATCAGGAGCCCAGCTAAACTATAAGAGATACAGGCATGGTTCTTAAACAATAGTTGTCCATTTTGATGGGTCGCTTCTTTTCACAAGGACATTGAGGATCTGGAGTACCTTATGTAGACCACCAGGTGTACCTCCAGGAGCCCAGCTAAACTATAAGAGATACAGGCATGGTTCCAAAACAAAAGTTTTTCAGTATGATGGGCCGCTACTTTTCACAAGGACATTGAGGATCTGGAGTACCTTATGTAGACCACCAGGTGTACCATCAGGAGCCCAGCTAAACTATAAGAGATACAGGCATGGTTCTTAAACAATAGTTGTCCATTTTGATGGGTCGCTTCTTTTCACAAGGACATTGAGGATCTGGAGTACCTTATGTAGACCACCAGGTGTACCATCAGGAGCCCAGCTAAACAATAAGAGATATAGAAATGGTTCCAAAACAAAAGTTGCTCAGTATGATGGGCTGCTTCTTTTCACAAGGACATTGAGAATCTGGAGTACCTTATGTAGACCACCAGGTGTACCATCAGGAGCCCACCTAAACTATTAGAGATACATAAATGGTACCAAAACAAAAATTGTTCAGTATGATGGGCCGTTTCTTTTCACAAGGACGTTGAGGATCTGGAGTAGCTTATGTAGACCACCAGGTGTACGATCAGGAGCATAGCTAAACAATTAGAGATAAAGAAATGGTTTCAAAACAAAAGTTGTTCAGTATGATGGGCCGCTTCTTTTCACAAGGACATTGGGGATCTGGAGTACCTTATGTAGACCACCAGGTGTACCATCAGGAGCCCACCTAAACTATTAGAGATACATAAATGGTACCAAAACAAAAATTGTTCAGTATGATGGGCCGTTTCTTTTCACAAGGACGTTGAGGATCTGGAGTAGCTTATGTAGACCACCAGGTGTACGATCAGGAGCATAGCTAAACAATTAGAGATAAAGAAATGGTTTCAAAACAAAAGTTGTTCAGTATGATGGGCCGCTTCTTTTCACAAGGACATTGGGGATCTGGAGTACCTTATGTAGACCACCAGGTGTACCATCAGGAGCCCAGCTAAATTATTAGAGATAAAGAAATGGTTCCAAAACAAAAGTTGTTCAGTATGATGGGCCGCTTCTTTTCACAAGGACATTGGGGATCTGGAGTACCTTATGTAGACCACCAGGTGCACCATTAGGAGGCCACCTAAACTATTAGAGATAAAGAAATAGTTCCAAAACAAAAGTTGGCCAGTATGATGGACTCCTTCTTTTTACAAGGATACTGAGGATCTGGAGTACCTTATGTAGACCACCAGGTGTACGATCAGGAGCCCACCTAAACTATTAGAGATACAGAAATGGTTCCAAAACAAAAGTTGGCCAGTATGATGGGAATAAGTTGAGAAAGGACATTGGCAACTTTTTACCAAGGATTTTTTTTTATCTACTGACTTTTGTATCCCATGGTTATAAATATTGATCTGTCAGCGCAGTACACCGGATGGCAAATTTTGAATTGTCCCTTTAACAACAGAAGCAAGCAAGGTATCCTTAAACAGTAGAGATAAGAACTGTTCTAATATCACTGTCATGCTTACTATGAATATACATATCAACTTTAGAACCTCTTTCTAAAAATACTATCTAACGCGGACGAAGTCGCGGGTAAAAGCTAGTAATAATATAATCTACACTAATATAAGAAACAGGTTTTTTTTATTGTTGTTTTTAATTGAATAGGCTCCAAAACTACTGGACCGATTTAAAAAATTCTTTTACCGTTAATTGAAATTGAAATTTTGTATTCAATGTAGGATCGTATTATCACTTATTGACGTCATGAATCGTCATTCTAAAAAAAGAAATTTCTATCACACAATTTTCTTATTTTAATTACAACTTTGTTATGACCTAATAGAAAACCGGCTCGGGCGGGATAAAAAAATTAAAATAAAGGCACTGCCATGGGGCTGGCCAGGTTAATCACACGGCATGTTACTTTACGCCACCATAATCTGAAAACAATATTTGTTTCAAATTGAAGTCAAGATTTTTAGAATCCTACATTATTCCTGATGAACATAGGCTAAATTAAACTGTCTTATTCCCGGGGGGAAATTGTTAGCGGCGGGTGAAACCGCTGGGCGGGCTGCTAGTATGTTATAAACACAGATTTTACAATTAAAGTTAACATAAGAAATTTTAAAATTGTATTCCCAAGAGAATGTGATATTTCCAAACAAAGCTAAGGAATTTAATCCTCAAACAAATGTGACTCTAACCTTAGGAATCACACATGTTTGCACTTGCCCTGCACTTGAATTATCGCATTCGGACTTCTCGCTATTGCTCTGCACTCGGTAGGGATGTCATCCTAAGAAATATCAATTATATAGTACTAGCTTTTACCCGCGACTTCGTCCGCGTTAGATAGTTTTTTTTTTAGGCAGAAGTTCTAAAGTAGGTATGTGTATACATAGTAAGTGTGACAGTGATATTAGAACAGTTCTTATCTCTACTGTTTAAAGATGACTTGCTTGCTTCTGTTGTTAAAGGGACAATTCAAAATTTGCTATCCGGCCTGAGAGATCAATATTTATAACCAATGAATACAAAAGTCAGTAGATAACAGAGTACTTACTCCAGAGGTGCCGATTTGAGCACACTAAAATGGTTAGCATAAGTAGATTAGACAGATAAAAAGGTAATATAAGTTACTGTTATACATTTTTATACCTCTATATACCACATTTTTTGTTTTTCTGTCCTCGGTAAAGAAGGCAATGTCCTTTCTCAACTTATTCCCATCATACTGAACAACTTTTGTTCTGAAACCATTTCTGTATCTCCAATAAGGTGGGCTCCTGATGGTAGACCTGACGGTCTACATACGGTACTCCAGATCCTCAATGTCCTTGTGAAAAGAAGCGGCCCATCATCATGAACAACTTTTGTTTCGGAACCATTTCTGTATCTCTAATAGTTTACGTGGTCTCCTGATGGTACACCTGGTGACATAAGGTACTCCAGATCCTCAATATCCTTGTGAAAAGAAGCGGCCCATCATACTGAACAATTTATTTTTTGGAACCATTTCTGTATCTCTAATAGTTTACGTGGGTTCCTGGTGGTACACCTGGTGGTCTACATAAGGTACTCCAGATCCTCAATGTCCTTGTGAAACGAAGCGGCCCATCATACTGAACCACTTTTGTTTTGGAACCATTTCTGTATCTCTAATAGTTCACGTGGGTTCCTGATGGTACACCTGGTGGTCTACATTATGTACTGCAGATCCTTAATGTCCTGGTGAAAAGAGGCGGCCCATCATACTGAACAACTTTTGTTTTGGAACCATGCCTGTATCTCTAATAGTTTAGCTGGGCTCCTGATGGTACACCTGGTGGTCTACATAAGGTACTTCAGATCCTCAATGTCCTTGTGAAAAGAAGCGGCCCATCATACTGAACAACTTCTGTTTTGGAACCATACCTGTATCTCTAATAGTTTATCTGGGCTCCTGATGGTACACCTGGTGGTCTACATAAGGTACTCCAGATCCTCAATGTCCTTGTGAAAAGAAGCGGCCCATCATACCGAACAACTTTTGTTTTGGAACCATGCCTGTATCTCTAATAGTTTAGCTGGCCTCCTGATGGTACACCTGGTGGTCAACATAAGGTACTCCAGATCCTCAACGTCCGTGTGAAAAGAAGCGGCCCATCATACTGAAAAACTTCTGTTTTGGAACCATACCTGTAGCTCTAATAGTTTACGTGGTCCCTGATGGTACACCTGGTGACATAAGGTACTCCAGGTCCTCAATGTCCTTGTAAAAAAAAGCGGCCCATCATACCGAACAACTTTTGTTTTAGAACCATGCCTGTATCTCTAATAGTTTAGCTGGGCTCCTGATGGTACACCTGGTGGTCTACATAAGGTATTCCAGATCCTCAATGTCCTTGTGAAAAGAAGCGACCTATTATACTAAACAACTTTTGTTTTGGAACCATACCTGCATCTCTAATAGTTTAGCTGGGCTCCTGATGGTACACCTGGTGGTCTACATAAGGTACTCCAGATCCTCAATGTCCTTGTGAAAAGAAGCGGCCCATCATACTGAACAACTTTTGTTTCGGAACCATGCCTGTATCTCTAATAGTTTAGCTGGGCTCCTGGTGGTACACCTGGTGGTCTACATAAGGTACTCCAGATCCTCAATGTCCTTGTGAAAAGAAGCGGCCCATCATACTGAACAACTTTTGTTTTGGAACCATGCCTGTATCTCTAATAGTTTAGCTGGTCTCCTGGTGGTACACCTGGTGGTCTACATCTATACTCCAGACCCTCGAATGGTGATAAAAAGTAGTCTATGTCCGTTCTCGGTATGCTAGCAATCTCTGTGCCAAGTTTCATGAAGATCGGTTCAGCGGTTTGGCCGTGAAAGCGTAGCAGACAGACAGACAGACAGACAGAGTTACTTTCGCATTTATAATATTAGTGTGGAAGTGTGGATTTTGAATAATTAGCATCTCATATTTTAATCAAAGCAGAATTTGTAATTCCTTTTGTAAACTACCACCAACATAATAATTCATTATGAAAGTTTTTAAGAATTTTTTCTTACATTTATTTTACTTATTTAAGTGAGTCCTTTAAATTAGTTAATTCCTGAGCTAGTGTTGTATCTATCATAAATTGCGTAAATTTTAATCCACTTTTTTACTAAAGAAGCAGCCCTAAGCAAGAATGCACAGCACATAAATATGCGCGCTTTGACAGCCACCGATTAGTAGTGACGCATGACGACACACTTAGCATACGGTTTAAAAATCTGTGCGCCACTTTTATACATCTTGTAACAAAGGTCACATTATTTAATATTTACATTATTCATTACTTTGCTCGCATCATAGAAAAAATTATGGAAAGATCATGCTGTGATTGTTTAGATTGTGAGAATTTTGCATCTATGCAGGACAGGGAGAAGCAGACTCAAAGCTCCTCCTCCAACGAAAAGGACAAAAGACATGTATGGCTTGCTGAAATTGAGATAGCTATAGTTTGCCGTGTGATGTCGGCTTAGAATAGCATCACCCCATTTCTTACCCATGGGTGTCGTAAGAGGCGACTTAAGGACTCGAGGGTGTGTATTGCAATTTTAGGCGACGGGCTGACAACCTGTCACTATGGTGATACACAGTTATCTGATTGACCCTCAAACTTTTGTCAGACGTGGTGTTAATATCCGTCTAACGGCCGTTAACGCTCTGCCTACCCCGTAAGGGATATAGGCGTGATTTATGTATGTATGTATAGTTTGATGTTTTTGTGACTAATTAGTTCATTTAGGCCTACAAGTTGTCGTACCTCCGAAAAATTTGGTATAGGAAATAATACTTTAGTTACAGTCGCCCCGATGATTCTAAGCCATTTGGTTATTCAATTCAATTCAATTCAATTCATTTATTAAGTCAACTTAATTGCTAACAGTTACAACCAAACGCAATTAGTGTAATAATTAATTAAACATGCCGATACACAATTAAAAAATAAATAATAGTAACACATCTCATTCATGTAAGATAAGATAAGATAAGATAATTCTTTATTAATAAACTTAATTACAAATAGGTAAACTTATACAAAATAGTAATGTGGCTTGTTCATTTCCTGAACTAAGAATGTGAATTCCTGTATCTCAGGTAAATGTATAGCCGACATTACTATTATTTTATAAAGAAATCTACTATACTATACAAAACAAATAAACTTAAATAAACTATACAATATTTAAATCTATAACTAATTACGTACTAGTGCAAATTTAAATAATCATTTTGCGTGCAATTGATGTATGAACGTGTCCTAGTTTATCATTACATTATGTATTGCAAATACAGCATATATTTGGACGCGACAAAAATAAAATATTAGTTCGGACTTTTTGCTTATTCTTCAATTTAACGCAACTTAAAACTATGTCAAACAACAAAACGTAGAAGTAACGAATCATGCTACAATGGTCACATACAATTTCCTATAATAAGCAGACTGGTCCATGAACTTTTCTTTAGGCATAATCGGTAGAGCGCAAGTATCGGTCCTCGGCAATTTTTCTCGCGGGACATTTTTCATCCCCTGTCTTGTGATTGCTTGGCTTTTTAAAACGTGTGCATGTTGCGCATTTTGCTGGTTGTGCCTTTGCAATGCAATCCTTCATAGGATGTCCCAAGGACCCACAATGGCCACAAGTGGGGTCAGTGTCACGGCAGTGTTTTGCCGAGTGTCCATATTGCTGACACTGGAAGCACCTCGTTATATGAGTATAATCTCGTACGCGACAGGATGACCAATTGATGAACACACGATCTTGCAGTATAAGCATTTTTCTAATCTCGGCTGTCACTTCGAGGATGTAATTGCAATAAGGGACTTCTTTTCTTCCAGATTTGTGACTCAATCTCACTGATTTCTTAAACAGCTCACGATCAATGCTCAATTTTTTTCCTGCAATATTCTGCTCGTACAGGCATTCATACAGATCCAGTTCAGAGATGTCAGAGGGTACACCCATCAGAATAATTTTTGGTCTCCTTTTCTTGGTCTCTTCAACTTTTAAGCCAGATGCTATTAGCTGTTCCGATTTCTTTAGTTTCTCGATATCATTTTTTTGGTCCGAGCTAATAATGACACCACCGTTCTTGGTGTTCCAAACTCCTCGGATGTGAAGTTGCATTTTTTCCGGCTTGATTATTTCTTGAACAATTTTCTTGGTTTGCTCGCTTTGTTGTTCTTTGTTATCAGGGTAAATTGCAATAGTTGCAGTGCTAGGAGGGAAAATAACAGAATCTTTTCCTTTTTTCACTATGCCGGAATAAGACGCATTTTGAACTGACGTAGCTGCGCTGGTTACTGCCTTGACACAATTTTTAATATCCTCGAATTGAGTTGCTATAACATTATCACGTACATTATCATTGTACATGACTTCCATTTCTGTATTTGCCGATATATATTTCTGCTTAATCATCTGGTAATTTAAAGCCATATGCGAAGATGCACCCAACACATTAGTACACAGGGCTGAGATTTTTTGCTTTTGTTCGGAGTTTAGCTTACTTGTGGCTTCACGTACGATTGTGCAAACGTCGGAAATGGCATCTTCAATTTTCGTGAGCCATCTATGGATTTCTGGAGTCGTGGCTATGTTCAAATCCGGCAATGTTATGTTTCTCCCAACTGGGGGTGAAAGAGGATCAACCCTAGTTGCCATAATAAAGTATATGTTAACTTTTTATAGCATTATATAATTATGCAATATTTTTTCATCACACACTAGCACAATTTTATTTTGTCGCCGTCGACATAGTTCACGAGTGCTGACACAGAGTTTACGTTGACCTAGTCACATTAAATAAAATAAATTATTATTCGAATAGCCAAAAACACGTCCACACACAACGTCGCGAAATTGATTATATTATTATGTAAATTAATTAGTAAGTCAATTCTTTTAGGTACTTATTAAAATATTAAAGTAACATTAATTAAATGTGGCTAGTAACACTGCTGCTAGTAGTCTGAGCCCCAACATAACGACCAGCTGATTTGATGAATTGAGATTCGGAGCTCGAGAAGTCCAGTGACGAGTCATACGAGGATCTCATTTAGGTAGCAGAGGGCGCGCGGGAGGGGCGCATGCCTGCCTACACTGGAGCGCGCACTCGCCGGAGCAAACAGTGGAACTGTATCGCCAACAACCCTAGAGGCAATCTTCTCTTTGAGTGGCAGGACGAACTGTCCTTTGACCTAGTAGCCCCTACAGAGGTAACTCATTACCCCCATACAGTAACTCATCGACCCGACATAGCCCTTCTAAAGAACGTAAACCTTCGTTTAAGTTCTATAGAAGTACGCCACGAGCTCTGCGACTCTGACCACAGACCAGTTTTACTAAAACTTGACCCGCGAACCGACATCCCCGGCCCCTCAGGTCTGTGCGGCCCGACCAAAACTATAGTAGACTGGCCGAAACTAGGCCAAGCCCTGAACGCTCCCAGTTCTACTCACCTGGACCAAATACCGACTAGACTGACTACCGAAACCGACATCAACCTAGCCGTCTCTTCTATCACAAATCACGTTAGCAGCGTCGTGAACAGTTGTTCACGGACGGTTAAAATCACTGAAGACAGTAAATATAAACCTCCAAATGACCTTCTTGAAATGATAACAGAGAAGAACGCCGCGATCCGCGCTTACAAATCCTTCCCAATCGAATCTAAAAGACTATTCATGCGCGCCCTACAGAGGGAAGTAAGGCAGCGTGCAGCTGAATGGCGTGACGCCGGATGGGATCAGCACCTTGAGGAGCTGAACCCATCCCATCTCGCATTTTACAAGCTGCAACGCTCGCTGAAATCTGACACCATCTCTGTGATGCCGGTACTTAACAGACCTGACCAGACCAAAGCCTTTGACGACGACGAAAAGGCTGAATGCCTAGCTGACAGTCTCGCAGCCCAATGCACCCCCAGCACACTCCCTTACGACTTGACCTTCGTCTCAACGGTCGACTCCGAAGTCGAACGTCTCATTTCACTACCTCCATCGGGCCCTCCACTCAGAGTCATCACTGAGATGGAAGTGCGCAACGCCCTTAAGGCACTCAAGCCCAGAAAGGCTCCAGGACCGGACGGCATCATCTACCGTGTCCTGAAGATTCTCCCCGATCACCTGATCAATCGCCTCACCCTGATTTTGAATGCCGCCATGGCTAGTTGCACCTTTCCAGCTTGCTGGAAGGAAGCAATAGTCATAGGCATTCACAAACCGGGTAAACCGGCGAATGAGCCCACTTCCTACCGCCCGATCAGCTTACTGAACCCTCTCGCCAAACTGTACGAACGCATGATCTATGCCCGACTCCGTGACCACGCAGAGACCAACAATCTCATACCTGACGAGCAATTTGGCTTTCGACAACAGCACTCTTGTACCCAACAAGTACACCGCATTGTCGAACACATCGCTCTTAAGCTAAATATCTCGTCCAAACCGACCCCGACAGGAGCAATTTTTCTCGACGTGGCGAAAGCCTTCGACAAGGTCTGGCACAACGGGCTGGTATACAAGCTACACCAGCTCGCTGTGCCTGATCGTCTCGTGCTTTTAGTACGTAACTTTCTGTCGGATCGAAGCTTTCGTTACAGGGTGGAAGGCACTCTGTCTTCACCCCACACCATACAGGCAGGAGTCCCTCAGGGCTCCGTCCTATCCCCATTACTTTTCACGCTATACACTAGCGACATCCCCAAATCGCCCATGTCACAGCTGGCTATGTTCGCCGACGACACTGCCATCTACGCGTCCCACCGTAACCACTTAAAATTAGTTAAGATTCTCCAGAACGCTCTAGACTCCCTCGGGAGCTGGTTCCGTAAATGGAGAATCGAGTTAAATCCGGAAAAAAGTGCAGCCGTGCACTTTCGTAGAGGTTCGTACCGATTAAACGTCCCCGCTGTAAAGCTTTTCGGCCGACCCATCCCGTGGGTCAACGAGACCAAATATCTAGGAGTCACCCTCGACTCAAGACTTAGCTTCCGTAGCCACATTATGAGAGTCCGCGACCGCGCCGCGTTCGTTTTGGGCAGATTACATCTGATGTTGAACAAAAAGAGCAAACTCTCCCTTAGAAATAAGGTGAGAATTTACACCACCTGCGTAAGGCCTATTATGACCTACGCCAGCGTAGCCTTTGCTCACACCTTCGATTCACATCTGAAAATGCTGCAGGTCATCCAAAACCGCTTCATGCGCAAAGCTACCGGGGCGCCCTGGTACATGCGTAACGCCAACCTCCACATCGACTTAGGCCTCCCTACCATTAAAGCGTATATGAAAGAAGCGTCTCGTCGCTTCTTCGATAATGCTCCCCATCATAAAAACCCCTTGATAGTTGCCGCGTCCAACTACTTCCCCCATCCAACCTCGCGTTTTAAACACCGTCCGAGACACATCCTTACGGAAGAAGATGATGAAATCACAGTAGCCACTGCTGCAGCCATTGCGAGTAGATAACACTCCACAAGCTCCTCAAGCAACCGACGCCCCCGCCGGCGGGGGCGCGGAGGTCCCTCATTTGCTCCCCACTTTGGGAACTACCGGCACGTGCCGGGTAGATTCAGTCCAATACGTTCTTCCCAGAACAACTCGTAAGCCCAATCGCGCCCCAAGGGCGCGTTTGAGCTGGTTGTTTGAACAACCACAAGCTTTTCCGGGTGAGCTCCTGCTCCCCACCATACAGTCAGGTGTAGATTAAAAGCCCCGGGGCTAAAAATCGTAAGGTCCACAACTAAAAAAAAAAAAAAAAAACGGAGCAAACAGTCGCTGCCTGCATCGCCGCACTGCGCACGCGCCGTGCGACGGCACCGACAGTCTGACCTGCGCTAGTAACGACGGGTTGTTTGTCGTTCCTCTTATTATTTTTGGGGTGGTATGGGATCTACCTCCTAGCGGTCCACCCCGGGCAACGGCAACACAGGCTTGCCTGTGGATAAGTCCGGCTGAACGATCCCACCAAGCGGTGGAAGGCTCCGTAAGGAGCCGCCTGGCTCGCGACCACCATCCCACCGAAGTCTGGCGCCAAGTAGCTTGCTGCGTTCCGTCAGTGTGTGGGAGTGCCAGTGCCTTAACAGGCTTCTTCTGGGTGAGCTCGCTCCATCTTAGACTCTGTCTCTGTCCTATGACCTAGACTAGAGTCAAGAGCAAACCCATCATTAATAATAAAAAAAAATAATAATTAGCCGGAAGAAATAAGTGATCAGGTACAAGTTTCTCCGGGCTTCGAGCATTCGATATTCCACCATACCTACGATGAATAAGGTAGGATAAAGGTACGGGTAGTAGCCGTAGCTTTTCCTATATAAAAAGCGGACAAACGTTTTTTGTACTTTCTCAACTTGACAAATACTAGCGGCATGATAGGGATTCCAAATCAATGCGTTCGACTCGATAGTACCGCGGACGTATGCGTTATATAGAACACTTATAGTTAGACGGTTTTGGAAACTCCTAGATTGGCGAAGGACAAAACCTAAGCTCTTACGGGCTTTGCCACACATTTTTTTCAAGTGATCGTGGAACGTCAGCTGAGAGTCATACCAAGTACCTAAATCTTTCATAGTGGTGACTCGCTTAAGTGCGTTGCCGGCTATAGTGTAGCTCTCCGTTGACGGGGAGCGCGCGAGACTGTATGACATGACAACGCATTTATTTATGTTTAGATTTAGGCTGTTGGTGCAGCCCCACTTATAAACATTATCAATGTCGCATTGTAATGCGTCGCAGTCGGATTGATTATTGATTGTAAGGGATAACTTTACATCATCCGCAAACATTAAACAAAAGCTGCTTTTGATGGCAGTTGGAAGATCGTTGATCAAGACCAAGAACAGCAACGGTCCTAACTGTGTACCTTGACCGATGCCCGAGTTGACCGCGTAGGGTAATGATTTAAAGTTGTTGTATAGAACGTATTGAGTACGGCAGGCTAGGTAGTTAGCAAAAAACTGTATCATCCTAGGGGCAAATCCTATGATGGCCATCTTGCGAAGTAGGACATCGTTGCCAACCTGATCAAATGCTTTTTGAAAATCAAATTAGGCTACGTCTACTTGATTTCTAGCGTCCAACTCTCGAGATAAAATCGAGTGGTGACATTTAAGAGGTTCGAAACAGTAGAGCGACCCGGCAAAAATCCATGTTGCTCGTCGCAAAACCAACCACGCAGCTGCCTGTATATCAAGTCGTATAAGACTGATTCCATAATAGAAGCAAACGCGCACACGACTGCAACGGCCCGGTAGTTGCGGACGACTGATTTTTGGCCGGATTTATGTATAGGGAAAACTTTCGATGTTTTCCAGGCATGTGGATAGGTGTTGTGGCTAAGTGATAGGTTTATTATATGTAATAGCGGGTCTAAAAATACGGTGTAGCAGTCACGGATTATGAGTTGTGGAATACCATCGGGCCCTTGTGTTAATTTGGCTTGACTTTTCTTAAAGCACGAATTAGTTATTACGGTCATTTGGTTGTACGCGGTCCACACATACGTTCACATCTGGTGAGAGAGACAAGACTGAGGAGGCAGCGTCCAGCGCCTCGCGAGGGTTAAGGGTCGGTGCCCTAGGTAAGAATATGGAGCGGAAAAACGTAGCGAACGCATCCGTAACCTCTTGCGAACTAGACATGTCAAACGTAGTTGGGTCGTTTGATTGCCTGTTTGTTTTGATGTTTGACCAAAACAAACCAGGATCGGTTGTAATACCAGCTTCTAGATTTTGAGAGAACATTTTGAAGCTAGACTCAATATAAAGCTTGGCTTGCTTTCGGTAGTACCAAAAGAATGCGTAATATAGGCCGAAATTAGTTTCTTTGTATAAAGTATGGTAGTGGGTTTTTAGTTTCAGGTAATTAATGAATGTAGAGTTGTACCAATCTGGGTAAACTGATGTTTGCTTGGAAAACTTTCTATACGGTACGGTTTCATCAAGCAATTTGTCTAATATGCAGTATAAAATTGTAACAGCCTCATTGACATCCAGCGCGTTAAGTACTGGTGACCAGTCCATGCCGGCCAGACGAGAATAGAGCTGCGGAAAGTCTGCTTTCCGAAAATTACGGGACCTCTCGGTGCTAGCTTCGGGAGTGCGTTTAGTTGTAGTACTTGTGGAACTATTATCTCTCTTCTCTTTTCGTGTGGGAGACCGCGTCATCCAATGACCCGATGAACCCTGGTGTCAGAGTTTTTCAACCGCCTACTACCACTAGTAGGCCTCTGACATGGTTGTGTTACGACCGCCATCTAAGTAAGCATAGACAGCAACCGGGACCGACGGCTAAACGTGCCCTCCGAAGCACGGAACCATTTGTTTTTCGGACAATCAGTTGGTTCACCCTGCAATGTCCTAACCAGACCGGGAACAAATTCACAAAGAGACAAATATCCACCTTTGTGAGTGTCCCACCGAGAATCGAACCCGGAACCTTTGCGTCGCAGGCAGTCGCACTACCACTGCGCCACATCGGTCGTCGTGGAGCTAATTATGCTAGCATCGATTTGTAGAGGTACGTGATGGATCTCAGATTCAACAAGACCTTCCTCGGGCTCCGAAACTATGGGAATAATTAAGTAATTGTATCAGGCGTTACTTTGCGGAAGTCCATCTTGATTGAATTAGATAGAAAGGTATTTAGCTTCTTCCGCACTTATGATGGCTAGTAATGCAGCTAGTTGAATGCACCACGCGTACGACCGCAAGTTAATGCAAATGCACAAGCGATGCACTTTACTCGCACTACTTCCACCGTTTTACACTCTACACGTGTTTCGCCCCTCCACGGAGCATCATCAGGAGATCTTCGACAGTCGAGTTCCGAGCACTGACTGAGTAACCGTCATCCATCATCCGGGTTTTCTTCTCGACGGCCGTGAGGCCGTCGGGGAGACGCCATCGAGGCAGAGCCTCCTGGGCGTAGTTTCTGCCGCCGCCCGCGAAAGCGGGCGGGTCACGGGGTTGGGGGCCGTGGTGAGTGTGGGAACACTTCACCACGGCCCGAAGAGTCAATTTCGGTCAAAGCGCGGCCGGACAGAACCGGCCGCAGTCTTGTCCGGTGCACCGCCGGCGAGTCACCCACCGGGTGGGACCCTGTTCAGGGAGGCCCAGTGAGTGCCTTCCAGCCTGGCGGCGAAATGTTAAATCCGGTTTGGCCGGCGAGCTTGGCCCGGAACGGACCCGCGCAGCCGGCTAGAGTCAAAGTTGGGTCGGGGTTAGTCTAGTGGGGGGCCGCCGACTGGTGAGCGCTATCAAGGTGACAGCGCACCACCAGCCGGCGACCAAGGTCAGTCCGGTATGTAAGTATCCTCCGCGAGCTCCTCCACCACAGCGAGCTCGCGAGGATACGGTTTCCAATCTGGGGGGCGCGCGTGGTACGGGGCCAGATTTCGAAGGTGCTCGAAATCTGACCGGTCAGCGCGCGCGAACATCCCGGTCGAGAGCTTGGAGACGAACTCATCCAAGGTCTCGACTTTCAGGTCCCTCCGAATGACTTCGTTGCGGACGAATCTCGGCGCGTCGGCGATGGCTCGCAACGCCTTGGACTGCTGGGCCCGCAGTCTTTGGCGGTTGGTCTCAGAGATATAAAGGCGAGTGTAATTGAAAGAACGGCGTTCGGATCGATACTGATTTATTGAGTGCTAAGGTGCATATTATAATACGAAAAACTGCTTACGTACTACGGTGCTACGCGGGTGCTGCAATATATCTACTTACATACACTACATCACGGGGGAAAGGGAAAAAATAAAATAAGCTACCTTAGTAGTTATTTTATTTTATCTGCGAACCCGATAAAAACAGTTTGGTTCTGTTTTTATGAATCATTTCTTCCTTCCCGTTTCTTAAAATTATAACATTTGGATCCTTATCTTCTATGACAGTGAATGGGCCCAAATAAATGCTGTCTTTCTTATCACTAGACGGATTTCTTATAACTATTAAACTATTCTTATCGTAATACATTGGTTTAGCGTCTTGATCATAAATGATCTTTCTCTTTTCCTTAATATTTATTAAGCTTTCTCTGGCGTCTTTCTGGGATAACTGCAAACGATATTTTAATTCTAATGGATAACTATCAACATTGTAAATTGGTTCTACTACATCAGTTTGAAAATTACTAGGAAAATTACAAGTTTTGCCAAAAACTAGTTCATGTGGGGTATATTTGGTTTCAGTATGGACTGTGTTATTGTAGGAAAAGCACCAGTACGGCAACCAGCTGCTCCACGATGTTTGATGGTTGTTGGTATTTATTCTTAAATACGCACCTAATACCTTGTGAGAGTTCTCGAGTGCACCAATGCTCTCATGATGATACGCGGTGGATGTTGTTTGAGTTATTTTCAAGAGCTTACATACCTCTTTCATTGTGCTGGAAATGAACTCACTCCCGCGATCTGTGGCTATTTCTTTCGGCACTCTATATCTGAGAATAAAATTATCTACAAATGCTCTGGCTACCGACACAGTGTCTTTTGTATGCAATGGATAAGCCTCTGTAAATTTAGTTAACTCACATTGCAATGTTAGGATGTAAACGTTTTCATAATAATCTTTGTTCAATGGTCCTACAATGTCTAAAAATATTTTTTCGAATGCAGATTTCGCCGTAGTTGTAATTATCATGGGTTGTTTCGTCTTTACAAAATACTTTTCTTTTTGGCATTTTTCACAGTTTTTAACATACTTTTCTACGTCTTTATACATTGACGGCCAAAAGTAAAATCTCTTTATATTGTTTAACATTCTTCTAATGCCTGCGTGGCCACTCGTCGGCAATAGATGAAAGTCATTTAAAATTACTCGAATATCGTCTGCATTTTCAATCTTTACTACTCCTTTCATTACACATAATCGAGGGCCCCCCCAATTTGATATTCTTTTTATTTCTTGAGTTAACTCTTCTATAAATTTATAATTACTTTTATCTTTTACAATGTAGACCTCTGATATACCTATTTTGGAACAAATGCAATTCAACTCCCTCAATAGTCCGACTCGCGTAACTAAAGCTCGAGATATTGGATTTACATAAAGTTTAATTTTACTAGGTACATATATCAAACTTTTAGTTTCATATTGTATTAAATTATTTTTCCTTAACTTCCCTATTTCTTTTTCTGATATTGAAGTAATTTCAACACAGCTGTTTGGTTTTTTAAGAACATCAACCACTCTCGGGTGATCAGTCCAATCGTTGTCAATATTCTTATCAGCCAAACTGCTGTCGTCTTTTTTCTCACTTTCCTTCCTTCTCATACTCCTCGTCATAACATTCACTACATGCTCATTCATTTCTTTCAAATCCTCAGATGTTAATATTATGCGAGATAATGCGTCTGCAGCCACATTATTCGCTCCTTTCACATATTCTATTTCAAAGTCATACTCTTCCAAACATAAACGAAACTTTATCAATCTACTTGTGGGATCAGTCATATTAAAAAGATACACGAGTGGTCTGTGATCTGTCATAACTTTAAATCTCCTGCCATACAAATACGGACGGAAGTATTTGATAGACCAAACAATCGCTAATAGCTCCTTTTCTATGGTTGGATAGTTTAATTCTGCTTTATTTAACGCTCGACTAGCATATGCAATTGGCATGTTGTTACCATTGCATAGCATTGATCCAATTGCTACTTGGGAAGCATCAGTATGCAAAATGTATTTATTATTTGGAGATAAATCGGGGTACTGCAAAATTGGTGGATTTATTAGCGAATTCTTTAGCCTTCCGAACGCATTCTTACACTCTTCAGTCCATTCAAATAAATTTCCTTTTCGCAATAATTTATTCAAAGGTGTACAAATTTCCGCGAATTTAGGTATGAACTTGCGATAACCGATACGGGCAGAAAAATGCAAATAAAATTAAACATCTGGAGAGGCTTCGGAAGAGACGTGTTTTTCTAGAAACATCCATAGCGTTTTTAGTGAAATGTCGCGAATCAAAAGTGATACCTACGTGCGTTCGCATAAAACCACGGCCGGATATTATTTATTCCGAAGGAATCCTCCGTAACGCGAGTGTCAAATTGCTGCGTAAATTAATACAAAACCATAGGCGGGAACTATTTCGTATACAGAGTGAGCTTTATGCGTTACATCTGGAATGTAGTGAGTGGCTAACACAACTTGATTTTGAGGTTTGTGACCAAATAACCTATCAACAAGCTGCAAGAAAACATGAGCTAAGTTGTGCTACACAGGATCGCAAGTTCCAAAGATTGATCTTGAGACGGAAGTATGACAGTGACACATCCCGAAACAGTAAGTCAAATCTATCCAGCACTGTTATTAATCTGTCAAAAACTTCTCTTGATGATGCCACGATAAATATTTTGTCGAAAGGAATGAACTTTGCCTTGACACCAAAACATGTACCGGTTGAAAACATTATAAGTGGGGTAGAGGAAGCACTCATACGAAACAAAATACCTAGCAGTGACGCGGAAACTATGCGTCAGGACATAGCGGTTATTTTGAGAAAAGCTAGGCTACCCACAAGTAATGTCACTGCAGCAGAGCGTCAAGCATTGAAAACACTACGTGAGAACAAGCAAGTGTTAGTGCTAAAAGCCGATAAAGGTAACGCCACTGTAGTGATGGACACCACGGACTACGACCAGAAGATCCAGGTACTGTAAGAAGACGTGAATGTGTACAAGCCCTTTTGAAAACTTGCAAAATTTTCAAGCGCGGGCAGGATTTGAACCTGCGACTTTCGCATTACTAGTGGCGACGCCTCTTCCATCTGGGCTACCGCAGCTCATTTCTTGCCCGCCAATTTTGCAAGTGTATTTTAATGCCAGTAACGCTTGGCATGGCTCCATCTACCGGGTTAGTTTTGCAACTAATCACCGGCGACTAATTCTATCTTTACAGATTGAATGAAGTCTAAGCGATGAAAACCAGCGATAAATCTCGATTACTCTCTCGAGTACTCAATTTATTGCTGGTTTTCATCGCTTAGACTACATTCAATCTGTAAAGATAGAATTAGTCGCCGGTGATTAGTTGCAAAACTAACCCGGTAGATGGAGCCATGCCAAGCGTTACTGGCATTAAAATACACTTGCAAAATTGGCGGGCAAGAAATGAGCTGCGGTAGCCCAGATGGAAGAGGCGTCGCCACTAGTAATGCGAAAGTCGCAGGTTCAAATCCTGCCCGCGCTTGAAAATTTTGCAAGTTTTCAAAAATTGTATACCCAACACGGGAAGTGTTTTAAAATTTGGTACTCGGTGTACAAGCCCGTTAACTACAACCCAACAGCGAGAGTATACAATCGCATCCGTACTCTCATTAAAGATCACGAAGACTTATTCACAGAGGATGACTATTTTATTTATTTATTTACGATTTATTGTACACATGAACATTAAAGAGAAAAACACAAAGAATACAGACACAACAGGCACTGCTTATCTCTAATAAGAAATTTCTTACAGCAGACCTAGGGAAGAGTAAAGGTATTATACGATATGCGGATAAGACGTGCACAGAATATTTATCTTAATTTCTATCTAAAATATATAACAAAGGAAGGTATAATAAATATATATGTAAACATACATATATATACGAATAAATATATAAACATACATATATATACTACGGATTAATTGATTATCAAAACTATTCATCCTATTCGAATTATAATAATTTTGTGGACGCCTTGGAGTCGATATAATAATTATCGTTCCATATTACATACATACATATACATATCACGCCTATAATCCCTTGCGGGGTAGGCAGAGCGTAAACAGCTGCGAAAAACGCCCATTTATACCACGTCTGACAAATGTTTGAGGGTTATTTGGAATATTGTGTATCGCTATAGTGACAGGTTGTCAGCCCATCGCCTAAAATTGCAATACATACCCTCGGGTCCCTAAGTCGCCTCTTATTAAATGCGTTATAATTTCCTATTATTTTACGTTTATTTCAAATCTCCTAAGGTATACGTATTTTTGTAGGGTTTTGCTGCTATTTGATTAGGTCCCTCATATTTCAAGAATAGTTTCGCCATTTCATGCTTCATAGCATTCGACTAAGGGTGTGTTTTAATCTTTACAAATTGTCTAATTTTGTACTCCACAATCAGATCCTGTAATGTTTCTAGGTTTTCCACTATATGCATTTTTTTCTTCTACACTGGAGACGTAGGGTTTTCCATCCATTTGGAATTTTGGGCTATAGCCATGGCTAAGGCTATAGTGTATCGTATTATTGTGACATTCCTCTATATCTTTTTATACATTTGTCCACTTCAAATGTGATGTTTGACAATGTATCCTCAACATGTTTCCCATTTCCCTATGAAAACGTTCTGTAGAAATAGGTTTTTGATTAAAAGGAGAGGTAAACGTCACCTTAATACCTAGATTAGTCATTCCTTTTATCCAGATTTTTTAATCTTAATTGTGTTCCTTACGCCCTCGCATAGATGTTTCGTATAGGCTCATGATAGTTTTTTTTTTACTGATAAAAACACTGCAAAAGTATCTCACACTCTTATAATATAATGAGCATTTAAATGTCGATTGTAAAATTTATTCCAAGTTTATTTTACACATTTATTCACAAAGGTTATATTTTTTTTGTGTTTCCACTTTGGTTATAATTTATTATCTGAAAAAAAATATTTATATTTTAATCAATTAAACCGAAAGTCGCCTAATATTTACTTTATATTTGAAAATGAAGTTATGAAAATATTATAATTTTTTCTGCCTTCCCATCCTAAAGCAACTACTAATAAAACATGAACTAAAACTTGCCTTACGCCCCGACAAGCAAGAAAATAATAAAGTAAATTACTATATGGTAAATAACTCATGTATAAATTCAAGATAATAACAAACTTGCAAAATATCACTCAAATTCACTTTTATATCGTTTAATTTTTAACTCTTTGCTCCGGCTATAAGTGGGTAAATCCACACTAATATTATAAATGCGAAAGTAACTCTGTCTGTCTGTCTGTCTGTCTGCTACGCTTTCACGGCCAAACCGCTGAACCGATCTTCATGAAACTTGGCACAGAGATTGCTAGCATACCGAGAACGGACATAGGCTACTTTTTATCACCATTCGAGGGTCTGGAGTACAGATGTAGACCACCAGGTGTACCATCAGGAGCCCAGCTAAACTATTAGAGATACAGGCATGGTTCCACAACAAAAGTTGTTCAGTATGATGGGCCGATTCTTTTTACAAGGACATTGAGGATCTGGAGTACCTTATGTAGACCACCAGGTGTACCACCAGGAGCCCAGCTAAACTATTAGAGATACAGGCATGGTTCCAAAACAAAAGTTTTTCAGTATGATGGGCCGCTTCTTTTCACAAGGACATTGAGGATCTGGAGTACCTAATGTAGACCACCAGGTGTACCATCAGGAGCCCAGCTAAACTATTAGAGATACAGGCATGGTTCCAAAACAAAAGTTGTTCAGTATGATGGGCCGCTTCTTTTCACAAGGACATTGAGGATCTGGAGTACCTTATGTAGACCACCAGGTGTACCATCAGGAGCCCAGCTAAACTATAAGAGATACAGGCATGGTTCAAAACAAAAGTTGTTCAGTATGATGGGCCGCTTCTTTTCACAAGGACATTGAGGATCTGGAGTACCTTATGTAGACCACCAGGTGTACCACCAGGAGCCCAGCTAAACTATTAGAGATACAGGCATGGTTCCAAAACAAAAGTTGTTCAGTATGATGGGCCGCTTCTTTTCACAAGGACATTGAGGATCTGGAGTACCTTATGTAGACCACCAGGTGTACCACCAGGAGCCCAGCTAAACTATTAGAGATACAGGCATGGTTCCAAAACAAAAGTTTTTCAGTATGATGGGCCGCTTCTTTTCAGAATGACATTGAGGATCTGGAGTACCTTATGTAGACCACCAGGTGTACCATCAGGAGCCCAGCTAAACTATAAGAGATACAGGCATGGTTCAAAACAAAAGTTGTTCAGTATGATGGGCCGCTTCTTTTCACAAGGACATTGAGGATCTGGAGTACCTTATGTAGACCACCAGGTGTACCACCAGGAGCCCAGCTAAACTATTAGAGATACAGGCATGGTTCCAAAACAAAAGTTTTTCAGTATGATGGGCCGCTTCTTTTCAGAATGACATTGAGGATCTGGAGTACCTTATGTAGACCACCAGGTGTACCATCAGGAGCCCAGCTAAACTATAAGAGATACAGGCATGGTTCAAAACAAAAGTTGTTCAGTATGATGGGCCGCTTCTTTTCACAAGGACATTGAGGATCTGGAGTACTTTATGTAGACCACCAGGTGTACCATCAGGAGCCCAGCTAAACTATAAGAGATACAGGCATGGTTCAAAACAAAAGTTGTTCAGTATGATGGGCCGCTTCTTTTCACAAGGACATTGAGGATCTGGAGTACCTTATGTAGACCACCAGGTGTACCACCAGGAGCCCAGCTAAACTATTAGAGATACAGGCATGGTTCCAAAACAAAAGTTTTTCAGTATGATGGGCCGCTTCTTTTCAGAAGGACATTGAGGATCTGGAGTACCTTATGTAGACCACCAGGTGTACCATCAGGAGCCCACCTTAACTATAAGAGATACAGGCATGGTTCAAAACAAAAGTTGTTCAGTATGATGGGCCGCTTCTTTTCACAAGGACATTGAGGATCTGGAGTACCTTATGTAGACCACCAGGTGTACCATCAGGAGCCCACCTAAACTATTAGAGATACAGAAATGGTTACAAAACGAAAGTTGACCAGTATGATGGGCCGCTTCTTTTCAGAATGACATTGAGGAACTGGAGTACCTTATGTAGACCACCAGGTGTACCATCAGGAGCCCAGCTAAACTATAAGAGATACAGGCATGGTTCAAAACAAAAGTTGTTCAGTATGATGGGCCGCTTCTTTTCACAAGGACATTGAGGATCTGGAGTACCTTATGTAGACCACCAGGTGTACCACCAGGAGCCCAGCTAAACTATTAGAGATACAGGCATGGTTCCAAAACAAAAGTTGTTCAGTATGATGGGCCGCTTCTTTTCACAAGGACATTGAGGATCTGGAGTACCTTATGTAGACCACCAGGTGTACCACCAGGAGCCCAGCTAAACTATTAGAGATACAGGCATGGTTCCAAAACAAAAGTTTTTCAGTATGATGGGCCGCTTCTTTTCAGAAGGACATTGAGGATCTGGAGTACCTTATGTAGACCACCAGGTGTACCATCAGGAGCCCACCTTAACTATAAGAGATACAGGCATGGTTCAAAACAAAAGTTGTTCAGTATGATGGGCCGCTTCTTTTCACAAGGACATTGAGGATCTGGAGTACCTTATGTAGACCACCAGGTGTACCATCAGGAGCCCACCTAAACTATTAGAGATACAGAAATGGTTACAAAACGAAAGTTGACCAGTATGATGGGCCGCTTCTTTTTAGAATGACATTGAGGAACTGGAGTACCTTATGTAGACCACCAGGTGTACCATCAGGAGCCCAGCTAAACTATAAGAGATACAGGCATGGTTCAAAACAAAAGTTGTTCAGTATGATGGGCCGCTTCTTTTCACAAGGACATTGAGGATCTGGAGTACCTTATGTAGACCACCAGGTGTACCACCAGGAGCCCAGCTAAACTATTAGAGATACAGGCATGGTTCCAAAACAAAAGTTGTTCAGTATGATGGGCCGCTTCTTTTCACAAGGACATTGAGGATCTGGAGTACCTTATGTAGACCACCAGGTGTACCACCAGGAGCCCAGCTAAACTATTAGAGATACAGGCATGGTTCCAAAATAAAAGTTTTTCAGTATGATGGGCCGCTTCTTTTCAGAAGGACATTGAGGATCTGGAGTACCTTATGTAGACCACCAGGTGAACCATCAGGAGCCCACCTTAACTATTAGAGATACAGGCATGGTTCAAAACAAAAGTTGTTCAGTATGATGGGCCGCTTCTTTTCACAAGGACATTGAGGATCTGGAGTACCTTATGTAGACCACCAGGTGTACCATCAGGAGCCCACCTAAACTATTAGAGATACAGAAATGGTTACAAAACGAAAGTTGACCAGTATGATGGGCCGCTTCTTTTCACAGGGACATTGAGGATCTGGAGTACCTTATGTAGACCACCAGGAGTACCACCAGGAGCCCAGATAAACTATTAGAGATACAGGCTCGGTTCCAAAACAAAAGTTGTTCAGTATGATGGGCCGCTTCTTTTCACAAGGACATTGAGGATCTGGAGTACCTTATGTAGACCACCAGGTGTACCATCAGGAGCCCAGCTAAACTATTAGAGATACAGGCATGGTTCAAAACAAAAGTTGTTCAGTATGATGGGCCGCTTCTTTTCACAAGGACATTGAGGATCCGGAGTATTTTATGTAGACCACCAGGTGTACCATCAGGAGCCCACCTAAACCTGAACCTGTTTCTAAAAAAACTATCTAACGCGGATGAAGTCGCGGGTAAAAGCTAGTTTCTATATAATTAGTTTTCGTTACATTTACCCATGACATTTTTTTTGTGAAGTATAAAATCAAACTAAGTTACAACAAACATAGAATATTATGTATTGTTCAACCAACTAACCTACTTAATTTTCTAACCTGATTTTCTATTTTCTTAAAAATTGTAACCATTTCATTTCATTTGTAATTCATTAAATCCGTGTTCAAATCAAAATGATTTGCCCTTTTATGACGTTTTAATCCTATCACGAGCACCAATGTAACTAAAATCTTCCTAAGCTAAGTAATTAATAAAATGAAGCTATAATGTGTGGCCAAAGAGCATATTTTGTGATCGTCTAAATTTTTGTCTACATACATACATACATACATATATCACGCCTATAGTCCCTTGCGGGGTAGGCAGAGAATAAATGGCCGTGAAAAACAGCAATTTACGCCACGTCTGACAAAAGTTCGAGGGTCAATCAGATAACTGTGTATCACTATAGTGACAGGTTGTCAGCCCATCGCCTAGAATTGCAATACACACCCTCGAGTCCCTTAGTCGCTTCTTACGACACCCACGGGCAAGAAATGGGGTGATGCTATTCTAAGCCGGCATCACACGGCGAATTTCTGTCTACGTTGTGTATTTTTAATCGTATTGTACGATTTTAATTAAGTAATTGTATCAGGCCTTACTTTGCGGAAGTCCATCTTGATTGAATTAGATAGCAAGGTATTTAGCTTTTCCCGCACTTATGATGGCTAGTAATGCAGCTAGTTGAATGCACCACGCGTACGACCGCAAGTTAATGCAAATGCACAAGCGATGCACTTTACTCGCACTACTCTTTACTCCACGGAGCATCATCAGAAGATGTTCGACAGTCGAGTTCCGAGCACTGACTGAGTAACCGTCGTTGTCGGCTCGAGCTTATAAATGCTTCCCTCCCCGCCATTGGGTGACGCAATGTACGAGAACCAATCAGAGTGCAGATTGGTCAGGTGTCTGCGATTGGTTATTTTGAAAAATACGCAGTAACGGAGAAGAGGAAACATTTACCTGCTCGTTGAAGATAGTTCCAGTACACCCGTGACGTATGATTTTTAATTGTTCCAACACGTTCAGCCTTTGGCCTTTATTACAAGTATGTAGAACTTTATAGGAATGGCTGTCTGTTAAACTGTGCCCAGAATCTAGCAAATGTTTTGCGAAATGCGATCTTTCTGGACGTCCATTCCTATACGCAGAAGTGTGTTCTTTATAACGTGTATTAAAACTACGACCAGTTTGACCTACGTAAACCCCATTACACACATCGCATGCAAGTTTGTATACGCCTTGCATGCGATGTGTCATAATACTTATTATGAAAATAAACGAAGAGCTTAAAACTAAACTTCTATGAAAATAATTACTAACATACATTTTTGTACTTGTAATAATAAAATTAATCAAAATCTTGTGTGTGTGTGCGTGTGTTGGGTGATTGTGAGTGCGAGTGTTTTACAAAATCTTGTTGTAGAAATGTGCGTTATAGGCAGGGATCGATGTTTTCGTTATCAACTCTTTCAGGCCTTATTTTGATTTGCACTTATTGCTTGTTTTTCTGTATACAGGATTATTTTTTAGTCAGTGCGCAGCTTCAACATACGTAATGGTTATCAAATTATGGAAAATATGTTTTTATTTTTTTACACCTGACTTAGAACAAAAAAATTGAAATAATCGCACTTAAACTTATCCCAGGATCGTACGTAAGTGTGGATCACCCTATTAGGTTCACCAGCTATCTTTCGATATGGCAACGTCGCGCGCGGCCCAGTTATACCTATCAGCTGACTGTGTTCTAGCTTCTACCTACAGCACAGGTCAATGACCAGTCCAGGTTAATGACCGCTATTGGTACCGGGATGCGTGCGGGTGATACCTACAACAACTAAGTACCTATCTCACAAGTACCTTAACTTAAACTGCCTCCGTGGTGTAGTGGTTTGAATGTTGGTCTCTTGATTTGATGGTCCCTGTTTCTAGTTTATGCGGAGAGACAAGATTATTTTGTTAATCACGTAGTTGGATTTTTCCCAGTTAGGTTAAGAATTAGCAGCTACTACTAGCATAAGCAAGTCATGTAAATGTTTAATCCATAACGGTAACTCGGGATTGTACAGCACCTCGAGTAACCATCTACGTGATCAACTTAAGAATGGTTTTTCTTACAGTTAACAAGAATAACCAGAAAAGATTGATACCCATTTTAAAAGATCAACATTGAAAAGGTTTTTCTAATATTCTTTAAAAATAACCAGTAAAGACTTTAATAGCAACTGGAGCCGTTGCTGATAGTACCTAAAAAGCCTACACAACCTGCATACAACAGAGGTTGTGATGGTTTGACAACGTCGCGATTAGTCACCGCGTCTTACAGCGCCAGACATAGTGGCGCCAACGGTTCAATTTTTAGAAGAAATCTGACGCCGGCGCCGGCCGCCCGCGCCGGTGGCGGGAAATTCATCTGCACTGCTAGAAAGCTTTATGTACACTGATGATATGAGGTAGCTCGTATTGCGCGTGCCTGCCCTTCGATGATTTTAACTGAATTATCCTTAAAGTACAACTGCATTTAAAGTAAAGTAAACGCCAATTTTGTGCTCTTATGAGAGTGGAGCGAAAAATTCAGTGAATTATGACAGTCAAAGTTGATTAGGCCACTAAAATGTTGCTACTACGTCAGTGTGAACTAACCTTGAGTGGTTATTTAGGAATAAAGATTAAAAACGGTCTACTCACACAAAAATAACAGGGTGTGATTTGATCGGGCATTCATACATAAACTCGTATGGCCGGAACGCGGCTATTGCGCGCCGGTCTTGTGTAGCTGAGCCTTTAAAAAGATGATTCCAATTTTCCCTTCATACTTTTACGGGCTTTAGGACCGTCAAAATGAAAAGTTTACCTAGAACACTAGGTAGGCAGTAGGTAGCAAAGTACAATAGTCGTTTAATTAACAGTTACTTACCGTAAACTGCCCGTGATCCAACAGCCGCTGCATAACGTTGAGGAATGTTCTTGGGTTCGGTACCTACACGAGGGTCCACAACGCCAGCATTACGCAGTCGAGGTAAACTTTCGTCCGCGTACATTCATTGGGCTACTCGGGTATTTTCCCCACTTAAAAAGTACGAACGCACCATTTCGTAAAACTCGCGAAACGTAAAATTCGACATCGCGAAATCAATTTGGGATCGGCGGGAAAAGTATTGTCACGCAGGTGCGCGCCCGCCCACGACGGAATCAAAGCGAGAACTGAAACTGACTGAAAGGTGCGCTGCGCGAGCGCTGTTGCCATTTTCACGCACCCCCGATTGATAAGTAGTGTGTCCATGATTTATTTTTTATGAAGTAGACAAAAATAAAAAAATTATAAAATAAAACTTATTTTTTTATTTGCCTAAAATGTCCTATTAACGATTCTGATATCATGGTATAATTGAGTACCAAATTTTAAAACACTTCCCGTGTTAGGTATACAACCTTTGAAAACTTGCAAAATTTTCGAGTGCGGGCAGGATTTGAACCTGCAACTTTCGCATTACTAGTGGCGACGCCTCTTCCATCTGGGCTACCGCAGCTCATTTCTTGCCCGCCAATTTTGCAAGTGTATTTTAATGCCAGTAACGCTTGGCATGGCTCCATCTACCGGGTTAGTTTTGCAACTAATAACCGGCGACTAATTCTATCTTTACAGATTGAATGTAGTCTAAGCGATGAAAACCAGCGATAAATTGAGTACCAAATTTTAAAACACTTCCCGTGTTAGGTATACAACCTTTGAAAACTTGCAAAATTTTCGAGTGCGGGCAGGATTTGAACCTGCAACTTTCGCATTACTAGTGGCGACGCCTCTTCCATCTGGGCTACCGCAGCTCATTTCTTGCCCGCCAATTTTGCAAGTGAATTTTAATGCCAGTAACGCTTGGCATGACTCCATCTATCGGGTTAGTTTTGCAACTAATAACGGTTCAAATCCTGCCCGCACTCGAAAATTTTGCAAGTTTTCAAAGGTTGTATACCTAACACGGGAAGTGTTTTAAAATTTGGTACTCAATTTATCGCTGGTTTTCATCGCTTAGACTACATTCAATCTGTAAAGATAGAATTAGTCGCCGGTTATTAGTTGCAAAACTAACCCGGTAGATGGAGCCATGCCAGGCGTTACTGGCATTAAAATACACTTGCAAAATTGGCGGGCAAGAAATGAGCTGCGGTAGCCCAGATGGAAGAGGCGTCGCCACTAGTAATGCGAAAGTCGCAGGTTCAAATCCTGCCCGCACTCTAAAATTTTGCAAGTTTTCAAAAATTGTATACCTAACACGGGAAGTGTTTTAAAATTTGGTACTCAATTTATTGCTGGTTTTCATCGTTTAGACTACATTCAATCTGTAAAGATAGAATTAGTCGCCGGTTATTAGTTGCAAAACTAACCCGGTAGATGGAGCCATGCCAGGCGTTACTGGCATTAAAATACACTTGCAAAATTGGCGGGCAAGAAATGAGCTGCGGTAGCCCAGATGGAAGAGGCGTCGCCACTAGTAATGCGAAAGTTGCAGGTTCAAATCCTGCCCGCACTCGAAAATTTTGCAAGTTTTCAAAAGATCATGGTATAAGTTTGCGCACTGACTAAAAAATAACCCTGTATAACGATTTCAGATTAATTTCTGCAAACGCCTGCATCTTCCTTCACTTGTTTCGCTCATTAACCTCCTTGAGACTTTTGTCTTCATAAAACGTCTTGTATTGAAAGATAAAGGGATAACCCTTTGTAACTTTTATCACTTTTATTAACTTTTTGGCTTTCTTCATCTGTAGAAAAATTAAAACCCCATTTTTCTTGCAAATCTTTCAAATCAACGAAATTTTTGTACGTTAGTTCATGAACGTTGATTGGGGTCCACCCAATCAACCTTTTTTTTTATTTTTTATAAGAGCAATGTTTTTCTGGTTGGGCGTGTAAATTGGGCCTGATTTTAGTTTTTTTTTACCTCTCTCTTGATTAAGCTGTGGACACTATCAGCCTCATTCTGAGTATGTCCTCGGTGTTATTTATTGCTAAATTACCTAGTATCAAAATATGTAAACAAGATCTGTTGGTCTATGACATGTAAAAAAATAAAGTTTGTCTATTGCTGGAAACTGTCGTTTGAATAGGTTATGGGCGATTTGCTCCGATATTTTTTGTAATTTGTGTAATTACAGTTAAAAATGGTAGCTAAACTTCAGTGCAAAGATGACCTCAAACTACATCCAGAGTGTGCCAAAATTAAGAGGCAGAGAAAATTATCATGAATGGTGTTTTGCGGCCGAAAATATATTGGTGTTGGAGGGTATGTCCAACTATATAAAACCAAAGGAAGACGTAGAAATCAAGCCAGTGAAAGATGCTAAAACAAAGGCTAAGCTTATTTTGACAATAGATCCGTCGTCATACGTGCATATCAAGGATACAAAGACCTCGGAAGAGTTATGGACCAAACTGAAGAATATGTTTGATGACCCAGGTTTTTCGGGAAAGATAATCTTGCTGCGACATTTGATATCAATAAGGATGGAAAACTGCGATTCGATGACATCGTATGTTAATCAAATGGTCGAGACAGCACAGCGTTTGAATGGCACGGGATTCAAAATAACAGAAGAATGGATTGGGTCGCTATTATTAGCAGGTTTACCCGAACGGTTTTCTCCTATGATCATGGCCATAGAGCATTCCGACATTACGATTTCGGCTGACGCAATCAAGTCGAAGCTGCTCGACATGGAAGTTGCGAGCGTATCCGAATCATCCGGTGGCGCTGCATTCGCGGCAAAACATAATTTTTGTAAGAAAAATGGCAACCCCAAGACGTCAAAAGTGACAGTTGGTGAAAAACAAATAACCTGTTAATATTTTCTTGAGTTTGCACAACTATTACTCATCACAATAAAACAATTTTAAACGGATTTAAGTCGTGTTTATTTTGGATTTTACAATTCCTACGTTTCGAGCTCTTTACAGAGCCCGTGGTCACGGATGACTAAGGTGTTAGACGTCATTATTTAGAATTGAAATTATTTTTGTTGTTCTACCGCCATCTATTTCTTAATTGCCTAGCGTAACGTCCTGGTTCCACACAAAATGCTGAAACCGTATCTTGTGTAGTAGGTCTTACAGTATGTTGGATCTGGTTCTTCTGCTGTGTAATCAGCGGAGTCCAAGTTGATGAGATTCCCCATCCAGTATCTCTGTTGAAATTCGGATGTTTTTGAATTTCTATGGCTTCCCGTACTTTCCTAGGAATGAATCTCTTCTCTCTCGCTAGGATTGCAGCCTTATCAAATCTGACATAATGGGTGGGGTTATCCATGATATGTTCACACACTGCAGACTGTCTGTCACGACGGTTTTTTACATCAGCAATATGTTCTTTTAGACGTGTAGATACATTTCTCTTTGTTTCTCCTATGTATGAGAGTCCACAGTCACAGTCAAGTCAAATCCAAAACAAACACGACTTAAATCCGTTTAAAATTGTTTTATTGTGATAAATAACCTGTTACAAGTGTAAAGGTCCACATTTTAGAAATTCATGTCCTTTGTTGAAAAAGCAATCAAACGTGGCTTTCAGTGCCGTATTTCTAAGTGGCGCATTTGAAAAAACCGACTGGTACGTCGATTCAGGGGCGAGCACCCATATGACAGCTAACGAGAGCTGGGTAATGGAGGCAGACTACTCACTGAGTTTAACTGAAATTGTGGTAGCAAACAAGTGCATTGTTCCAGTTTTATGCACAGGAGATGTCGAATTATCGACTGATCAGGGATATTCCATCACAGTCAAAGAAGCCCTGTTTGTGCCAAGCCTAACAACAAATCTGTTATCGGTCAGTGAACTGTTTGCAAAAGGTAACAATGTTGTATTTTTCAAGACTGGTGTAAACATTTTCGACAAGAAAAATAGATTGGTTGCAATTGCTGATCTAATTGACGGTGTTTACAAGCTCAGATTGAATAAAACTAGTGCTTGTTTTGTGGCAACAGCTACAGGAATTTCTAAAGAAAGTAGTGAGTTGTAGCACAGGAGAATGGCACATTTGAACAGTGCAGATTTAAATAAAATGAAGAATGGACTGGTGACCGGAATTTCTTACCCTGGAGAAGCAGATATCACAAAATTACAGTGTGTGACATGTTGTGAGGGTAAACAAATGAGATTACCATGCAATCATGTGAGTGAGAGAAGCACAGAAACATTACAGTTAATCCATGCTGATGTGTGCGGTGCTATGAAAACTAAATCCATAGGAGGTGCCAGATTTTTTCTACTCTTTGTGGATGATTATAGTAGAATGACATTTATATATTTTTTGAAGCACAAAACTGAGGTTATAAACAAATTCAAAGAATTTAAAACAATGGTTGAGAACCAACAAGGAAAGAAAATCAAGATACTGCGTACGGACAACGGTGGAGAATTCTGCAGTGGTGAATTTGAACAATACCTAGCAAACCATGGTATTATACATCAAAAAATGAACCCCTACAGCCCCGAGCAGAACGGACTTTGTGAACGTGCTAACAGAACTGTGGTTGAAATGGCAAGATGTTTTTTATTTGACGCCAAATTAGACAAAAAGTTCTAGGCTGAGGCTGCGAATACTGCTGTATACCTGAAAAATAGATCGGTGGCTACAGGCTTAAACAAAAAAACACCTTATGAAGCGTGGTATGGTAAAAAGCCAGATCTGAGTCACATTCGGTTATTTGGAAGTCCGGTGATGGTACATATCCCCAAGGAACGTCGGTTGAAGTGGGATAAGAAGGCCAAGCAGCATATACTTGTGGGTTACTCAGAAACCGTGAAAAGCTATCGTGTGTACGATCCGAGCAAAAATAATATTGCTACAAGCAGAGATATTATTGTGATGGAAGACAAGATTGTTGAGAAGGAACCTGTCGACAAAAGTATGATTTGGTGTTATAATGATGACCAAATAGTTGAAGAGCCAAAGGTAGATCCAGTTTCAGTGGGGGAGACTCCTGAAAACAACCCAGAGTTAGTGAACTTCAGTGAAGAATGCAGAGATTCAGTGGGGGAGTTTAACAATGAATCTCTTGGTGATGGTTTACTTATGAGTCTTTATCTGATACATCAGTGCACCAGGATGGTGATAATACCTTGGTGATGTCTGAAACGCAAGAATCCTCAAGTACTATCCAGTTGTATCCAGAGGAGCCAGCTGTTCCAGATGCAAGTGTGAAAAATCTTGTAGGAACTGAAGCTGATCCAGTGGAAGATACCAGATCTGATTCAGATCGTTGCAAGAGACAGAGGAAACTGCCACAGTGATTTGGTTTTTCCAATATGTGTGTTTCCAATGAAGTTCCTGTTAACCAGGAAATTACTTTCCGTGAAGCGATGACCGGACCAGAAGGTGAACACTGGAAGCGGGCAGTTGAGGAAGAGCTTCAGTCATTTGATGACAGCGATGCTTGGGAGCTTGTGGACATACCAGAAAGTGCTACTATTGTGCAGTGCAAGTGGGTGCTAAATAAAAAGTTTGGTGTAGATAACAAAGTGCGGTATCGTGCAAGGCTCGTAGCAAAAGGTTTTTCACAGAAATATGGTATTGACTATTCTACATTGAGAATGTTGTTTGCACTTAGTGCTAAAATGGACATGGACATTACACATCTAGACGTGTGTACAGCCTTTTTAAATGGATATTTAAAAGAGAACATACATATGTGTGTTCCAGAAGGTTTTCATAAACCCTGTAATGGAAAAATACTGAAGCTTAAAAAGGCAGTATACGGATTGAAACAATCTTCTTTAATGTGGTTTGAGAGGGTTAGAGAGGTTCTATGTAAATCTGGTTATAAAAATTGTGAATTAGAACCATATGTATTTACAAAGAGACAAAATAATGTTACTGTTGTAATATGTTTGTATGTTGATGATTTTTTAATTTTTTCAAACAGTATTGTTGAAACTAATAACATCAAGCAGATTCTTAGTTCTGAATTCAAGATAAAAGATTTAGGACCTGTAAGAAATTATCTCGGAATGAGAATAAATGTAAACGAAAAATGTAAAACTGTAACTGTTGATCAGGAACAATATCTTGATCAATTACTGTTAAAGTTTGATATGAAGGAATGTAGACCTAAAGATACTCCTATTGAGCCTAAATTAAATATTGAGAGATCTTAAAATTGTGAAAGTGATATTCCTTATCAGAAACTTATAGGAAGCTTAATGTACCTAGCTGTATTAACAAGACCTGACATTTCATATGCTGTTAGCTACTTGAGTCAATTTAATACTTGCTATAATAAAATGCATTGGAATTATGCCAAAAGAGTGTTACAATATTTACAAAGAACTAAAAATTATTGTTTAAAATATAGTGATGCTAATGTAAAATTGCAAGGTTTTGTTGATAGTGACTGGGCTAGTGATATGTTGGACCGAAAATCCTATACTGGATTTTGTTTTACAATGTCTGGGTCTGTCATCTCTTGGCAAAGTAAGAAACAGAAAACAGTTTCACTATCAAGCACTGAATCTAAATTTGTCGCTCTTTCAGAGGCTGGTAGAGAGGCTGTTTGTTGAAATAACTGGAAAGCTATGTAAATTAACTGTACATTGTGATAATCAGAGTGCATTAAGATTGGCAACAAGTCATCAGTCACACAGCCGTTCAAAGCATATTGATGATAACCGCTTGTCTGTCACGTACCGGGAGCCGGACAACAATTTTGAACCTTAACTACCCACAATAAAATTCAAAACCAATGAAATTATTATAGTATGAAGCGACAGACGAGTGATTAAATACAGGGTTATTTTTTAGTCAGTGCGCAAACTTATACCATGATATCAGAATCGTTAATAGGACATTTTAGGCAAATGAAAAAAAATGTTTTTTTTTTTTAATTTTTTTATTTTTGTCTGCCTCATAAAAAATAAATCATGGACACACTACTTTTCAATCGGGGGTGCGTGAAAATGGCAACAGCGCTCGCGCAGCGCACCCTTCAGTCAGTTTCATTCAGTTCTCGCTTTGATTCCGTCGCGGGCGGGCGCGCACCTGTGTGACACTACTTTTCCCGCCGATCCCGAATTGATTTCGCGATGTCGAATTTTACGTTTCGCGAGTTTTACGAAATGGTGCGTTTGTACTTTTTAAGTGGGGAAAATACCCGAGCAGCCTAATGTATGTACGCGGACGAAAGTTTACCTCGACTGCGTAATGCTGGCGTTGTGGACCCTCATGTACCGAACCCAAGAACATTCCTCAACGTTAAGCAGCGGCTGTTGGATCACGGGCAGTTAACGGTAATAACTGTTAATTAAATGACTATTGTACTTAGCTACCTAGTGTTCTAGGTAAACTTTTCATTTTGCCGGTCCTAAGCCCGTAAAAGTATGAAGGGAAAATTGGAATCATCTCTTTAAAGGCTCAGCTACACAAGACCGGCGCGCAATAGCCGCGTTCCGGCCATACGAGTTTATGTATGAATGCCCGATCAAATCACACCCTGTTATTTTTGTGTGAGTAGACCGTTTTTAATCTTTATTCCTAAATAACCACTTAGAACAAAAAATTGAAATAATCGCACTTAAACTTATCCCAGGATCGTACGTAAGTGATGCTATTCTAAGCCGTCATCACATGCTATTCTAAGAAATTTTTATCACACATTTTTTTTTTATTACAATTTTGTTATGACCTAATAGAAAACCGGCTCGGGCGGGATAAAAATAAATAAATAAAGGCACTGCCATGGGGCTGGCCATGTTAATCACACGGCATGTAACTTTACGCCACCACCATCTGAAAACGATATTTGTTTCAAATTAAAGTCAAGATTTTTAGAATCCTACATTATCCCTGATGAACATAGGCCGGGGGGAAATTGTTAGCGGCGGGTAAAACCGCTGGGCGGGCTGCTAGTTTATAATAAAATGCTAAATAGTTTCCTCGTGGACATTGCAGTACTGCTTAAATCATAAACTACGACTTTGTTAGTTTCAGAAATATTACGACGATCGGCTTTTTTTTCGGCTCTGGCTAGTTTTTTTTCTTCGTGATCTAGTAAATATTGTTCCTCTCGTTCTTTTTTTGAGTAGCATTTGAATTCCTGTACGATGAACACAAGTCACATAAGTCTTTCTTAGGTTGAAAAAATTGTATTTTGAAGTTGTTTGTAAAAATCTTGTAGTACGTCATATAGTTTCCACAATCCCTATTCTTCAGTTTTTGTTGCTCCACAAAGTCATTAAACAAACCTTTAACGCATTGGGTGCCGGTCCTTCAACTATTACGCTCTGAAATAGATATGTTGACGACGTTTTCAGTGTCATCAAAGGAAACACTGACACAGTGAAACAGTATGTAGAATACCTAAACTCTATCCATCCGAAAGTCAAATTCACATGTGAGATAGAAGACAATAGAACTTTGACCTTCCTGGATGTTAAGGTAATAGTGAGACCTGATGTGTCCCTTTCACATACTGTATACACAAAAACCAACACACACAGATCGATACTTACACGCAACCTCCCATCACCATATATACATCATAACTTGGATGTTCTATCCTTGGCAGATTATTCTACTTGTAGTATAGATGACTGCAAAAGTCTTTTTCAAAATCATCAATCCTCTTTGAAACTTTTAACTCAAAATATAAGAAGCATTAGAGGTAGCATGCCTCAGTTAATGAAATTGAAATTTGAAATTGAAATTCTTTATTCAATGTAGGATAGTATTATCACATCACTTATTGACGTCATTAACCGTCATTGTAAAAAAAAGAAATTTGTATCACACAATTTTCTTTTTTTATAACAATTTTATAATGTCCTAATAGAAAACCGGCTCGGGCGGGATAAAAAAATCAGAATAAAGGCACCGCCACGGGGCTGGCCAGGTTAATCAAACGGCATGTAACTTTACGCCACCACCAGTGAAAACGATATTTATTTCAAATTATCAATCTTCATCGACTTACTTACAAAATGTATAACTAGCATGTGTCATGCCTATAGGGTGATGCTATTCTAAGTCGGCATCACACAGCACTCACTCGTTCTGGGCGACATTTGTTTCTTTTAAAGGTTTTACGGAATCAATAGGGCGTTCATAACGAGTCTTTCTGTTGCTTTACAATAGTATGTTTGTTTGCAGAAAATTAATCATTATCATTTACCCTTTCCTCTTCCCCCCGGACTTCGATTACGAGTAAACGTGTCTACTAAACCCATTTTATTTGATTTTTAAATATATTAAGTTCTTTTAAGTCAATGATCACAGTTAAAAAATAGGAGTGCATAGTGCAAAAGGAGTTAGCTACAACTTACGAGACGCCGCCGTCGACTCATAACTTAATTGCAAACATTTCATCGTGTGCGCGTGTATCGAAGTATACGTGAGTGACTTTGCAGCGAGCGGCTTGCCTGTGTGCGAGCATACATCTCAACCGGACTTGTGACGCACTGTGTGACGTATCTCGACCGCTCTGACGCTTAAGCCGGTCGTAGCCCACCGCCCCGCCGCCGCATCCTCGCCGTTTCTGCTGTCCTGGTATTATTTCGTGCGCTCCTATACATCTTTATATGTGACGTGTCTACACCTCGCCTGCCGACACACCGCGGACCTCACCTCTCTTGTGTTTATGCTTACCTAGTGTACTCTCTATCTGCAACAGCGCTTACTTACTTAAAGGTGATCGTTCTAATTTACTAAAGTTTCTGATTACCTGGTATCTTTTTGCGAGAGTAACTAACGTCAAAGTAACTAACGAGATGACCGGATCCGATAGCTCACTAAGTGGATCAGTCTCTAAGCGTACCCACCGAAACAAACGGTGCAGAGAGCAACTTGATGCTTCTTTTAATCTGAAGATGGATGACTTTAGAGAAGAAATGAAGAAATTAATCGAGGATTTTATAAAGTCTCAAGGACTAGAGCTGAATAAGGTAACATCTGCTCTAAAAGAACTTCAGGAGACAACCTCAAAAATAGAAAACTCACTTAAGTTTCTATCAGATCAAAACAGTAAATACAAAAACAAAATCGACCAGTTGGAGAACCAGCTGCAAGATGACAAGAAGTATATTGCTATCCTAGAGAACAAACTCGAAGACGTGCAAATGGGAAGCCGTAAATCAAATTTTGAAATTAAGAATGTACCCAAGAAAAACAACAAAAACACGGAGGATCTTGTTGCGATGGTGCAGTGTTTGTCCAGAACGCTGGACGTCCAGATTTCCAAGGCTGACATTAAAGACGTTTACCGTATCAAAGGTAAAGAGCAGAATCAAAATGCACCAATCATAGTGGAGACGAATTCGGTTTTGCTTAAGATGGAGATTATGAAAAAGGCTAAAGCTTTCAACAGAACCACAAACAATGGGTTAAGCGCCAAACACCTGGGTTTTAAAACTCATGAAGACACCCGCATCTTTGTCTCAGAACAGCTAACCGCGAATGGCTCGCGTCTCCATTTCCTGGCCAGAGACCTGAAAAAAACTACTTATTTTGCTGGACGACGCACGGCAAGGTATTTGTCAGAAAAAACGCAGACTCTCCAGTCATTTTGATAAGAAGTCCTGAACAAATACAACAACTTTTACAGGAAGCATGACTTTTTGCCTACATCTGGCTTTATATTGTTTCTCACACCTGCTGCGGTAGACAGTATGGTTTATCAGAGTTCCTTATAATATTATTAGATATATTACTATTTTCGGCTTTGTTACTACACACTCATTCACAAACAACACATAACGTATACAATACACCTACATCTCACTTCATTCGTAATACTGCTCTCATCTCAACACTCACCTTCTCACTCGTCACACACACGTACTCCTCAAACTTCGAAAATCAAGCATACCTGACCTACTTAATTGCAAATGAAATTGATGACATGCCAGTCTATTTTACAATTTTCTTCTTGGAAATGACGGGTTTGACCATTTTTATTTTGTATAATGGATGAAGCTCTCCAAACCTTAAATGAACTAGACAATTTTGAAATTGCTCGATCTGTTGAATGTAATCCTAATGATCTTTCGCAACATTTACATGTCAACAAGAACGACTTTACGATCATTTCACAAAATATCAGAAGCATTTACTGCAATTATGACGACTTTCTAACTACCTTGGCCAGTCTAAAATTTGAAACAGACATCATCATACTAACAGAATGCAGGCTTAATCTCAATAAAACTATACCTATCCTAAATAACTATTATACATCATATCATACCACGGCACAGTTGAACCAAAATGATGGCGTGGTGGTATTTGTAAAGAGCTCCTTGTCTCATAAAGTCAGTGAAATAAAACTTACCCACGCATCCTGTCTTCAACTGGAAGTGCTAAATAACGTTATTTTGTGTATCTATCGATCCCCGTCTAACCATAATGCAGATAGTTTCGTTCTCTCATTAAGTTCTAATCTTGAAACTTTAGATTCGCGAACGAATGTTGTTGTTGCAGGTGATATAAATATTAATCTAAGACCGCAACCTACAAAACTAGCTAATGAACGCAAAAATAGAATAAACTACCTAAATATGCTTGCTTCACACGGACTTCTTACGGGACACACCTTACCTACGAGAGATAGAAATTGCCTGGATCACTTCATGCTCAAAATTAACAAAAAGAAAATTTCACCTTTTATTGCTATTCTTAATACGTCTATCACGGATCACCTAACAACTTTTCTTACATACATACATACATAAATCACGCCTATATCCCTTCGGGGTAAGCAGAGCGTTAACGGCCGTAAAACGGATATTAACACCACATCTGACAAAAGTTTGAGGGTCAATCAGGTAACTGTGTATCACTATAGTGACAGGTTGTCAGCCCATCGCCTAAAATTGCAATACACAACCCTCGAGTCCCTTAGTCGCTTCTTACGACACCCATGGGTAAGACATGGGATGATGCTATTCTAAGCCGGCATCACACGGCAAACTTTTCTTTGTTTAGCTAAAGGCAAAAGAAATCAAACGGCTCCTAAAACTCAAACCTCTGTCGACCCTAGAAAAGGCTTTGCAATATTTACAACAAAAAAACCTTCATGAACTATTGAAAATGAAAATGAAATAACTTTATTCAATGTAGGATAGCATTATCACTTATTGACGTCCTGATCGGTCATTGTAAAAAAAAGAAATTTGCATAACGCAATTTTCTTCTTTTTAAAACAAATTTTGTATTGTCCTAATAGAAAACCGGCTCGGGCGGGATAAAAAAATAAAAATAAAGGCACTGCCTCGGGGCTGGCCAGGTTAATTACACAGCACGTAAATTTACGCCACCACCATTTGTAAACGACATTTGTTTCAAATTTTAGTCAAGATTTCCAAAGCGTGTCATTTACATGCGTATAATTAACCGGACCCCCTGAACAGGAAAAACCCCCCAAAAAACCTGCCCAGAAGTGCTCCTACTCTAAATTAACAATCTTTCTAGGCCCTAAGCTGCCCTAGCTAATTTTGGAAATAACGAATAATATATATGTATAGCCCAAAAATGGCTACATAAAAAAAAAAAAATATGTTATAATAATAACAAAAAAAAAAATTGCAGTAGATAAATCTACTTGTTTCGTCTAATAAAATATTTACTTTATACATTTGAATTAAACCCATGGAGATTTATCTTGCATATAGTCTGATATTTCATAATAGCCTTTCTTGTACAATTTTTGTTTAATTACTAGTTTAAATTTATTTAGGGGTAAGTCTTGAATATCTTTAGGAAGCTTGTTATAAAAGCGTATACAATTGCCCTTAAAAGTTTTGCTTACTTTACTAAGCCTGTTCATGTGCACAGCAAGTTGCTCCTTATTTCTTGTGTAAAAATTATGCCTGTCACAGTTTTTCTTAAAAGAATCTATATTTATTTTTACGTATACTAGATTTTCGTATATGTACTGTGACACAAATGTCAATATGTTGATTTCTTTAAATTTCTGTCTCAAGGAGACTCAAGGTCCCAATTTATAAATTGAACGAACAGCCCGTTTCTGCAGAACAAATATATTGTTCACATCCGCAGCATGGCCCCATAATAGTAAGCCATAAGACATTAAGCTATGGAAGTAGCTAAAGTAAACTAGTCTTGCAGTGTCTACATCAGTGAGATGTCTTATTTTTTTAACTGCGTATGCTGCTGAACTCAGTCTCTTCGTCAATTTCTCAATTTGTGGCCTCCATTGGAGCGAGGCGTCCAAAGTTCAACTCTTCATTCTTTACCTTAATAATTGTAGAGCTTGGTTAAACATTGGTATTATATTGTGATGATCCTAGCGTAATTACGGAGCAACTTATTAAAAAACTTTGTGAAGCCATATCAGAGAGTACAACCACTAAAATCATCCCAAAAAATAAAAGAATAATCAAACCATGGATCACTCCAGGCATACAACGTTGTATCAGAAATCGAAACAAAATGCAAAGAATCCTTCGGAGTGACCCATTTAATGAAATTTTAAAGATCACATACAAAAGATATAGGATTCACTGTAATAAATTGATTAAAAATGTAAAAAGAAAGTATGAAAGAAAACTGATTTCTACTTCTATTAAAAATAAAAAGATTCTGTGGATAAATTTAAAAATATTACTTACACTTGCAAATCAAACCTCAAAAATTCAGAACTACTCAATATTAGGCGCACGCCTACTGACGCAGCAAACTTTATAAACGATTACTTTGTAAACATCGGCAAACGACTCGCCCTCCAAATTATTAATAACCCTGATGAAACCAAATCTCTACTTCAGAAAATTCTTGCGCAAATAAACTCCTTTGTACTAACTGATACGGATCATGATGAAGTAGCCTCGGTTATAATGAACATGCGTTCGGAAAGCGTCCCTGGCTGGGACAATATTACAACTAAATTTCTTAAACATGCAATAAATGAAGTTGTCCCAATTATATCACACCTTGCTAACCTGTGCTTTAGTACAGGTATCTTCCCTGTCCCGCTGAAAATCGCTATTATTACCCCAGTACATAAGGGTGGAGACAGGGAAGACATTAGCAATTACAGGCCCATATCGGTACTACCTGCTATATCCAAAATTTTAGAAAAACTGCTTAACTCTAGATTGCTGGACTACCTAAATAAATACAAACTACTTTCAAGCTCACAATCTGGTTTTAGGCAAGGACTATCCACTGAAGATGCAGTTATCTCATTAACCTCACTTGTAGCTGAAGAAGTGGATAAAGGAAATAAATGCTTGACAGTCTTTCTGGACTTGAAGAAAACTTTTGATACCGTCTCTGTCTCCATACTTGTGCAAAAACTGGAAAAACTTGGAATAAGGGGTACAACTTTGGCCTTATTTAAAAGTTATTTGTCAGACAGAAAACAAATAGTAAAGCTAGACTCCTTTACCAGTGATAGTATGGAGGTATCATACGGCGTACCACAAGGAAGTGAACTTGGTCCGTCTCTATTTCTCATTTACATAAATGATCTTTGCGAATTAAAAATCCACAATGCACAGATTTTCTCTTACGCTGATGATACCGCCATAGTATATACTGGTAAAACATGGCAGGATGCAAGGATTAATGTGGAGAAGGGAATGATACAAGTATCTAGTTGGCTTAATAATAACCTCCTGACGCTAAACACGGCAAAAACTATGTGTGATGAAGCATATAAACTACTAACTTTATATGCTTCACCATCTATAGCCATACTCAGCCTGACACTGATTTTCGACTACAAGTGCATTCATGCAAACGTAATAGTACCGATTGTCAATGCCCTTTCATTGATAAGGTCACGCACACCAAGTATTTGGGAGTTCTGGTTGACCAGCGCCTATCTTGGTATAATCATCTCGAACATGTAATGAATAGGGTAAGGAAACTTTCTTGGATGTTTAAGACTCTGCGGCATGTGATCCCAAATCAAACAATGAAGTCTCAGGATTGCTCAAAGAATCTTCTAAAGGAAGTGTATGTCTCTCTTGTACAGTCTATCCTAGTCTACTGCATTCCTGTGTGGGGAGGTGCGGCAAAAACTAAGCTTTTAGACTTGGAGAGAGCTCAACGTGCACTTCTAAAGGTAGCATACTTTAAAAAGATGCGATTCCCTACTGCTAACCTCTACAGTATCGATAATATACTCTCTGTCAGAAAGCTGTACATATTACATATCACATTAAGAAAGCATAAAACACTGCCCTATGACCCTAACACAACAAATAAACGAAGGAAACACACTGTGGCCCAAGTTCCAAGAACTAAAACTGAATTTGCTAGTGTGCAGTACAAAAAACGAGCAGCTTACCTTTACAACACTCTAAACAAAAAGCTAAACATATACCCCAAAGCAACATATGAAACCAAAAAGCTGGTTTAAACAAAAAGCTAAACATATACCCCAAAGCAACATATGAAACCAAAAAGCTGGTTTCAAAGTTTCTGGAACCACTTGATTACGAACACACAGAGGACCTTCTTAAATTAACTAAATAGGCAATAAAAGAGTACGTCAGTTAACACGTTCAATCTCACACACACACACACACACACACACACACACATACACACACAAACACATACACACACATACACACGAGTGTTTACATTGTTTTTTTTTTTTAATGGCATGTTTTGTTTATGTTAAAAAAAAATTTTACCTTACCTTTTACCTTTTGTTATTTGTTATTTGTAGACTACAATTTTTACATTTATATATAGTCATAAGACTAGGGAAGAGCGGAGTCTCCTGCCACAGGCTACATAAGCTTAAAAGGAGGCTTCGGCCACGTTTAAGTTAAGACAAATTGTGTTTACAATAAAGATTTTATTTATTTCTATTTATTAATTTACTTTCGATTCAGCATCATAAAAATACAGGGTATTTTTTAACGATTTTTACCAGTAAGACTACCAGCGAAACCAAAAGATTTTTCGAAAAACTTTGAATGCAGTTATTGTTTGTTCTCAAAAATAAGGGTACTTTCCTTTCAACAAAAAACAGTGGGTCAATTATTTGGGACATTCCCCTACAAAGTGCAAGTTGATTCAACATACATACACAGACATACACATAATACGCCTATAATCCCTTGCGGGGTAGGCAGAGCGCAAACGGCCGCATAGAACGGACATTTACGCCACGTCTGACAAACAATTGAGGGTCACCCGGAAAATTGTGCACGCCATAGTGACAGGTTGTCAGCCCATCGCCTAAAATTGCAATATACACCCTCGAGTCCCTTAGACGCTTCTTACGACTCCCACGGGCAAGAAATGGGGTGATGCTATTCAAAGCCGGCATCACACGGCACGGCACAAGTTGTTTCAAACACTGTGAATTGCGGACTATACAGGGTGTAAGGGACAATGTACCGAAAAGTCTTTTTAAATAAAAATAAAATAAAATTTCTTTATTTCAGACTTTTACATCCATAGTGTTCATAAGTTCATAACTAGGGTTAATAAAACATAGCTTTTACCTAATAAAATTAACATTCATAATTTATAATTTGAGATTTTACAGATTTACATAGCTAACTAAAAGCTTTAAATAACTAGGTTTAGGTACGGTCGGATTCATAAGTGGAGTCATAGTTAGACTACGAGACAGATTGCAATACGGGTTATTATCCTCTGTACTTACTTTACTAACTTACGCACACACGTAAGATTATCGACTGTAAGTAGAAAAGTCCACCTTAAGGCGTAGCATTAAAACTTAAACAGATTACCACCAATAAGCGACATCTATGTAATCTTTGAAATAATTACTCGGTGATAGCCTATTCGCCACCACATCACCACAAAGTATACATCACACTGGTTTGTCTAAAACTGTATTATAGTTATCCTTATTCGTTCATTTGTAGTAAAGCAATAGATTACATATCTTTATTTCGTCGTTTTGATCACAAGCAACCGTAGCTTCGCGGTAATAGTTCTTACCTTCTAATCAGAACGGAACCGGGTTCCCATCTTATCTCTGTATGTTGATTAATGTTTTTTTAAATGTTTTTATCATATTTTCTCCAGTAATCATTATTTTATATAATATTTTTCTATATATTCATCTATGTATTATATCTATAAATGTTTATTGTAAATTATGTATCAAAATATTATATCTAAAAACATAAACCTATAATATTGTAATAAAACAAAAAGTAAGGTAAGAAATTATTTTATTGGTAGGTATGGTATAACTTTATGTAAATAACATAATGACATGAATGAGAACTTTTGGTAACCATAAGATACGAGTATGTAAAACTACATAAAATACTTGCTGTCGTAATACTTAGTTAATAGTTTTGTTTGAATGATAAAACACAATATTATGTAAAATGATATTAAGTGTTCATTAGCTGAAACATCGATAGGTAATTATTTATAAGATCATAGGAATGATCCAAATCTTGGATTGAATCTTTCAATAAAGTTATTTAAGTAATAATTTCGTTAGTAATTATTTTATTGTTCTATGTTTAACGATGATGCACTTTCCTCGGAAGTAAAAGTAATTGTAATAATAATAAATCAGTTATTTGCCTATATCTCAAGGTTTAAGCTTAAGTACTCGTTTTCGTAATGAAAAGATATTGAAGCAAGGCCTTAAGATAACTGACTAATAATGATCAATCTTATATAAATATATATCGATGTTTTAGCATAATTCAATTGCTAATGTAATGCTCCACAAATACCTACTGCAATAGTAGGCGGGTAAGCAGGTAAACAGAGGTTGAGTGAGCAACGATTTATCGGGCCCGCTTCGGCATACATTGCTGATTATTTTGTGTATATTCATATATTGTAATGAAATACACAAGATAATCAGCAATGTATGCTAGATCGGGTCAGATTGCAATCTTAAGTAAAAATCGCCGCTTACGTAATTAGTATTTGGTGTTACCTCCGCTGTTTTCAACAACACTTAATAAACACTTATTAGACTCGACCAAATAAGTGCATATATCTGTTCCTCTGGTACTCTCCCACACTCCCAGGCAGTGAGCCTCTAAAGCTTCTGTAGTTCTTTCATTGCGCATGTCCCACCTTTGCACCATTAAACCCCATAAATTCTCTATGGGATTTAAGTCCGGAGATTTTGCTGGCCAACGAATAACTTGGATATCTGGGTGCTGGCTAAACCAATTATTCACCACGGCAGCTCGATGCACTGGACAATTTATCCTGGACAAATGCAAAACGAGGAACTTCACTAGCAGGATAAACAGTTAAACATTTCGCACCGTCGTCGGTAGCATGCTTTCCTGTAGCATATCAACATAATTAGCGGCAGTTGCACGCCCTGTTTCTTGTGCTACTAATTCGTCTGGACCAGCGGCAGAACCATTTTCTTCATATTGTTACACCATCATCCTCCGCTGTGAATCATTAATAAGACGAGTCGAGTTTTTACGCTACCTTCCTCTTCAAAACGTGTAACCCAACGTTTAACAGTCTTCCACTAAAACAAAGTAGTATTATTAATAAAATAATAAATTTATACTAATCGGTTCACAGCTACCAACATACTATGAGTCAAAGTTTTTAATATTTAAAATACAATTGTAATGAAATAAAACTATACTTACGGCCAGACCAGTCTGATTAGCAATTTGAGTTAAATTAAATCCAATATCATGCAGCGCCACAGATAATTGCAGCGCAACAATACGCTGCCTATCCTGCAAACTGTTATTAGTATGCATTTCGAAGAAATAAACACTGAAGTTTAATAAATAAACTTAGGTTAAAAAAAACACTTAGCACACGCACTATCTCGCAAACGATCTAGCAACAACTAAAATGTAATTCAAAATTTACAAAATTTTGCTTCATTTGATAAAATAAAAACTACAACGAAGATATCGGGATTCGAACCATTGTCTCCACAATAACGGTCAAGAATTTGCTTGACCGCGCTACTGACCAAGCTACCGAAGCTAATGATTCATGTAGTGAAATAGTCAATACTACTCAGCCTATTATACAATGGTAGTTCGTCAAATTATAGTATGTTATACGTCATTTGTGTCATTGTGTGAGTGTCGCCGCGGGTGCGAGCGACTTGTTTTCTGAGGTTTGTGTTAACTATGACTCCACTTTTGAATGCGACCGTACATAGCTCGCTTTCATTTAAATAAATTTAAAAACTTTGTTCATAAGTTCATAACTAGGGTTAATAAAACATAGCTTTTACCTAATAAAATTAACATTCATAATTTATAATTTGAGATTTTACAGATTTACATAGCTAACTAAAAGTTTTAAATAACTAGGTTTAGGTACATAGCTCGCTTTCATTTAAATTTATATTAAGTACATACATGACCAGAGTTTACTTAAATTTATTGAAAAAGAAAAACAGAAATGCCCTAGAAATTACAAATATGGGTTTGTAATGTGCATGTTTTGGTGCACCTTCGACCAGTGCGCTAGAAATGGGCTGTCAAATCTACCAGCTATCATGCACAGAATGCTGTTGGCACTGCCTCGAGTTCTCTGCAGTGCTGCCGCGCATCGTTTGCGGATCATGGCATGAAAATCGTCAACATGAGCGTCCGCAAACATGCCCGACGCACTGCAAAATCGCGGCAGCCCCAACAACATCCTAAAAGCGTTGTTATATTGGACGCGTAAAGCATTCCACGATTTTTTACAATAATTTGTCCACAAGCTACATGTATATAGTGAGGTACAATAAGCCCTGAACAGCGTTACCTTGACCTGAGCAGAACAGTATCTAAATCTTTGAACAATCATATTTGCCCTGACCGCCAACGCTCTGCGTTCTCTATCAATATCCTTATCATCACTCAGATCTTCCGTCACAATATGACCTAAGTATTTAAAGGCTTTTACTCTATTTAACAGAGTACCATTTAAAGTAATATCTGGTACATGTGAGGGACACTTTGTGCCTGCCTTAAATACCATGTATTCACTCTTTGCTGTATTGTATTTAAGACCATGTTTGGCTGCATATTCCTCACATGCACCTAACAACTTCCTAAGTCCACTGACCGAAGGGCTGAGGAAAAAAATGTCATCCACATAACTAATATTGTTTATACATATGTCATATATGTGACATCCAGCATGCATTCTACTCAGCTCCTCGATCAGATCATTTACATACACATTAAACAGTGTTGGAGATGTCAAGCCACCCTGCCTTACCCTACACTTCAAGCTATACATTTCTGACGAGACACTGCCCCACTTTACACTATTTGTTTGGTTAGAATACCAGTATCTAAAAATCTGAATAAGTTCTTTAGGTAGGTTACATTTTTCAAGCTTATTCCATAGTATGTCATATTGTACTAGATCAAAAGCCTTAGAGAGATTTAAATAACAGGCATAGATAGGTGTTTTTCTGGATGTGTAATATTGTACAGTGTTCTTCAGACTTAATATAGCACTTTCTGTTGAAAGCCCCGCTCTGAAGCCAAACTGGGCATCATTAATTTTCACATATTTACACAGTTCTTTGTTTAAAAGGCTATCAAATACCTTGGCAATTGTTGTTGCTAAGGAGATAGGTCTGTAGTTCGACTTTGCAGATATATCTCCTGATTTGTTTTTTATTATCGGTACAACCAGAGTTGGTTTTGAGCCAGAACCAGAGTTGAGAGTTGTTTTTGTAAGTGAAAGATATGTTTGTAAACATGGTATGGTCCCAAACAATTCGTCAACTAGAAGACAACTTAAAGGCGACTTTATTAGAACTTCAAAAGTGTAAAAACACAAATGAGCAGTTACTAAGAGTAAGGGATGAAAGTGAGCAGGAAATATTAGAAATTAATAATAAAAATCACCAATTAAAGAGTGAGATGGCAGAAATGTACCATCAGCTGGTAGATGTAACAGGTGAGAGGGACCGGCTTCAAGGAATAGTAGATAACTTTGACCGGGACGGAAATGCGTTTGAAGACACCTTGAGGCGTATTACTGTCCTGGAAAGAGAATTGCGCGATGCACACAAAGAAATCTCCTTTTTGAATGAGACTATCCAAGACCTAAAGTCATCACAAAGTGCACTTACCACCCAGTCGCTGTTTGAGGAGCTGGTCGCTCCTACTGTTGCGGTTTCTACCATCTCACTCACCCAACACCAATCGGTCGAGACTACTGAGGAACAAGTAGTCGAGACCATCGATCTCACTACGTGTGACAGTCCATTTAAAAACTCGCACATAACTTCAGTCACTTATAGCAAGACAAAAACAAAGAAAATTGTAAAACTTAACAATTTCATAAAGAAAACGCAATCTCTTATTAGGCGTAACATACTGTTTTGCAATAACTCGAATTGTAATATAGAACGTTCTGAATTAATTAAAGAAGTTCAATTTTGCACTTCATCATTAGAACAAACTAGGGGAATTTATGAGCGTGACACACAGCGCCTCCAGTCGGAAATGTTTGCGTTAAAACGGTCATTAGAACACATTTCCATTAAGTATGACTCAGCACGAAAAGAAATAAAGGAACATGTGCTGGCCATGAATAGTTTGTTGAAGTCGTGTAAATATAACGGTGACAATTCTCAATCTTTGACAAACAATCAATGCGATTGTGAGAAAACTTCAACAGAGCTATCCGTCCCGGCCGTGTGTCCCGAGCCCGCGTCACCTCGCGTCTGTACACAGCTGACTGGGGCGCTGTCGGTGTCGCTCCCGCTCGCCGCCGCCGCCGGGTCGGTGTCGCGGCCGGTGCCGGCGGCGCCGACGACGCAGCCCGCGCTTATGGGTGATGACGATATCCCTTTACCACCCACACAGGATAAGCGTCCGTGTGACATTGTTATGTTTAGTGATGAACTTGGTAAAAATATGGGTTTACAACTTGGCCATTGCATGGGTCAGGCAGTAATTAATGCATTGCATGCCTGGCGCCGATTATTCTACACTCATAAATACAGTGTTGGCATCACAATTTTCCAAAAAAACCATTGTTGTTATATTTAGTGGCAGAAGGGGTAATGCAACAAAGAAGGACTTAGCTTTGTATTCAAACAAATAGTATTCAATTGTTAATGTTAAACAAGTCATTTTGTTTGCTTTTCCCTACAGCCAAAAATTTACTAACCTAGAAAATAATACTCGACATTGGTGTAACAAGTACTTACATCCACACTAATATTATAAATGCGAAAGTAACTCTGTCTGTCTGTCTGTCTGTCTGTCTGTCTGCTACGCTTTCACGGCCAAACCGCTGAACCGATCTTCATGAAACTTGGCACAGAGATTGCTAGCATACCGAGAACGGACATAGGCTACTTTTTATCACCATTCGAGGGTCTGGAGTACAGATGTAGACCACCAGGTGTACCACCAGGAGCCCAGCTAAACTATTAGAGATACAGGAATGGTTCCAAAACAAAAGTTGTTCAGTATGATGAGCCGCTTCTTTTCACAAGGACATTGAGGATCTGGAGTACCTTATGTAGACCACCAGGTGAACCATCAGGAGCCCACCTAAACTATTAGAGATACAGGCATGGTTCTAAAACAAAAGTTGTTCAGTATGATGGGTCGCTTCTTTTCACAAGGACATTGAGGATCTGGAGTACCTTATGTAGACCACCAGGTGTACCACCAGGAGCCCAGCTAAACTATTAGAGATACAGGCATGGTTCCAAAACAAAAGTGGTTCATAATGATGGGCCGCTTCTTTTCACAAGGACATTGAGGATCTGGAGTACCTTATGTAGACCACTAGGTGTACCATCAGGAGCCCACCTAAACTATTAGAGATACAGAAATGGTTCCAAAACAAAAGTTGTTCAGTATGATGGGCCGCTTCTTTTCACAAGGACATAGAGGATCTGGAGTACATTATGTAGACCACCAGGTGTACCATCAGGAGCCCAGCTAAACTATTAGAGATACAGGCATGGTTCTAAAGCAAAAGTTGTTCAGTATGATGGGCTGCTTCTTTTCACAAGGACATTGAGGATCTGGAGTACCTTATGAAGACCACGAGGTGTACCATCAGGACCCACCTAAACTATTAGAGATACAAAAATGGTCCCAAAACAATAGTTGTTCAGTATGATGGTCCGCTTCTTTTCACAAGGACATTGAGGATCTGGAGTACCTTATGTAGACCACCAGCTGTACCATCAGGAGCCCAGCTAAACTATTAGAGATACAGGCATGGTTCTAAAACAAAAGTTGTTCAGTATGATTGGCTGCTACTTTTTACAAGGACATTGAGGATCTGGAGTACCTTATGTAGACCACCAGGTGTACCATCAGGAGCCCACCTAAACTATAATTAGAGATACAGAAATGGTTCCAAAACAAAAGTTGTTTAGTATGATGGGAATAAGTTGAAAATGGATATTGGCAACTTTTTACCGAGGATTTTTTTGTTATCTACTGACTTCGTATTCAATGGTAATATTGGTTATAAATATTGATCTCTCAGGGCAGTACACCGGATAGCAAATTTTGAATTGTCCCTTTAACAACAGAAGCAAGCAAGTCATCTTTAAACAGTAGAGATAAGAACTGTTCATCAGGAGCCCACCTAAACTATTAGAGATACAGAAATGGTTCCAAAACAAAAGTTGTTCAGTATGATGGGCCGCTTCTTTTCACAAGGACATAGAGGATCTGGAGTACATTATGTAGACCACCAGGTGTACCATCAGGAGCCCAGCTAAACTATTAGAGATACAGGCATGGTTCTAAAGCAAAAGTTGTTCAGTATGATGGGCTGCTTCTTTTCACAAGGACATTGAGGATCTGGAGTACTTTATGAAGACCACGAGGTGTACCATCAGGACCCACCTAAACTATTAGAGATACAAAAATGGTTCCAAAACAAAAGTTGTTCAGTATGATGGGCCGCTTCTTTTCACAAGGACATAGAGGATCTGGAGTACATTATGTAGACCACCAGGTGTACCATCAGGAGCCCAGCTAAACTATTAGAGATACAGGCATGGTTCTAAAGCAAAAGTTGTTCAGTATGATGGGCTGCTTCTTTTCACAAGGACATTGAGGATCTGGAGTACCTTATGTAGACCACCAGGTGTACCATCAGGAGCCCACCTAAACTATAATTAGAGATACAGAAATGGTTCCAAAACAAAAGTTGTTTAGTATGATGGGAATAAGTTGAAAATGGATATTGGCAACTTTTTACCGAGGATTTTTTTGTTATCTACTGACTTCGTATTCAATGGTAATATTGGTTATAAATATTGATCTCTCAGGGCAGTACACCGGATAGCAAATTTTGAATTGTCCCTTTAACAACAGAAGCAAGCAAGTCATCTTTAAACAGTAGAGATAAGAACTGTTCATCAGGAGCCCACCTAAACTATTAGAGATACAGAAATGGTTCCAAAACAAAAGTTGTTCAGTATGATGGGCCGCTTCTTTTCACAAGGACATAGAGGATCTGGAGTACATTATGTAGACCACCAGGTGTACCATCAGGAGCCCAGCTAAACTATTAGAGATACAGGCATGGTTCTAAAGCAAAAGTTGTTCAGTATGATGGGCTGCTTCTTTTCACAAGGACATTGAGGATCTGGAGTACTTTATGAAGACCACGAGGTGTACCATCAGGACCCACCTAAACTATTAGAGATACAAAAATGGTTCCAAAACAAAAGTTGTTCAGTATGATGGGCCGCTTCTTTTCACAAGGACATAGAGGATCTGGAGTACATTATGTAGACCACCAGGTGTACCATCAGGAGCCCAGCTAAACTATTAGAGATACAGGCATGGTTCTAAAGCAAAAGTTGTTCAGTATGATGGGCTGCTTCTTTTCACAAGGACATTGAGGATCTGGAGTACCTTATGAAGACCACCAGGTGTACCACCAGGAGCCCAGCTAAACTATTAGAGATACAGGCATGGTTCCAAAACAAAAGTTGTTCAGTATGATAAGCCGCATCTTTTCACCAGGACGTTGAGGATCAGGAGTACCTTATGTAGACCACCAGGTGTACCACCAGGAGCCCAGCTAAACTATTAGAGATACAGGCATGGTTCCAAAACAAAAGTTGTTCAGTATGATGGGCCGCTTCTTTTCACAAGGACATTGAGGATCTGGAGTACCTTATGTAGACCACCAGGTGTACCATCAGGAGCCCACCTAAACTATTAGAGATACAAAAATGGTTCCAACACAAAAGTTGTCCAGTTTGATGGGCTGCTTCTTTTTACAAGGACATAGAGGATCTGGAGTACATTATGTAGACCACCAGGTGTACCATCAGGAGCCCAGCTAAACTATTAGAGATACAGGCATGGTTCTAAAACAAAAGTTGTTCAATATGATGGGCTGCTTCTTTTCACAAGGACATTGAGGATCTGGAGTACCTTATGTAGACCACCAGGTGTACGATCAGGGGCCCACTTAAACTATTAGAGATACAGAAATGGTTCCAAAACAAAAGTTGTTCGGTATGATGGGCCGCTTCTTTTCACAAGGACATTGAGGATCTGGAGTACCTAATGTAGACCACCAGGTGTACCATCAGGAGCCCACCTAAACCTTAACCTGTTTCTAAAAAAACTATCTAACGCGGACGAAGTCGCGGGTAAAAGCTAGTACATTGATATGTCGCAACCCTGACAAATTTCATTTTATCGACACAAATATTTTTATTGGACAATATTTTAATGTAACGAAAGATAGATATTATCTATCGAAAGTTTATAAACGACAGATAGCAGAGTTACTATCTTATTTTTTAATCATTCAGCCAATTTGTTGGCTAACCAGACAACTGCTTCTATTGAGCAGAATATACATACAAACCTTATAACGTTGGAATCGGTTCCAAGTTCTTTAAATAAATTTCTAAGACAACAGAGAGTAACTCTGGCAGAACGCCGTGTTTTAGTAACTTGAGTGATTCTATCTTGCCAAAACATAATATAAACAATAAAAATAATATTTGTAATAAAACCAAAATTCAAAATAGCCGTGTTTTAAATATTGTACACCAAAATATTCAAGGCATAATTAGCAAAGAATTAGAAATTGAACTTTTCATGAACTGTAATAATATTGATATTCTCTGTATAACTGAACATTGGCTTAGAGATTATCAGTTAATGTTCAGTTTTAATAATCACCAGGTGGCAAGTTCGTTCAGCAGATCAACAGCAATACGCGGTTGATCGCTGATACTACTTAAAAACGAGTTAAAATATAAAGAACGGCCTGATATCGTGAGCCTCTCAGTTGAGCGAACTATTGAAATAGCCTGCGTAGAACTTGAAGATCTTGTTATAATTAGCGTATACAGCCCACCTGATGCTAAATATGAACCCTTTGAAAAAATTATGGATGTAGCCTTAGATAAAGCAACAAAATCCAATAAAGGGATTATTGTATGTGGAGATTTCAATATAAATATTCTTGAAAATTCTAACATCAGTAATAGGTTTCTATCATTATTTTTATGTTACAACCTAGTGAATCTTATTTCGGTGCCAACGAGAATCACACCTACCTCAGCCAGGTGCATAGATAATATCTTTACCAACATTAAACCTGAAGATGCGGCTGTCATAAAAAAATTAAGCTCCGACCATACTGGTCAATTAGCTTCTTTCAAAATTAACATTGAGCAGGCACCTAAACAAGATATTACGTGTGTACCGGTAAATGAAAGTAGGCTAAATCGATATAGAGAAAATATTTTACAAAAATTACCTGAATTGCCATATAACGAAAATCCAAATAAATTATATAACGCAGTTTTTAGTCTTGCCAAAAAAGAATATGACAATGTATTTAAATCTAAGAAAATTAAAGTTAACACAAAATTATCATTTAGTGACTGGGCAACAGTTGGAATTCATAGAAGCAGGCAGAAGTTATACGATCTGTATGAAGAAAGAACATATGATCAATCAAAAACTTTTGCTGATTATGTAAAACGTTACTCTAAAACTTTTAGAAACGTTTGTGCAATAGCTAAATCTAACTTCATCGAAAATAATATAAAGAATAGCACAAACGTAATCAAAACCACTTGGAAATTTGTAAATAATGAAACTGGAAAATCTAAACGTCGTAATGAAAATTATAAACTTATGATAAACGATGAAATTAAAAATACTAATTTGGAAGTAGCTTCCGCTTTTGAACAATTTTTTACTGATATTCCAGATTCGACTACCAAATCGTTAAACTCATGACCTATTCTCGCTGAATCTATTCTAAAAGATAATGTAAACCATTGTGATAGATATTTTAAATTTTCTCACGTTAGTAACATTGAAATAATAAAAGTATTTAAAAGTTTACAAATGAAAAATACTTCAGATCTCCACGGCCTCTCTGTTAAAATTATTAGTTCCATAATCAATGCATTTCTCCATACCTAGCATGTATTTTTAATGACTGCGTAGACAGTGGCGTGTTTCCTGACTTGATGAAGCATAGTAAAGTTATTCCCTTGTTTAATGCTGGTAGTACTACTGACCCCACTAATATCAGACCTATATCAATACTACCAACACTTAGTAAAATTTTTGAAAACGTTATTTTAAATCAATTGCAAGGACATTTTTATCGTAATAACTTAATGCACCTGCAGCAATTTGGTTTCACACGGGGTCGCTCTACTACTGATGCAGGTGTGGACCTCATCAATCATATAATCGAAGCCTGGGAAGAATCTCATGATGCAGTAGGTGTGTTTTGTGATTTGTCCAAGGCGTTTGATTGTGTTCATCATGATACTCTTGTCAGGAAGCTACATCACTACGGCGTAAAAGACCAGGCTCTTAGTCTTTTGGAATCATATCTTAACAATAGAATCCAAAAGCACAGAATAGATAATAGTAGTACCTACAGAAGCGACACTCCTTTGATGTTGAAGAAAGCCGCCGTTTTAATAGCCTACACTTTTTTTTGTAACATCCAAGACACCGTGCGCTATCTAAATTAAACTCAAATGCACGCGCATAAGAGCACAAATCCTTTGCGTTCTCTGACTACCTACACGGGAGCTCAAACGCCAGGGCCGCATTCAGGATATAACTATGAAAAATAAAATCCTAATATTAGCTATAAATATCCTGGTATATAAGCTATTTACACAGAATATATTATAGTGAATCAGAATATATAATAATTTCGAAAGTATGTCGTTCATCCAGTCGTCCAATTCTTGATAATGTTTGGTACTTGCCAGTAAAGCATATCCAATAGGTTGCTTAAAAGCACAAAACAATCAATAATAGTAGGTACATTTACCTATTATTAACGGATTATTTTTCTTACCTCCTTCCTTTGGTAATGTAAAAAAGGACAACTTGGAATCACTCTTTTTATTAAGACATCCGTCCTCAGAACACCTAGCCCTATTTTGTCCCATCATCATAATAAATTGATTGGTTTTAAATTTCGTAAATAAGCACAGCACAATCAATTTATTCCACTACCTGTACGACTGTCTCGTTAAAGAACGCGTCACAAGTGAAGTGACGTCACCGCATCGACGCGCGCGCGCTCCACTAGCGAGCGCGATCCGGCTCTGGCCGAGTGTACCGTCGCGGTACACGACGGCGTAGGTACTTAACTCCGTAGGTATAGGCGAGTGTCGCAGGCCTGCCAAAAGGTTGATGTCAACGGTGAAAGATCATCTGGATCAAAGATAAGAATGGGCGTTCCGCAGGGTTCGATTCTTGGTCCTTTTTTGTTTCTTGTATATATTAACGATCTACCATATCTAGTTAAAGAAAAACATGATATAGTTTTGTTCGCGGACGATACCTCTCTACTTTTCAGAGTAAAGAGGCAACAACTCAACCATGATGACGTGAACAAAGCTATTACCGATATAGTGCAATGGTTTACAGGAAATAACCTACTATTGAATGAAAAGAAAACTAAATGTATCAAATTTGTATTACCAAATGTTAAACCAAGCTCTACAATTATTAAGGTAAAGGATGAAAAGTTGGACCTTGCGGACTCAACTGTATTTTTAGGCATAACTTTGGACGCCTCGCTCCAATGGGGGCCACATATTGAGAAATTGTCGAAGAGACTGAGTTCAGCAGCATACGCAGTTAAAAAATAGGACATCTCACTGATGTAGACACTGCAAGACTAGTTTACTTTAGCTACTTCCATAGCTTAATGTCTTATGGCTTATGGGGCCATGCTGCGGATGTGAACAATATATTTGTTTTGCAGAAACGGGCTGTTCGTTCAATTTATAAATTGGGACCTCGAGTCTCCTTGAGACAGAAATTTAAAGAAATCAACATATTGACACTTGTGTCACAGTACATATACGAAAATCTAGTGTACGTAAAAATAAATATAGATTCTTTTAAGAAAAATTGTGACAGGCATAATTTTAACACTAGAAATAAGGAGCAACTTGCTGTGCACATGAGCAGGCTTAGTAAAGTAAGCAAAACTTTTAAGGGCAATTGTATACGCTTTTATAACAAACTTCCTAAAGACATTCAAGACTTACCCTTAAATAAATTTAAACCAGTATTTAAACTAAAATTGTACAAGAAAGGCTATTATGAAATATCAGACTATATGCAAGATAAATCTCCATGGTTTTAATTGAAATATATAAAGTATATATATTATTAGACGAGACAAGTAGATTTATCTACTGCAATTTTTTGTTATTATTATAATAAATATTTTTTTTTATGTAGCCATTTTTGGGCAATACATATATACATGGTGTAAAAAAATTAGCTGAGAATATTTTGAGGGGTGAACCAGTACGTGAAACTGAAAAACTTTCCCCAAGGAACATAGGTCGAAATATGAAAAAATTGATTGGCCCTCCCATACAAATTATCCCGGCCGGGTCCCACACTAAGTATGGGAGGGTCAAATTATTTTTTCATATTTCGACCTATGTTCCTTGGGGAAAGTTGTTCAGTTTCACGTACTGGTTCACGCCTTAAAATATTCTCAGCTAATTTTTTTACACCTTATATTATTCGTTATTTCCAAAATTAGCTAGGGCAGCTTAGGGCCTAGAAAGATTGTTAATTTAGAGTAGAAACACTGGCACTCCCACACACTGACGGAACGCAGCAAGCTACTTGGCGCCAGACTTCGGTGGGATGGTGGTCGCGAGCCAGGCGGCCCCTTACGGAGCCTTCCACCGCTTGGTGGGATCGTTCAGCCGGACTTATCCACAGGCAAGCCTGTGTTGCCGTTGCCCGGGGTGGACCGCTAGGAGGTAGATCCCATACCACCCCAAAACGCTTTGGAAATTTTGACTAAAATTTGAAACAAATGTCGTTTACAAATGGTGGTGGCGTAAAGTTACGTGCTGTGTAATTAACCTGGCCAGCCCCGAGGCAGTGCATTTATTTTTATTTTTATTTTTTTATCCCACCCGAGCCGGTTTTCTATTAGTCCAAAGTCTAGTAGTCAAAAGTCCGCATCTGTCAGCGACGGTTACCGGTCGTGGATCTCGTTATTTATATTAAGTGAGTGTGCCCCGCACGCTGTGGGGTACCTACCTACGCGCCGTGATCATGTCAACAAATGTGAATAAGATCGACTCATTAGACGAATTAAGCATTACACAAATCTGTGCGTCTAACTTTACGGAAGACGAAATAGAAAGTGCAAAAACAACATTATGGAAAGCGGTGCCTTGTGAAACCCGTAACATAGTGCGGAAGGGAGAAGACAAAACCAAGAAAAACATTAAAGACTGTATTAAGCTACTTAAAGATACCGACCCGGTCAACCACCCCACTTTCGTGGCAAAAGACTTAAACCGACTACCCCCCGTATTTTTCGACCACATAGACGTTACACGACTGTTGAAGGACATGTCATACCTTAAGAAAGAGGTACAAAAATTGCATACTGACGTGGTCTCCAAAACTGAATTTTCCGACATTTATACTGAGCTCGAAAGTCTAAGAATGTTATTGAATCGTAATGTGCCGCATTCCAGTAATCACAACAGAGCCCGTAAAGCGGCGAGTAAACAACCGACCGATCATCATAATGACACACAGACACAAAGTGAGTTAACTAGCGGAGACCGGCTCCCGCGCAAATCCGCCGCCGCCCGCACCCACTCCACCCCGACCGCTCCCGCCCCACCTTATCACCGTGGAACCGGCAGCGACGGCGGTGGTAATAGTCTGTGCGACGCGAACGGCCCCGAGGATCACGATGCGCACTCACACAACAAACCGATGTACCGTGATATGGTTATTCAAAACCAGAGTGGCCAGAACCGACTTTCGGCACCGCGTATCAGAAATGATCCTAGTTTGACGGATAAGGACGAGTATACACTAGTTAGTTATAAGAAAAAAGGAAAGCCTAGAAATATGCGTGGGACTCTGGACTCCTCAATTAGTACTCTACAAGTTGTTGAAGAAACGTCATTCATTTACGTGTCACGTTTAAAAAAGGAATGTAATGAAGACTCAATAACGAAACATATTAGCGCCATGGGTGAGAATTGTATCTCCGTTGAATTGTTGAAACAATATGAAGATAAAGGCTTTAATTCCTTTAAAGTTGAGGTTCTACGTAGTAACGTTAACAAATTTCTGACTGCTCAGTTTTGGCCAAAGGGATTAGTTTATCGCCCGTTCCGTTTACGCCGCTCCCCTACCGTAAACAAAAACGAAATCCATATGGATAGTCCAAACAAAGACAACAACAACTTAGTGACTATGGTCACTTTCAATTGTCAAAACGTAAAAACATCAATGGAGCACGTTCGTACACTGTGCAAGACCGCAGATATAATTGTTTTACAAGAAACATAGCTTATGCCGTTTGACCTTGGCATCATACATGAAATACACGATGATTTCAGCTGCGTCGCTACATCTTCTATGGACATCTCCAGTGGCATTATACGAGGTAGACCATTTTTTTTTTTTTTTTTTTTTATTAATGATGGGTTTGCTCTTGACTCTAGTCTAGGTCATAGGACAGAGACAGAGTCTAAGATGGAGCGAGCTCACCCAGAAGAAGCCTGTTCACTCTTACTTTGAAGACATTAGGGTTGTATGCGTTTGGAAACACAGACGCAGGAAGTGAGTTCCACTCTTTAGCAGTGTGCATTATAAATGATGACTGGAAGCGCTTAGTCCGAATTGGCGGAATGGCAACCAGGTACGGATGGTATCCGGCGGTGCGTCTGGATGTCCGATGGTAGAAGGGAGCTGGTGGAACAAGGTCGTGAAGCTCTTGAGCACACTCTCCGAAGTACAATCTATAAAAAACTGACAAGCAAGCAGCGACCATACGGTGGTCAAGCGATTTTGTGGCGAAAAACTATGTTTACTAGTGTAACTAAAATTGAAAGCGACAATAATAGAGTGCTAGCTATAAAAATATCAGTTCCTGGAAAAGACTTCTTAGTATTTAGTATCTATATGCCAGTAGATGAACCTGACAATGTAACAGAGTTTACAAATTGTTTAGGGATTGTTAGTGCCATTGTTGAAGAGTATGATGTTCAATTAGCATATATTTTGGGAGATTTTAACGCACACCCAGGAGCAAGATTTGGACAGGAATTATTGAGATTCTGCTCGGATCATCTATGGGTGTGCGCTGATATTAATTTATTAGGTGCAAATCCCAGCTGCTATACGTTTAGAAGTGGAGCCCATGGTTCCCTAAAGTGGTTGGATCACTGTGTCACCACATCGGCTGCATGGGAGACTGTAGTTTCAGCAGAAGTGATTGAGGATGTTTGGACCTCAGATCACCTGCCACTAGTCATGACCTGTGATATTGGTGAGGTTCGCAGTGGTGCAACTATAAATGTAAATATGGCAAACCCTAACGCAAAGGTGATATGAGGTACCCGCAATTCTAGTCAGATGATAACATATAATGAATATTGTGAGTCTAAATTTGAAAGTTTGGTGACGGATGAATATTGTGTGAAGTGCGAATGTTTTTTAGAGTGCACATGTGTACCTGAAAATGCAAATTTACAAATTGACCAATTATATAGTGAAATCATCACTGTGTTACAGGCAGCTGCTATTACTTCAGCGGATCCGCGTGTTGGTGAGCATACCAATGGTAGAAAAGTTGTTGGGTGGAATCACCATGTAAGAAACTGTCATGAAAATGCCAGATTACACTTTCAAATGTGGGTTTTATCTGGTAGGCCGACGTCGGGTTCTATCTGTGAGAATATGCGCTCAAGTCGAAGTGCTTTTAAAAATAAACTTAAATGGTGTTTGAACAACGAAGATGCCATAAAAATGGATATTTTGGCTACTACAAGGAAAAATAAAAACTTTTCGCTGTTCTGGAAGGCCACAAAGAAGTTAAATGCCAAAGAAAAGCGACCTGTTTCCGTTGATAATGCGCAAAATTCATCGGATATCGCGGAGTTATTTGCTCAAAGATTCAAGGTAGATCCGGAGAAAGTGGAGCGTGTGCTCGATGATGCGCCGCAATGTTCGTCCTCTTCTGTATCCAAGCTACGATATACAGCTAACGAAGTAAAGAAAGCCGTGTTTAGTATAAAGCGGGGTAAGAGTGCCGGACATGATGGGTTAAGCATAGAGCACATACTCCATGCTGGCCCAAAGCTTTGGATTCTACTTGCCTATTTTTTCAATAAATGTATCACCCACAGCTATCTGCCTGATGCTCTCATGCGCACGGTGGTTGTACCAATAGTAAAAAACAAGACAGGCAACCTTGGATCTTCGAGCAACTATCGACCAATCTCATTGGGAACAGTTATAGGAAAAGTACTGGAAAAACTGGTGCACCCCAAAATAACAGGGAACATCAAAATCGACGATTCACAGTTCGGTTTCCGCCCCAGTGTATCGACAGACTCGGCGATACTCAGTTTAAAACACACCGTACGTTATTATACTGGGCGCAATACATCCGTCTATGCATGCTTCCTGGACCTGAGTAAAGCTTTTGATCTCGTGAATTATGAGATTCTATGGGACAAATTGCAAAAAACTCAGGTCCCACACGAGATCGTCAGTCTGTTGAGGTATTGGTATGGAAACCAGTCTAACTGTGTACGATGGGGCAACACGACCTCTAGCGGCTATAGGCTAGAGTGCGGTGTGCGCCAAGGAGGTTTGACTTCCCCGGATCTCTTCAACCTATACATCAATGATCTGATCGAGGAGCTCAGAAGCACCAGCATTGGTTGTCACATAGGTGGAGTTTGTGTCAACTCTCTTAGCTATGCTGATGATATGGTGCTCCTCAGCCCCTCGATCGGTGGGTTAAGGAAGTTGCTTTCAATTTGCGAGCGCTATGCTGGCTCTCATGGGTTGAAATATAACGCCTCTAAAACAGAAATGATGGTGTTCAAGGCAAAGGAAGGTCCGGGGAACGTACCGGGACTGGTTCTAAATCGTATTTTAGTAAAAAGGGTGCACCAGTTCGAATACCTGGGCCATATCCTCACAGATGATCTCTGCGATAATCTAGATATCGAGCGAGAGCGTAGGGCCCTGTGCGTCAGAAGCAACATGCTTGCACGTAGATTCGCGAAATGCAATGAGCCCGTCAAGGTGACCTTGTTTAGAGCCTATTGCCAGAGCATGTATACCTGCCAGCTATGGACCAGTTTCACCAGGAAATCTTACAACACACTGCGGGTTCAATATAACGACGCTTTCCGCATCCTGGTGAGACTGCCGAGGTACTGCAGTGCTTCTGGCATGTTCTCTGACGCGCGGGTCCCTGATTTCTTTGCGGTGATGAGAATGCGCGTGGCTTCGTTCTGGAGTCGTGTAAGAACATCCAACAACACCATATTAAAAGCTGTTTGTGATAGCTCCTACGAGAGCCCTTTCTTTAGATACTGGTGCTCTGTTCATCAGCTCGCGAACCGTAAATAAGACCACGTAATTGTACCGACTAATCTAGTAGTAACGATCACCAATGTATTGAGTGTAATGTATGACATTGATATAAGTGCTTGTACTTAATTTTATTTTATATTATTATTATTTTGTTTTTATTTGGATTTGAAGAATGGGTTTTTTAATGCCTGAATAAAGAATTTATTATTATTATTATTATTATTAGGACAATACAAAATTGTTATAAAAAGAAGAAAATTGCGTTATGCAAATTTCTTTTTTTTACAATGACCGATCATGACGTCAATAAGTGATAATGCTATCCTACATTGAATAAAGTTATTTCATTTTCATTTTCATATATTTTAATCTGACCGTAAACAACACTTATATAATAATGACCACATTTTTATAGATCAGTTGTATTTATAAAAGGCGAAGTTGACGATTATTCGGCAATTAAAAATCAATCGTTTTTTGACAAGCAAACAGCTGAGTTGCAAAACTTGCAAAATTTTCAAGGAATGAGCTGCGGTACCACAAATGGAAGAGGCGTCGCGTCGAAATAATGCGAAAGTCGCAGGTTCAAATCCTGCCCGCGCTTGAAAATTTAGCAAGTTTAAAAAATAATAATAATAATATGAATAAATTAATGAAATACCCAAAAAGATTTTAAAAGAAAATTTGACCGTTTGAGAGTAATTAATTATAAATTAGGGTTAGGTATTAAGATATATATGATATTATTGTAATAAATTAGATTGCATGTAACAATACTTCAAATCTTTCTCTCACCTACTATTTTTGTGCCCAACTGGCTCCATGTTTTAATAATAATACCTTGTAATCTGTTTTTCATCACCCTAAATGTAACACATGGTATGTAATAAACTTTTGAGTATTGAGCCCAGGAGTACCCAAGCAGGGTCGGGGCTACGGTGTATTTTCTATGGCTCAGCGTAGCACTGCAACTACAATTACAAGACAGCAAATTAGTTCCATTCTGAACGCCCCAAGGATCAATCGCAGAAAGTCCAGGAGTCCGTCACTTAAAGAAAATCGTGAGCAATATTTCCAAATATTTTCGTAAATTTCACGTACTAGATAAGGTGTTAGCAATTATATAACAAGTGTAAAGCTCAGAAAAGCCAATATTATTGTTTTCTTTGAATAAAATCCCTGAATTTGATCCGTTTCTTAAAGACCAAACTAGTTTCAACTGGTTAACCAAAGTCAAAGAATGTGCCACTATGTATAGGTGGGACGACAAGGAAACGATTCATTACGCTCTTCTAAAACTGATGGGTGTAGTAAAGACCTGATATCAAGGTTCTGGTACCAAGCGTTTTATACACTTAGACGGAATGGAAAAGGAAGCTTATTGATTCTTTTCCTAGTTACATAAATAAATAAATAAATAAAGTTTTATTGAAGGCACTGCAGGACCCATATTACAAAATATTCGAAGAACTACTAGAGTAACTATATAAATGTAAAATAAAAAGTATAAAAGTAGGTAGGTACAAGGTTTGTAACTTACTGACCTATGGGTCATTTACATACATACATATATCACACCTATAATCCCTTGCGGGGTAGGCAGAGCGTAAACTGCCGCATAAAACGGACATTTACGCCACGTCTGACAAATATTTGAGGGTCGTTCGGAAAATTGTGTATCGCTATAGTGACAGGTTGTCAGCCCATCGCCTAAAATTGCAATACACACCCTCAAGTCCCTAAGTCGCCTCTTACGACTCCCACGGGCAAGAAATGGGGTGATGCTATTCTTAGCCGGCAACACACGGCACATGGGTCATTTAACATTAGAATTATTGTGCATACACAACCAATGTTTAAATATTGGGCTGTGCATGTCATTATATACCGCATTTAGTTACGAAGTTTATGCTGAGGTTCTCACTTGCATGTTGGCTAAGAAAGTACGTTACGGAGAGTCATTGGAGCACTACTATTACGCGAAAGTCAATAAATATACTAAACAAATACCAAATTTATGGGAGACGAGCCGTTAACTGTATTTTATATGAGGTACAAGATAGGGCAGTAAGAGTAGATGCTCAAGCTCATTCTCAAATCCAGAGCAAGTTTTGAAATATTTTATGACTGCCAAGCCAGGACCAAGCAGAGATGCGCAAGATTCATCAATTAAATTTAATTGAATTTTTTATTATTTCTTTTTCATTTTATTAATTTGACATTGTGATACTAATTTAAGAACATGTACACTATAATGCATGACATTGTTATTATTATTATTAATTACTAGCTTTTACCCGCGACTTCGTCCGCGTTAGATAGTTTTTTTAGGCAGAAGTTCTAAAGTAGGTAAGTATGTGTATTCTTTGTAAGTGTGACAGTGATATTAGAACGGTTCTTATCTCAACTGTTTGAAGATGACTTGCTTGCTTCTGTTGTTAAAGGGACAATTTTAAATTTGCTATCCGGCCTGAGAGATCAATATTTATAACCATTGAATACAATAGTCAGTAGATAACAGAGTACTTACTTACTCTAGAGGTGCCGATTTGAGCACACTAAAATGGTCAGCATAAGTAGATAAAAAGGTAATTTTAGTTACTGTAATAAATTTTTATATACCACATTTTTGGTTTTTCTGTCGTCGGTAAAAAGTTGCCAATGTCTCAACTTATTCCCATCATACTGCACAACTTTAGTTTTAGAACCATGCCTGTATCTCTAATAGTTTAGGTGCGCTCCTGATGGTAGACCTGGTGGTCTACATAAGGCACTCCAGATCCTCAATATCCTTGTGAAAAGAAGCTGCCCATCATACTGAACAACTTTTGTTTTGGAACCATTTCTGTATCTCCAATAGTTTAGCTGGGCTCCTGATGGTATACCTGGTGGTCTACATAAGGTACTCCAGAGCCCCAATGTCCTTATGAAAAGAAGCGGCCCATCATACTGAACAACTTTTGTTTGGAACCATTTCTGTATCTCCAATAGTTTAGGTGCGCTCCTGATGGTAGACCTGGTGGTCTACATAAGGCACTCCAGATCCTCAATATCCTTGTGAAAAGAAGCTGCCCATCATACTGAACAACTTTTGTTTTGGAACCATTTCTGTATCTCCAATAGTTTAGCTGGGCTCCTGATGGTATACCTGGTGGTCTACATAAGGTACTCCAGAGCCCCAATGTCCTTATGAAAAGAAGCGGCCCATCATACTGAACAACTTTTGTTTTGGAACCATGCCTGTATCTCTAATAGTTTAGCTGGGCTCCTGATGGTACATCTGGTGGTCTACATAAGGTACTCCAGAGCCCCAATGTCATTGTGAAAAGAAGCGGCCCATCATACTGAACAAATTTTGTTTTAGAACCATTTCTGTATCTCCAATAGTTTAGGTGGGCTCCTGGTGGTACACCTGGTGGTCTACATAAGGACCTCCAGATCATCAATATCCTTGTGATAAGAAGCGGCCCATCATACTGAACAACTTTTGTTTTATAACCATGCCTGTATCTCTAATAGTTTAGCTGGGCTCCTGATGGTACACCTGGTGGTCTATATAAGGTACTCCAGAGCCCCAATGTCCTTGTAAAAAAGAAGCGGCCCATCATACTGAACAACTTTTGTTTTGGAACCATGCCTGTATCTCTTATAGTTTAGCTGGGCTCCTGGTGGTACATCTGGTGGTCTACATAAGGTATTCCACAGCCCAATGTCCTTGTGAAAAGAAGCTGCCCATCATACTGAACAACTTTTGTTTTGGAACCATGCCTGTGTCTCTAATAGTTTAGCTGGGCCCCTGGTGGTACACCTGGTGGTCTACATAAGGCACTCCAGATCCTCAATATCCTTGTGAAAAGAAGCTGCCCATCATACTGAACAACTTTAGTTTTGGAACCATTTCTGTATCTCCAATAGTTTAGCTGGGCTCCTGATGGTATACCTGGTGGTCTACATAAGGTACTCCAGAGCCCCTATGTCCTTATGAAAAGAAGCGACCCATCATACTGAACAACTTTTGTTTGGAACCATTTCTGTATCTCCAATAGTTTAGGTGGGCTCCTGATGGTAGACCTGGTGGTCTACATGAGGTACTCCAGATCCTCAATGTCCTTGTGAAAGAAGCTGCCCATCATACTGAACAACTTTTGTTTTGGAACCATTTCTGTATCTCCAATAGTTTAGCTGGGCTCCTGATGGTATACCTGGTGGTCTACATAAGGTACTCCAGAGCCCCAATGTCCTTATGAAAAGAAGCGGCCCATCATACTGAACAACTTTTGTTTTGGAACCATGCCTGTATCTCTAATAGTTTAGCTGGGCTCCTGATGGTACATCTGGTGGTCTACATAAGGTACTCCAGAGCCCCAATGTCATTGTGAAAAGAAGCGGCCCATCATACTGAACAAATTTTGTTTTAGAACCATTTCTGTATCTCCAATAGTTTAGGTGGGCTCCTGGTGGTACACCTGGTGGTCTACATAAGGACCTCCAGATCATCAATATCCTTGTGATAAGAAGCGGCCCATCATACTGAACAACTTTTGTTTTATAACCATGCCTGTATCTCTAATAGTTTAGCTGGGCTCCTGATGGTACACCTGGTGGTCTATATAAGGTACTCCAGAGCCCCAATGTCCTTGTAAAAAAGAAGCGGCCCATCATACTGAACAACTTTTGTTTTGGAACCATGCCTGTATCTCTTATAGTTTAGCTGGGCTCCTGGTGGTACATCTGGTGGTCTACATAAGGTATTCCACAGCCCAATGTCCTTGTGAAAAGAAGCTGCCCATCATACTGAACAACTTTTGTTTTGGAACCATGCCTGTGTCTCTAATAGTTTAGCTGGGCCCCTGGTGGTACACCTGGTGGTCTACATAAGGCACTCCAGATCCTCAATATCCTTGTGAAAAGAAGCTGCCCATCATACTGAACAACTTTAGTTTTGGAACCATTTCTGTATCTCCAATAGTTTAGCTGGGCTCCTGATGGTATACCTGGTGGTCTACATAAGGTACTCCAGAGCCCCTATGTCCTTATGAAAAGAAGCGACCCATCATACTGAACAACTTTTGTTTGGAACCATTTCTGTATCTCCAATAGTTTAGGTGGGCTCCTGATGGTAGACCTGGTGGTCTACATGAGGTACTCCAGATCCTCAATGTCCTTGTGAAAGAAGCGGCCTATCATACTGAACAACTTTTGTTTTAGAACCATGCCTGTATATGTAATAGTTTAGCTGGGCTCCTGATGGTAAACCTGGTGGTCTACATAAGGTACTCCAGATCCTCAATATTCTTGTGAAAAGAAGCGGCCCATCATACTGAACAACTTTTGTTTTGGAACCATGCCTGTATCTCTAATAGTTTAGCTGGGCTTCTGATGGTACACCTGGTGGTCTACATAAGGTACTCCAGAGCCCCAATGTCCTTGTGAAAAGAAGCGGCCTATCATACTGAACAACTTTTGTTTTAGAACCATGCCTGTATCTCTAATAATTTTGCTGGGCTCCTGGGGGTACACCTGGTGGTCTACATCTATACTCCAGACCCTCGAATGGTGATAAAAAGTAGCCTATGTCCATTCTCGGTATGCTAGCAATCTCTGTGCCAAGTTTCATGAAGATCGGTTCAGCGGTTTGGCCGTGAAAGCGTAGCAGACAGACAGACAGACAGACAGACAGACAGAGTTACTTTCGCATTTATAATATTAGTGTGGATTGTCAATCATGTATATGCCTGCCTGCCGGTAGTTTTTAGTGAGACGCCGAATTATAATTTTTTGCGAATGTATCTGCTTATCATTGTACCTGATAACTTAACATGAATAAATGAATTATGAATTATGAATTGCTCAATGAACGTAGGCCACTTGTTTTAACCAGACCAGGTACTTTAAAAGAAATACCTTTCAATGCTTATATCAAATCATTTTAGCAAATACGGATCAAACTCACTGTTATTTTTGATGCGCGTTATCTTGGTTATTTGGTCTTCGAGCTGGATATTTTTTTGATTTATTTAATTCGAAATTTTAAAACAAATGTTGCGAATAGGCGTTGGAATTCGAAGAATTTGAAATTTAGCAATTAAAGTGGACTGTATGTTTTAGTGAACGCAAATATGCCTGTGTATGCGATTCGAATATAAACGCGACGCACAGCGAACAAGAAACAAAGTAGGACTCCATTTAGATAAACAGCCGAAATTGTCTTTGGAGAAACCGAGCTAAATGAGTAGCACTCGCGAAATTAGGTAGTTAAGCCAGCGGGCCTTAGAATGCGCGATCGAATGCGATGGCCGTCGTATGCAGACTGGCGAGCAAGGGCGTTGGGGTCGCGTGCGCCGTTTACCGTTGAGACCGAAACTCACACAAAATGACGGTGGCATATAAAACATTGCCTCGGCGTCTCGAGCTACTACCTGCACCTTGTTCGTATGAAAATAAGGGTGTTTTACACTCGACGATATTTTTCGGAGTATCTAAGTGAGACAGACAGGCACATTTACGAACACCGCCCACCGTTAAAATATAATTTTAACCCCAATTCGAACATTTTAGAGATAGACGATTTTAAGTATTTAATTGGAATAAAAATGAAACATGAAATATATTAGCACCTTTGGTACCACGGTAGGACGGTCCCTACGAAGTCATTCAACGCTACGAAAAATCATATAAAATTCAACTTCCATCCAGAACTACAATCATATCGATGGATCGTCTGAAACCCGCGTACATAATCAACGACGAAATTCCTTCAACAAATTATTCGCAAAATCAAACCGCAACGGCAGGTACCGACAGCACTAATCAAACAAAATCTAGCACACCTAGCGAAACGGCAGATAAAATACCTTACGTCACAAAGTCCGGTTGAGTATCTAAACGTACCGTACGGTACGCGTTAAACAATTAATGTTGAATTACCTACCCACAGCATAAGACCGAGACCATCAGTGAACTGTTAGCTCGTTCCAAACATAACAAATTGGGAACATTTCTTGCCGATTTCGCCGACACATACTGTTTAATTTAGCGTTGCTATGCTGGGGTAAGTTAGGTATTAATGACGGTCTATGAATGCGCCGCGATTTCGCACGCATCGCTCTGGGCATATGTTGTCCCTTTCTCGCTCGCGGGGCGAGGGTGGCGGCGTGCGCGCGGTGTAACGATAAACCTCTACTATTGTAGAGATTTTCGTTCATGACTTGAATGTGTAGAAAGGACAACACATTAAATTATGAGAAAAGCAACTAGACAGTTAAATTATTAATATTTATCAAAATATTCTCATGAAAAAGAAATAAGAAATTAAAATATTTTCTTTTTTTAGAGGAGCTATTGAAGTTCTTGCCTTCTATGGAGATATGGTGCCCTGGTACTTTTACATAATACTATTTGCAAATATTTTGATTGTTAAAACTAATTGATAAATATCTTTCCTGGGAAGCTGGGAAGGGGCTTAGTTAAAGGGCGTCTAAGTAATGACTGCAACACCTTGCACTGCGCTCGCCGATCCGATTGTCAGGTGTGAAGGATGAGGCAAATGTTTTTCAATGCCCATGTCCAGCAGGCAGTAGTCTGATGTGGTATAGTAGTAGATAAATATATTTGAAATGTATACCTTCTAGAGAGATATGCTATCCTGGTACTTTTAGTTCCTAAACATTTTGGGATTTAAGATGAATTGAAAATATTCTTTAAAGCTTGTAGGACCAGAGATACCATCTATAGGGATATGCTGTCCTGGTACTTCAGGTACTTGGTTGACCATAAGAAAGATGGTTTTGTGCTTCGGAGGGTACGTAGGACTTCATACAGAACTTGGGAGAACTCTTATACCGGGGATCATCGGGGCGTTTGTGGTCACGATACTAGACAAAGGAATTCAGCTTGTACAGCCGTAGCTAAAAGATGAGATGGCTGTATGGCAGCATCACCATAGCATCCTTCAAGAGAGTATGGAGTGCAGATCGGGCGCAGTAGATGAGCGTGTTCCATTTTTGAATGCATTTGGGCCTATATAAGCCATACAAGGAAGACCGGGGGGTATTCTAGCTCTAGCTCGCGGGGGATAAACACGAACCAAGAATTGGACTTATATGGGTAAATTCCTTTGCTGGGTTTTAATCTTCTAGTGTCCAATGTTCCTAAAATTTTGTTGAAACGTTGTTGGGGGATTCAATAGATCGGAAACTGCTTGTTTGGGTACCGTATTCATTAGAATAACGAGTATCAGTGCAAGGGTTCTTGGTCGTAGTTGAATACCACAACAATTTGTCTTTTATCGTGTTTATCATTCCGATTAGCGTTCAGTTCTTGGGGTTTGCCTAACGGTGACAACAAGCCCTTGGAAACGAGCGCATAATCCATTAGAATTGTAGGTCTCAACCTTTGAAGAGGGGTTGGGAAGCGTTTTTATTTTATTTTACAAAACGCTGTTTCTCTTCACGTACTGGGTTTATTGACTTGACTGGGTGTGGCAATGGCATTCGATCTGATGTATCTTATGTTGCATTGAGAAACGGAATCCAGACCTGATCTCCCTTTCACCACATCTGTCATGTTCGTAATTCAGAACGGTCTTGTCCCTCTCTCCAGAAACTCTTGCCTACCCCTACGAAATTTTTATAAAATAAAGGCGAGTGGTTCTAAATAGGGTGGCACTAGGGGATAGTAGTAAATCGAACATTGCCAATTCGTACTCCCTTTTATTAGAATAGGGCCAACCATGCACTATCGGTTGGCATTCTGACGCCATACAAACAGACTGACATTTTGATATCAACATAGTAGAATAGAAATAGGAAAATCTTGAGCTATGGTAGTATTCCAAAATACATATTAAAGAGGGAATTCATATTTAGAGGGATTAAAAAAAGAAATATTTAAAGTAGGTGGGCAAATTAAATAATACAAAGTCACTTTACAGATAGTTCATCATATTTAAGTTTTCGTTTTCTTTAGAGCCTAAAATTTGAATCAAATTACAAATATTTTTTTTTATAGACAATAAATAATATTTATTATATTACTAAGTTAATAGAAACTCTTAGGAAAAGGGAAAGAAAGGCGGTATCGCATTTATCTAAATTTCAAAGAAAATATAGATCTGGAATGTTTTAATCTAGATTTAGTAAGGAAATTTAATTTGAATCAAACCAAAAATTTTATTTTAAATAGTACATGACATATTTTATTATTTGAAGAAGAGCTAGTCTTTAGCTAAATATTAAAAGCAAAATAGAAGCATTAAAGATTTCCTAAAGTTTTCAGAATTAATAATTTGATTTGGGAACAAAATGAATACCTAGCAAGTACAAAAGAACCTGTACTTAGGTATTCATAAATTCTTAGGTAAAAGAAAACCAGTAACAAATAAGAATCCAGTTTTATTCATAACAGAAATAATATTACAGTTTGCGAGGAAAAGCAAAACCTCTGTGATCTAATAGTCTTTCTAAGGAGAGATTGGATTATTAAAATTGTGATATTCAGAGACAAACATGCAAGTCTGAATGGAATTTGATTCTTTTGCTGACCTACTGAAGTGAAAAATGATGACTCAGTAGTAAACTTTCTTCCAAATTCTAAATCGTTTTATATGCATAAATTGTGTATTTTTGGCATCTCATTATTAAATAAAGGTGAGGCCGAGATAGAGTTCTGAGGGGCAAATGAATGGAGGACGAGAACTCCCGCCATTCATTTGAATGGCGGTTTTTTTATACGAGCATCTATTTCACTAAAGTAGTCATTTAAATACAAATAACTATACTTTCCATGACATTCAAAAGGGGTTGGGACTTATTCAGTTGAAGCTTATTTTTGATTATTCAGAGCTTAGATAAATATGTACAATCATTATGATGTAGGGCACTTCGCTGTACAGGATCTTAAATTCATATTTGAGTTACTTCGCTGCAATTTGATCATACAGGTTAGGCGATGCAGCCGAGTATGCATCAGACTCTCTGGATAGTTGATAACTGGGTTTCCATCATCCTGCCTAAGGAAAGAAAGTACTCATTAGTCATAGTATAAATTTATGATAAAAAAATAATAATGGGAAATCGCTTTAATATTTCTAGAGGTATTCAGGTCATGAAGGAGTTTAGCCAAGCAGCAGTAGTCTCAAAACTGAAATATTCTACTTTCAAACTATTGAAAATATTTTTAAAATTTGACCTTACCCTGGTTTGGAGATAGCAACAATTCATGTTCTGGTCCTTCTGATCTTCGATCTGATTAGATGACTGGCATCATTTTATATTCATAGGCTGGCATAAAGTGGTAGACATGAGAAGTTCTCGCAGTGGCCATGTCAAGTACCTAAATATGAAGAATAAACTTTAGATTTTCTTTATGATAATTTAATGGAAAAGGGGGAGTCACATTGTTCTGAAATTAGTGAGGAAGTACAAAGATATGTTTAGTTCAGGTATAAATAGTCTCTTTGCTAATATAAAGATACATTATCACAAGAAATTAGTTTACTGAGCTAAATATAATAGTGTTTTGTAGAGGTTAATGTTACCTTGATAAAACTGGTAGTAAATTTATTATTCCACTCATTTGATGAGCGCAGTAGGAACAGTGGGGCTTCGCAAGGCGTCTTTTGAGATAGTTTATCAATCCTCGGTCCTGTAAAGTAAACTTTGTTGAAATTTTATCACATACTTGTCAACTCACTTCTCAAACAAGAATTGCCAATAGAATGATGTATGCATCGTTGGCAGTACTTTTCTGCAGATATAAATAAAGTTTTGAGTCTAAGCCATTCTTATAAATATAATGAAAAGCAAGTAAAGGACAGAAACAGAGATTTTTACCTGAACTCAGTAAATATTTTCATGTCAATTCGCCATTTTGATCATTTCACTCGATCGAAGTAGTGAGGGGAATATTTTGGTAGAATTTAGTTATCGGTTCCAAAGTCGGTTCGCATTTCTTACATTTAAACATTACAGAATTTGATTAAAAATAACATATTTCGATTTAAGTTTAGGGAAAGAGAATAAAAGAATATTTGTAAATCCATTCCAAGGATTGAGGTAAAAGTTCGAAGGAAAATCGATAGCATCATTTCTACCAACAAGGAGATATGTTAATAATCTGTGGGTTAGGTAGGTTTTATTGGTAGATTTATTTTAGGAATTTTCTTTATGGAATAGGTAAAGGGTATTTAGATGATCTGCCAAACTTTTGTAATAAAATAATTTAAGTTCCTTAAACATTTGCAAAGTGCAATAGGTAGAGTCTAGGCTTACAATAATAGTAACAATTGTTCAGGACTTAAAAAAATATATATATATTATAGGTTACACAATTATCATTTAAATTATAGTAGATTAGAGTAGGTTCCTTGCTGATTTACTTCATTCGTGGGATACTTACACAAATTGTTAGGGTTCTGACTTCTAGGAGATCACGTTGGCCATAGCTGAGTAATAAAAATATTGATGTAATTTAAAGGGAATACTTTTCTTCAGTAGGCAAGTTTCGGAACTTTAGGTTTTTCAGACTAGACATATAGGTAATTCTAGGTATGAGTATAGATGTAGGGTGTAGTAGAGCCAGGTTCGTTACAGCGGGCCGCCTGGTAGGCGCCAAGCGGTGATTTCTGCACCGCACTATCAGTCACTCAAAACCGTTCGGACGAGAACGTATTGTGTTTTGTACGGATTTCCCGCCACGCGTTTTGTGATGCCGCGTGTAATGGACGATTCAATTTGAGATCGCGCGTGTTGATGCATCGTATTATTGCGGTTCTCCTGGGTTATACTAGAATACCAGGCTTAGTGATTGTTGGATGTCTCGACGTCTTCCACGTGAGCGTCGCGTTGAATAGGCATCAGGTGGCCATATTGGCCCGCGTTTGTACGACCCAAATTCGGGTTGGGTCACGCGTAATGACTGATATCAAAGTGGAATACGAACAGAAGCTGTGAGTGGTTTGAAGTGAATAACGCGCCAAGGCTGTAGTGGAATGCTGGGTGTCGATATCTTTCCACCCAGCCCTGTAAGTACCAACGGAATCCCTATTTGATCCATTCCCTGTACTTCCTTTCTCCGTTGGGTATTTTATGCATTTGCGCCGGCGACGTGACTGTAAATGTGAAACCTAGTTGTTTTAGTATAAAACTGTTTCTTTGTGTTAATGGTGTGTTCCCTTTAGTCATATTTGTTGTACCATATCATTGTGACTCCTTAGTACGAATTGCGGAATTCGTGGGGTGATATAATTTGGAGGTACTTACTTATAATCTAGTGCTTATACGTGTGACGTAACGCCAGATCGGCAGACGGTATTTACTACAGAATTGAGTTATGTAAAGGTCAGAACACATCATTTGCCAATTTCACTCAACTTAGTTAATTAAGTTAAATAGATTTAGGTTCACGTTTAATTCATAGTATGCGCTGCTATATTGTGCAGCGTATGCTATTTAGCGCTGCGTAACGCGGCCATTGTCTGCCTTCAGTTGAACTCCTGGTATTTTACTAGAAATTTACCTGTGTAAATCGCTTCCACTGCGGGAGTTTAGCTTGGAATTAGACACATACATTTCGCCATCTCGACCCGCTTATGACCTACCTTACGCTTAGACCTCAAGATAAAAGGACTGGACGCCTTTATCAGGTGGCTGACGAAAAACATTTTCGCCAGAGCGGACGAGTCGAGCTACTCGCACTTGCGGGGAATAGCTCCGCTTCACGCAAGACCGCCGGACAGAAGAACCAGACCCTATGCAAGAGAACTGATTTCCATTGAAGAACCATCACAATATGTCAAAAATAGGCCATCAACTCAAAAATTGCCTACCCAAAGCCAATGAGGGCTTCTTTCTTCACATAAATATAACTTGCCAATTGTACATAATACAGAACCTACAATTTGAGGTGTCTACGTCTATACCTGGACGCGCGCGGGGAACGACTGGCATGCCCGCGCCGCGTGCTAATGCAAGTTGCTGCGTAAGCATTTGTAGGGATAATGAGCCCCTACATTACACCCCTCCTAAAATTTGGTACCGTACAATTTTATTTAACGATAAACTTAGTAGATAAGTATATATGTATTATGAATATTGTACAAAAAAAAACTACGAAACTAGATTTATTTTTATTTTTATTCTATAGGCAAAGGAGACAGCCTGTGTACGGGCCGTTTCATTTGACTTTGTTGGGTTTTAAGACGTTGACGACACCGTCTCTGGATGGATGCACTTCCAAAACGCGACCTATTTTCCACTGAAGGGGTGGTATATTTGGGTCGTTTATAAGCACCAAAGTACCAACGCTTAAGTTCTTAGTGGATTTCGTCCACTTTCCTCTCTGCTGCAACGTATGCAAATACTCGCGATGCCAGCGTTTCCAGAACCCCTGAACAAAACGTTGGAGTAACTGCCATCGTGTCAGACGGTTAACATTAATGTCAGTTACATCCCTTTACATAAACATAAATATACTTTATTGCACAAAAACAAGAAATGGACATACAGATAGAAAAGAAAGAGTACAATATAGGCGGCCTTATAGCTAGGTAGCTATTTCTACCATACAACCTTAGGGTAAAGGAGAGTAGATTTGAGATGCGGGATAGTGCTTTTACGGTAATATAAAATACATATACAATAACACCTACATATTTTACATAAATAACAATATGAGTAAACTTCTACATACCTTATATTACAATAAACTAATACATATACATTATTATAGAGAAATATGCATGTTCATTCAGATTAAATGGACAGGGGAGAAAAACAAAACAGTATAAGTGAAAATAACTTTTCGGACAGATAGTGTGATCTGACTCGCGCCTTAAAGCTTTCAAGAGACGGAGCACGTCTGATATCCTCCGGTAGGGCATTCCACAATTTGATCGCTTGCACAGAGAAGGACTTGGCGTAAAACTCTGTTCTGTGAGGAATCATGCTCAATGTAAGATTATGGCTGGATCGAAGATTACGGGTTAGAGTAGAAGAGTGGAAAGTGAAGCGATCTTTTAAGTAGGAAGGAGTGTTTGAAAGTGAAAGGATAGAGTAAAGTAACGAAAGAATATGACAGTCTCTTCTACCGGTGATTGGGAGCCATTTTAGCTTGGTGCGATGCTCCGACACATGGTCATATTTACGAAGCCCAAAGATAAATCTTATACAAAGATTCTGCAGACGTTCGAGTTTACTCAGCAACTGCGATGATAAATCGGGGTAGCAAACGTCTGCATAGTCCAGTATTGGAAGGAAAACAGAGTGTGCCAAGGAAATCTTTGTTTTGGTGGGCAACAAGTTTTTGAGACGCTTTAGCGAGCCATACGCAGCAAACACCCTCCTGCTGACTTCCGAAACTTGAGGCACCGAATTAATAGGCTCACCGATTATGAAATGGCCTGGAGTCAAGACCTCGAAGCCATTCGGGTCGGAGCTTAGAGGGCACAGCGGGCGCGAGTTTGGAGCGCCTTCGATTCGAATAAGTACTGTTGCCATCTCTTCGAACGTGAGCGTGGAGCGTGGTATTTCCGATGATGCGAACAAGGTGCGATTTCACCGACTTCACGGCAGCTTCAGCGATTCCCGTGAAATGAGGGGCAGCTGGTGGATTAAAATGCCAGGTAACCCTTTCCTTCAGCATCTCACGACTGATCTGGCTATTCTCTTGCTCAATGAACTTTAAAAGGTCTTTTAGCTCTCTGCTAGCGCCAACGAAGTTTTTGCCATTGTCGCTATATATATCTGAGCACGACCTTCGACGATGGGTGAAGCGAAACAAGGCCGCCAAGAAAGCGTCTGTCGATAAATTGTGATGCAAGTTCAATGTGTAGAGCCCGTGTAGTCAAGCATACGAAAATGCAAATGTACGATTTTTCGACTCTTGATTTTCGAAGAGTACCGACTTTTGTCATGACTGGGCCCGCATAATCGACTGCAACCTTTACGAACGGACGAACCTGTTGTATGCGCACTTCAGGAAGATCAGCCATGATTGGTTCCAATATAGTTGGACGATGTCTGTAACACCTTATGCATTTGAATGGTCTCTGCTTGACTACTCTTCTGGCCGACAATATCCAGTAGTACCTGGCTATATATGCCAATGTGGCTTGCAGCCCCGAGTGCAAATTCGATAAATGATAATAGTTCACGATGAGAACCGTCAGATGGCTATTCGCTGGGAGCAACAATGGGTGCTTTGCATTGAAATTGAGTTTCGAATACTTCAGACGCCCGCCCACCCTGATGAGCCCTAGCTCATCAAGAAATGGATTCAAACGCTGGAGAGAAGTTGAACAGGGCCTTTTCGCTTTCAAATTTTGAATATCTGCCGCGAACCAGCATTTCTGAACAACTTTAACGAGACGAATCGAACAATCTTGAAGCTCACGCACTGTCAACGGTCCAGGTATCTTTGATTTTGTACGACAAACTTTAATGAATCTCATACAATAGGCCATTATCTTAGTCAATTTGTGAAACGACGAATAACGAGTTACGAAAGGAGGTTCCCCCTGAGGGTCGACAGCAAGAGCTGTAATTTTCTGAACTCGCAGTTCAGGGACCTCCACACTCTTAAGGTCAACGTTTGACACCGGCCATTGTTCTTCCGGCAAACGCAGCCAAGAGGGACCTGACCACCACTGTTCGTGATCAACGATTTGGGAAGGAGTGAGACCACGCGACGCGCAGTCAGCAGGATTGTCTGAAGAGCGTACGTGTTTCCACTTTTCTGGGGATATAACCTCTTGGATCTCTGACACTCGGTTGGCGACATACGTGGCCCAATTGTGAGGAGAAGCTCGCAACCAACAAAGGACAATACTGGAGTCTGTCCATGCGAATTCTTTTTCAATTTTTACTTGCGATGCAAGCGAACGACGGACGTAGTCGAAAAGTTTGGCAAGAACGGTAGCTCCACACAACTCGAGGCGTGGAAGAGTGCGCTTCTTTTCACCTTTGGGAGCGACGCGTGACTTTCCAGTCAAAATATGCACAGAAACTGTGTTGTCTGGATGCACGATAATATACGACAGCTGCGAAAGCTACTTCAGAACTGTCACAGAATCCATGCAACTGAACTCGACATCCTTTTGTGGGTACGAACCGAGAAATTTGGATTTTGGACAGATCTGGGAACTCCTTGGCCAATCAAAGCCACTTGTGATGAATAGCGTCAGGTACCTCTGAGTCCCAGTCTACACCTGCTAACCAAAGTTCTTGAAACAGAATTTTGGCAGAGATAATGACCGGGCACAAGAACCCGAGAGGATCAAAAATGCGTGCCGTTTCGGACAAAATGACACGTTTCGTCACCTTGTCGTACAAAGGCCTGACGCTGTACGTGAATACATCCTTGTGAGGATGCCAAGCAAGTCCCAGAATCTTCACCGAACCATCCTCGTCTTGTGAAGACGGGATAGTTTTATAATTAAAACCACGTCTTACTTGACAGAGAGTGCGTTTATTACTAGACTGAAGTAAATTGTTATTACAGTGCGACATACATACAATGCATATAAGTCATATAAGTAGTACACATGTTATGTAAAGGCAGGTATAGCTAGGTTCACACTACACCTACACCCTTAAAAAAAAGAAAAATGATTAATACATTTTTTTTTTAAACAGAATTACATTTTTATATTACAAAATATGTAGTTTCGAAAATACATTTTCTTTTCATAATGGTAGTTCCTTTTACATCTTGTAACTAGTTCAAACTATTTTAAATTTTAAAAAGCTTAGTGCGGTTTTTATGAATACATTCTAATTTATTATTTTTAAGTATCTTAACATTAGGTCCAACATCTTCAATGACAACATACGGTCCATTATACAATTTTTCCATCTTATTTCCGCTTTCATTCCTAACCAAAATTAAATCATCTTTCTTATAACTAATTGGTCTTTTATTTTTATCATAATTGACCTTTCTGTCTAACTTACTACTAATTAGATTTCTACGTGCGTCCTTATGTGCTAACTGAAGTCTATATTTTAATTCTAAACAGTAGTCATCAGGATTGTACAGTGGCTCTAAATCGTCTTTCAAATTGCTAGGAATAGAGCATGGTTTACCGAAAACTAGTTCATACGGCGTATATTTTGTTGACGTGTGGACAGTTGTGTTAAAGGAAAAACACCAAAATGGTAGCCAATGGCTCCAAGTAAAAGCATGTTTATCACACTGAATTCGTAGAAAATTGCGAAGTTGTTTGTGGGTATTTTCTAACGCTCCGATGCTCTGGTGGTGATAAGCTGTGGAATGAATTTTCTCTATCTCTAGTAACTTACATACTTCTGCCATTGTTGACGATGTAAACTCCGAGCCCCTGTCTGATCCGATGACCTTTGGTATTCCATATCTAAGAATAAAATTATTTACTAACGTTCGCGCTACTGTCACAGTTTCCTTTGATGGTATTGGGTATGCCTCCACATACTTGGTGAGCTCACACTGGATAGTAAGTATGTATTGGTTACCTTCATCATCCTTATCTAGAGGACCAACTAGATCCAAAAAGATTTTCTCGAAAGCTGTGCTGGCTGTAGTCGTTATTTCCATGGGTTGCTTAAAACTAAGTGAATGTTTCATCACTTGACACTTACTACACTTACCTACATATTTCTTAACATCTAATTCTAAGCCTGGCCAGTAATACTTACCTTTAATATTATTTATCATTCGCCGAACACCAGCATGTCCGCTCGATGGTAAAATATGGTAGTCATTTAAAATAACAGTTTTCTCATCTTTATCTATAATTCTTTTTACTCCTCTCAAAATTAGTATCCGTGGACCGGTCCATTTATTTCTACTTTTAATTTCGTCACATAATTCTTTTATAAATAACGCGTTATCTTTTTCTTTTATAATACATATTTCATTTACTTTTATACTTTTACAAAAATCACTCAAAATATTCGTAAATACGGCTCGCGTGAAATACGACATAAAATTGAGATTTATGTATATTATCATGTGACATTCTACAAAAGCTAAACATTCTACTTCTTTTGTTATTTTATAATTTTTTCTTAATTTCGCTAAGTCCCTTCCGGTTATGAATTTCATTTGTACTGAGTCATTTGGTTTCCGTAATATTTCTACGATTGTTGGTTGATCAGGCCTCGAATCTGTAGATATATTAGGAATATCCGTTCGACTTGACAAAGACTTTCTTAAAGCTTCTGCTTCTAATTTTTTAGACTGCGCTCTAGTTGTTACAAATATTTTCTCACCAATTTGTTTCAGTTCATTTGACGTTATGGTTACCCTACTTAGAGCATCTGCCACTACATTATGCTTTCCTTTTATGTAAACAATTTTGAAATCATACTCCTCCAATTTTAATCTGAATTTTAATAATCTACTTGAGGGATCTTTCATGCCAAACAAGTATATTAACGGTTTATGATCTGTCATAATTGTGAATGTTCTTTCAAATAAATATGGTCTGAAATATTTTACGCTCCATACCACTGCCAACAATTCTTTTTGAATAGTGGGGTAGTTTAATTCTGCCTTGTTAAGAGGTCTGCTGGCATATGCAATAGGTTTCATGTCTTTATTACATAGAACTGAACCAATTGCGAAACCAGAGGCATCTGTCTGAAGGACAAATTCATTATCTTCCGAAAAATCAGGATACTGTAAAATTGGTGGTGAGGTTAGCGCCCTTTTCAAAATATTAAATGATTCATCACAATCTTTACTCCATTCAAACTCTACATTTTTCCTACACAACTTATTTAACGGAATTGTTATGTCAGCAAAGCGAGGTATGAATTTTCGATAGTAATTGCACATAGCCACAAAACGACGTACTTCGTCCGAATTTTGGGGTTTAGTATAGGTTTGGATGGCTTTTACTTTTTCTGGATCCGGCAAGACTCCTTCAGTAGTTACAAGGTGGCCGAGATACAATAATTCTTTTTTACAAAATTCACATTTTTTTGGATTGACTTTCAAGTTGACTTTCCTTAACCTTTCAAACACATTGATTAAATTTTTATTGTGTGATTCCAAATTTCGACCAAAGACAATTAAATCATCCATGTAAACTATACACTGTTCAAAATTCATACCTGACATTGCAATTGACATAACACGGGAAAAAGCTCCTGGACTTATTTTAAGACCCATAGGAAGCCTTTTCATTTGAAATTGCCCAGTGCTTGTTGTAAAAGATGTGACAGCCCTACTTTCTGGTTCAAGTTCTACTTGATAGTAACTTTGACTTAAATCCAAATGACTAAAATAAGTGCAACCTGAGAGAGAATCTAATATTTCATTTATGTTAGGTAATGGAAACTTGTCCTCTTTAATATTTTCATTGACTTTCCTGTAATCTATGACTAATCTCCATTTTTTATTACTATTTTCTGACTTTTTAGGCACAAGTAAAATAGGACTGTTCCACTCACTGTTCACTGGTTCAATAATGTCATCATTGAGCATCTGTTCAATTTGTTTATTGATTTCAGGCTTCAATGCTTGTGGCAACCTATAGGGCTTTGAATAAACTGGACTAGTATTTGGCTTTAAATTAATAGATTGAGACATAATGTTAGTAGTGCTAAGTTTATCACCATCAAGATGAAAAACATCAGCATATTTCGCACAAATTTGTTCAATTGATTTTTGCTCATCTGTTTGTAAATAATTTAAATTTAAAATATTTAATAATCTTTTCACTCTATCTGCATCGGTATTTGATTTCTCATATCGGCAAATATTGTAACAATCTAAACTCTCTAATTCCGGTTCAAAACATTGCAATTCTATATCCTCATCTCCCGTATTTAATAATTTAATTGGAATTTTGCCTTGTTTACATTGTACTATGCATCCTGCCAAAAATAGATGTTCTGATATTTGTTTTGGAATTACGACGTATTCATTCTGTGAGGCAGATTTTATGTTAATAAAGTGAATTGTTTCACTTCGAGACGGAATATGCAGAATGTTATCATACTGATTGCTAGAATAAAGTTTTAGCCTTAATGTGTCATTATAGAATCGCAACATTAATTCATTAGCCTCATAATCGATATTAGCTTTGTATTTTTTAAAGAAGTCAGATCCAAGAAGTCCATCAAACTGACATGGCATTTCATCCAATACACGAAACTTACAAACAAGCAAATCTGACTCATCGTAACTTGATGTTCCTGTTTGTTCATAACCCGTTTGCAACGTGATGTCGGCAACTTCATTGGAACAAACATAGCCGCCGAAACCTCCTATTACCGTTTCCTCGCTTTGCAATGTGATATACTGTGGGACATTTTCCCTTTTTATGACTGACAAAGTTGCACCTGAATCTACTAAAAATGTACAAAGCCTGTCTCCTACTATTAATTTTACGTACTCTAATCCTTCACATGTCAAAATCTTATGCACGAAAAAACTGATTTTGATTGTTTGACTCACCGTTTTCTTGTTGATGGTAATATACTCTGTGCTGAGGTCTGCCACGTCCTCCTCGGAATCCACGAGAATTTCGCCCTCTGTTTATGAAATTATTACCTCGAGATCCAAAATTATTGCTACCCCTGAAGTGGTTGTTGGGTGAATAATTACCTCGACCGTTGTAATTACCGCGACTGAAGCCAGAATAATTACCTCGGTTGAAGTAGTTTCTGTCACCTGAGTAGCTGGACTGACGCGGTACGTGCAACCATCGTCCTCTTCCTCTTGGCTTACCTCGTATATTCATCATAACCTGAGCAGATGGCTGAGATGACTCCTCATCCTCTGCCGCTCGAATCGCGTCCTTCAGCTGCTGGTAGTCTCGCGCTGCGATGATCGTACCCAGCCGTCGGTTGCGTAAACCATCTGAAAATCGTTTAATGGCATATTTTTCATTGATCGGTCGCAAAATTGCAGTCGCACTATCATTTGAATCTGATTGGGAGATTGTCAACTCTACAAAAAGTTCCTCTAATTTATTTCCAAATTCAGTTATAGTTAGCTCATTTTGAGATAATTTATTTATTTGCGCCATCAAAGAATTTGCTGATTTTTTTGTAAGAAGATATTCTCTAATATCTTTTACCAATGCTTCTACTGTGGTATAATCTGCCTTCAATTTTAATTTCGCTGTTTTCGTTAGTCGCGTTTTAATTACGAAAGAAATCAGCAACTTCTTATCTTTGGCTTCTGTCAAACAAGATTCGTACATTTCTATACCTTGGATCATCTTTTCGGTGGTGTCTTCCTTCCCGTCCATCACAGGTATCAACATACTTGCCGTTTTTAATTCAAAGTCCGTCATTTTGGTAGTTTCGTTAGACGATTCAGAGTCACTGTAACTTAATATTTTTTGATAAGTTTCATTAATTTTCCTACATAAATTCTCTATCAATATACCAGTATATTTGCCTCCTAAATCTTTTATATCATGACTTTCTAAATATTGCTGATAAAGCTCATATATTTCAATTGCATTCTCAATTTTTCTTTTACCTATATCTAGTTTTCTTCTAACTGGTCCTAATCTTCTTAAACTTACCCTTATTTTATCCAATGAATCACATATTTCACTTAACTGTAATTCCATCAACTCACAGCTAACTTACAACTAGTAGACGCACGAGAATGATAGCTACCTAGACCTACCTACGTAGGTAAATATTTTAAAACTATTACGCTGAAAGAACTAACACTTAAAGTTCTTAAATGTATTTAACATGACGACAGGAACATTAAATGTTTACTTGTTATTTTAAATTTTAGAAAAATTCCTTAACCGTTGGTTGACTTCTTTCTTCTGTTTATTTTGGATTTTTATTTATTATCAGCAAGTAGGTATTAGATTTGATTTTATTTATTTATGCACACAATTTTTATTTCTTGACATGTCCATATTTTATTTTACCACACTATTTTTGTATGCCGCACTCAACACTTCACTTTATTTTTATTTATTTTTATTTCTTGACATGTCCATATTTTATTTTACCACACTATTTTTGTATGCCGCACTCAACACTTCACTTTATTTTTATTTATTTTTATTTCTTGACATGTCCATATTTTATTTTACCGCACTATTTTTTGTATGCCGCACTCAACACTTTACTTTATTTTTATTTATTTTTATTGCCATTATTAGATTTAGATTTTAACGCCTCACGTAGGAACGCCGTCGCGCTGGTCTTGTCATGCCGTCTCATGACCCTGGTCATCATGTCGCCGGTCTCTGCGGCCAGACAATCTCATCTGCATCCTCCTTAGCATGTCTGCCCTAATTTCGTCCGTGACCCATGCTTGGTGGCACCTCCTATACTGTGTATAGCCAACGTACAGGATAACGCATCCGCAAACCGCAACAATCACCGACAACAAAATGTTATTTGTGTACATGTGAGTCCCAGCGTCCACACCGGCAGCGTTGTCACCTCCGTGCTGAGATATTACAGTCTCTTTATTTTCGCAGACACATTTAGAGCACTCCTTTCCCATTTTTCCGCTGTAAAAAGTTGAATCCTTCGCTGTAAAAAATCACACCACTACTCTCGACAGTACCACGAACACGCTTCAAATGCATCGTGCTGCACAAAAGTCCGAGCGTTCTCACAGAAAATTGCTGACAACGCGGCGCGACCACGCGGCGCCTACGCCTGGCAGGTGCGCCATGTGAAGACGGGATAGTTTTATAATTAAAACCACGTCTTACTTGACAGAGAGTGCGTTTATTACTAGACTGAAGTAAATTGTTATTACAGTGCGACATACATACAATGCATATAAGTCATATAAGTAGTACACATGTTATGTAAAGGCAGGTATAGCTAGGTTCACACTACAGTCTAATGACACCGTGGCTGACTCGATATTTTTTGTCGAGTCCGGAAGTCTGTCTAGGAATTCAGGACTGTTCGAGCACCATTTCCGGAGGTCGAAGCAACCCTTTTGCAGCAAACCGATAAGCTGTCTTTGGAGATTCACGGCGGAGTCTATCGAATCTGACCCACTGACTACATCATCCATATAGGTGAACCGACGAAGAACTTCTTCCTCAGGAAATTCTGACTGATGATCATGGGCAAGCTGTTGCAATACACGAATTGCCAGGAACGGCGACGACGAAAGCCCCGTAGGTCACAGTCTTGAAACGAAATGTTTGTGGCTCTAGGCCCAGAGTTTTGCGCCATAATATTAGCTGGTAGTTCTGATGCTTCTCATCCACCAGAATCTGCCGGTACATTTTTCGAATATCGGCAGTGAAGGCGACAGCATGAAGTCGAAAATTACAAATCAAATCCCCCACATCTTTCTGCAGTTTAGAACCAACCAACTGAGTGTCATTAAGGGATGTTCCATCACTCGTAGCGGCAGCGGCATCGAAAACAGTTCTGCATTGTGTGGTGGTTGAAGAAGGCCTCAGAACACCTGAATGAGCGATATTACAATGCTTACCTTTAATCTCCTCAGTGACTAACTCCATATGTCCTGATTCGAGGTAGTCATCCATGAAGTCTGTATACATTTGGCGGAATTTGTAATCACGAGCGAATCGACGTTCCACCGAACGAAGACGAGCCAGCGCAAGATGGCGCGACTCGCCCAGCGAAGGTTCTGCATCTCGAAATGGGAGTGAAACCACATACCTACCTGAATCCAGACGCTTGTGAGTTTTCACGAAAATCTCCTCACAGCGCTGATCTTCAGGTGACAAGATGGGCTTTTCTGGGACAGATTCGATTTCCCAGAAGCGACGAATGCTTTGATCAAGGCGTTCCTCGATACTTAAATTCGAAATATGAAGCGACGAATAAGATGAAGTCTTGTCTCCATTGCGAACGAATTTATTGTCGACCTTTCCGATTATTAGCCACCCCAACGAAGTGGAAATGGCAGCAGGAGTCCCAGGTGGGCCACGAATCTTTTCTCCAAGGAGAATGTCCTCATAAATTTCACCACCAATAAGAATCTCCACGGGTGACGGAGTATGGAAAGTAGGGTCAGCTAAGACCAGATGCGAAAGGAAAGACCAGGACTCGGTCTCTAGCGGGAGTCTGGGTTTATCCGAAGTGATATGACCCATGACCAATCCCTCGAAATGAAATTCAGGTCCCGAACCAACGTGGGACTTGATAATGGTAGAGACCGCCCCTCGCGACCGAGTCTTTACGTCACATATCCCGTGGATTGGGGTAGAACATTTACGGCGAGGCAGCCCTAAGCGAGAAAAGAGACTCTCAGTAATGAAGGAAGTGTCAGAGCCAGGATCAACGAGAGCTCTAGCCCGATGGTAGTTACCCAGCAAATCACGGATCAAAACCACGGCTGTGTAATGGACCATAAACTTTCTCTCGGGCCCTTCCTTCCCCACACACAGTGACACTACGTTTGACGAAGTTCCTACACTAGAACCATGCGAATCTTGGCCGGACTCCTCCTTCACGCCTTCGTCATTTTTGTTCTTTGCAAAATGAAGCAAAGCACAGTGGTGCGGAGCAGAACAGATGGAGCATCGAATTAGAGCACACTGAGCATCGCTAGAATCGTGCATAGGTTTCAAGCACCTCAGACACAACCGATTATCCTTAGCGAATACGAATCGATCATAAGGATTCTTTTTTTTTTTAATTGATGACATGCTACTAAAGAATGAGGTAGCCTCTTACACAAAATGCACTTGTTAGATTTTGCTCCTTCTGTCGCCGAACCAGAAACGAGGGCATAAATGCGAGATGTAGATTGAGCGCTGCTACTGCCACCGTGGCTTGAATTAAAGTTCTGGTTTGCTCTTGAAAAGGATCGTGAGCTTTCCCAGGATATAATTTCCTTATCTAGGAATTCCCGAAGCTCATGAAACTTGGGAATCCGGTTTGTAGTAATCGACTTGTCGAAATCTCTGCGAGTAATTGGGTCGATTTTGCGATAAAGCATGTGATAAAGCATAAAGTCCCAATCATCAATAGGGAATTCCATGGATTCAAGGGCACCCATGTTTTCGAGAAAACCAGTTAAGATGGTCCGCAGACCAGAAGCTGAGGCTACGTTCAGAGTGGGCAATTTATACAGAGAGTCCATGTGCTGCATTGCAATCAGGCGCTCGTTGTTAAAGCTGTATTCAAGAATTCCCCATGCTTTCTTATAGTTACTGCCTGTAACAGGCAATTCCCTAAGCAGCTTGCTGGCATTGCCACGAACATACGAAAGCAAATACTGAAACTTAGCCACATCCGAAAGTCTTTTGTCGTTGTCGATCAAAGAAACAAAAATCTCGCTAAACGGCTTCCATTGGCGAAAATCCCCTGAGAAAAGAGGAACTGAGAGCTTTGGCAGTTGAACCGGGGCAGTCGCCTTGTCCACTTGATTCTGGAGCGTAGACTCATGCACTGCCATCGCGTCCGCCTTCCTTGCGCGCTCGATGGCTTCTTCTTTTTGCAACTCGAAATCGAATTGGATAGATTTTATCTCACGAATGAGATCATTGAAAGCTGAACGAATTTCAACATGATCTTTACTGATTGCCTGCTTTTCTTTCATCTCCAGACCTTCGATCGCGGTCTGTATTGACTCGAATTGATCTTGGATTCGAGGCAACTCCATACAAGAGACCATGAATTTTCGGTAGGAGTCTGAATTTGAAGCAGCTTCTATACCTAATTGTACAACGGTGTCCAATTCAGCATCAATACAACTCCGCTTATGTATCAGGACGCTGAGATTATTAGCGTCCTCCGACATTTTTTATTCTTTGAAATATAAACTAAAAGATAGGATTTTTTTTTTTATAAAAAATAATGTATCGAGATCGTGTCGAAATCGAATGGTATAAATGCAGAAAATTCCACAAAGACCAAGACCTTCGAGATCAAATGAAAAATCCTGACCGAAATTAAATGATGTTCTGGGACGAAATACAAAACCGACACAATAATGTTTAACGAAATTTGGTACAGACCGCTTTAAGGGTTAATCCTTGAGAATTATGTCACGCAAAAGAGCGAAATATCCCTTGTGTGAGTGAAACGAACGAAAGAAGATAACCAGCGTTCTCAAGCTGACGAAATTGAATTTACGAAAAATATTAAACTGAGCGAAACATCACCCACCTTTTGGAGCGCTCGGGTAAATTATATAAAAATATGAAATTTTGCAGCGAATGTTTTCGTAACGAATAGAAACGATAGAATTAATGGAAATAAAAGTATAAATACGGTTTGCTATGACGGCGAAAATGGCGCGATGCCTTAGACAAAGAACAAAGGATTCACAGAGCAAAATGGCGTCCGTTAACGAAAATTTATATTTTAAACGGTCAAGAAGCAAATTTTGACTAATTTTAAAATTTCGAATGACCAAATGTTGCGAATAGGCGTTGGAATTCGAAGAATTTGAAATTTAGCAATTAAAGTGGACTGTATGTTTTAGTGAACGCAAATATGCCTGTGTATGCGATTCGAATATAAACGCGACGCACAGCGAACAAAGAACAAAGTAGGACTCAATAGCCTAATGCAATGCAATAAATACCACTGACCTTTTGATGTACGTTCGGCCGTCGAAATCCTTAGCGACTGGCCAACCAGTGGGTCTTGCAGCTCCTTCCTCACGTCTCCTTCGTCTTTTAGATAAACAGCCGAAATAGTCTTTGGAGAAACCGAGCTAAATGAGTAGCACTCGCGAAATTAGGTGGTTAAGCCAGCGGGCCTTAGAATGCGCGATCGAATGCGATGGCCGTCGTATGCAGACTGGCGAGCAAGGGCGTTAGGATCGCGTGCGCCGTTTACCGTTGAGACCGAAACTCACACAAAATGACGGTGGCATATAAAACATTGCCTCGGCGTCTCGAGCTACTACCTGCACCTTGTTCGTATGAAAATAAGGGTGTTTTACACTCGACGATATTTTTCGGAGTATCGAAGTGAGACAGACAGGCACATTTACGAACAAGTGAGTTTGATCCGTGTTTGCTTAAATGATTTAGTTATTTCTCACTTAAGTTTAAATAGTATTAATGTTACAATTGTAACGAAATTTGCAATAAAAAATGCGAAAAACCTGCAGTAAAATGTACTTACTATGAAAAATTACGGCACGTAGTCAAGCATTGTTTTGAAAACAAAACAGCAAGGGAAACGGCAAAATCCAGGTGCAAGACAAGAAAAAAAATTAAAAACAAGTAGCCAGACTAAGTTTAAATAGCACAGACTGTCTAATAGAAATTACGGAGATGCCAAAGGTGAGTAGAAAATTAGTAGATACTAATTAAAATTACTTTTTTTTGGCGGGTAGTCGTGACAATAATACTAGCTTATACTGCAATCACTTCTCACTATTTTTGGAGTTTGACACTTTGACCTCTACACAATGGACACTTCAACAACACAGACAACAAAACAGAACTCGAACAGCTGTTTAGTATGAAATACGTCTCAAGAATGCCACTGCTTCTTCTGCTTCAGTCTACACCGACCTGAAGACGCTTACGAGAGAGTGCACAGACTTTAAAAACTTAGTCTGGCAAGCGCTCACTAAAATCTCAGCACAGACCAACTTGCTGTCCCTTGGTCTGGAGCGTCATGAAGCTTTCCTGAAAAGAAAGGTCCTTCTGTTCCATGGGGTCACTGAAAATAAAGATGAAAAGATACATGAAGTAGTTTCAAAACTAATGAGTGACAAAATGCAGTTGTCGGACATTACCAGCTTGGATCTGCAAGCCTGCTACAGGCTAGGCTCTTCCTTAACGAAGACGTGACCGGTGTTCGTTAGGTTCCGTGACCTCGACAAGCGACGGGAAGTCTGAGACTCGAAAACGGCACTCAAGAACACAGGAATTTTCATATCTGAGTTCTTGACCAAGTCTCGGCACGACCTCTTTGTTGCGGCACGAAAGTACTACGGCGTCACAAACTGCTGGTCATCGGACGGCAATATTCACATTCTCTTGCCAGATAAGTCCCGCCGCAGAATCGAAGTTATGGACCAGCTGGTAGCTCTTATGCGGTCTCATCCAGTGCCCTTATCCGGTGCTTCGAGTGCGGCTCCGGTCATCCCGCCTCCATCAGGAGATGGAAGTGCGGCCAAGATTGTGCCGCTTGCGCGGTCACGAGCACCAGTGGTGACGACGAATGCTTCCCATGGCCAAAGGGCGAAAAAATAAGTCTTTCCTGACTTCCTGATCATACCATAGGTGTAGTCTTAGGTTTTACAATTTTTTATTTTTTTTATTCTGAGGTAGATATACAATAACACCTTTTTTTTCTGATCTGAGCAACTATAAATTTTCTAAACTAAAACTATTTGAGGTTATTTTTCGAACAAATGTGTCATAAATGTCAAAGTTTTTTTTTTTAAGTTGCGTTCAGAAATGTTGCAGTGGTACAATTTGTTCATTTTGTTATCTGGTTTTTAGTATATTTTTGTTTCAATATTGCTTCGTGTCCTGTTTTTGTTAAATGTTATTTTTACGTTATATTTTATGCTCTCTTTCACCACACTGCAGTTAGTGTTGATGATGGGCTGCTGTACAGCGAGTAGGTAGCACAGTTTTGTGCATCCAACTTACAGATTTTTATTATTTATTACTAGTAGGTATAGTAGGTATTTAATATATATTTCATATTATTAATTATATGTAGTATTTATAAATTTATGTAGGTATATTATAATTATGAATAATGTATTCGATTTTGATGATAGTTTTTTCACATGCTCTTCCTCTTCTGACCAGTTTTTAAGCGCTGATAGTGATGGTGATATTTCCACGTTCCTGTCCGTGCATGACGAGTTAAAGTTATTAATAATAATAATAATAATAATAATAAATTCATTTAATCCAGATCATTGATCCATATCTTACATTACAATTACATTTAAAAAAAATCATGAATATATATATAAGTTAATTAGGTAGTTCAAATAGGATAAAGTAATAAATAACACAAAAACACTGTCACTATTGTTCGTGAAGACGGAGCCACACCGCATGGATAGGGCTGGCCGACCACTGGTAGACGGCTTGAACGACGCTGTTGGTGGAACAGCGCAGGCGTTCGGCCGTCACGCGGCGCAGCAGGGCGGCCCAGCCGGGCACCCGCGCCGCCGCAAACATCTCCGACGCACTGCACTACACCAGCGCGGCAACTTATTCAGTGCACGCCACGCGTTATTGTATTGGACACGTATCTCGCTGAACGCTGCTTTGGTGTAATTACACCACAGTTCTGCAGTGTATATATTCGTGCAGAACGTAGTAAACAATGCACGTTTGACGGGGGGGCTGCAGCGGCTAAAACGGCGGGCCAGCATGTTGCCTTTCACGCAAGTTGCTCGTCGCTGCCTCTCCAAATCATCCTCGTCACGCAGGTCGTCGCGAATTAAGTGGCCGAGATATTTAAATGTATATGTTCGCTCTAGTGTCTGACCATCCAGATAGAGAGGTGGGATAGCAGCGGGGGTGTTCGCCGATTTAAATATCATGTACGCGGACTTGGAGGCGTTGTACAGCATGTTATGGGCGGTTGCATACTTCTCACAGATGGACAGTAATTGACGCATTGCGGCCGTGGAAGGCGCCAGCAAGAGCATGTCATCCGCATATGCCACATGGTTAACACACTTTCCGTTCATGTAGCATCCCACTCCCGATTGTTCTAAGTCTCTGCTTAACTGGTCCATATAGAGGTTAAACAGGACTGGTGAGCTGGATCCACCCTGTCTTACCCCGCATTGTAGCTTCTCAGGGTCCGAGTACACGCCGTTCCATCTGACCGTATTTTCCTGCTGCTCATGCCATTGTTTGAGTGTCTGAAGAATAGGTGCTGGCACACCGCGGGCTCTGAGCTTCTCCCACAGAATTGGATGAGAAACGCGGTCAAAGGCTTTGCTGAGGTCTAGGTAGCATGCAATCGTGGAAGTGCCGTATGCTTTATAGTAGCTAGCTACTTGTTTCACCACATAAATGGCCGTTGCTGTCGACGAGTTGTTTTTAAAGCCCATCTGATGATCGCAGCTTCCAAGACATTTCTCTGTTAGAGCGTGAATAGTTTTTTCAAAAATCCTGGCAATTATGGGTGCCAGTGCTATAGGCTTATAATTGGATGAACAGGCGACATCTTTAAGTTTGTTCTTGCATATAGGAACTATAACAGTCTTCGTTAGTGCTGTTGGTAGGTGACCGGTCGCAATCATTGCATTTAAGTTGGTGAGAATATCGCATATAGGCTTACCGAGGTACTGCACGTGTTCGATAGACAGCCCATTGCAGCCCGGAGATTTGCCGCGCTTCATACTGCGCACTATCTTGTAAACAAGCTCAGTTGTAACGAAGGTGGCTGTGGCGGGTGACTCATTACTAGGGGTCTCGGGCACTTGGCTGGTTGGTTTCGTATTAGGTAGGGTGGGCCGTTGCGAACACCTGAGTGGAATTACCTGCAGCGCCGGCGTAGGTATTAGTGCGCAGGCCGGTGGAGGTTGCGTAAACTTGCTCATTAGAAGATTAGCTATCTTTTTAGTGTCCGTTTCTCCATCTATGTGCGATGGACGCGAGGTTTTTGACTTATATACACAATTAGTTTTCTGCCAAAATATTTTAAAATTGTTTTCTCGCAGATTAGAGGCTAGGCTATCCATATAGTGTTGTTCGGCGTTTTGTTGACATTGTTTGAGAGAAGTTTTAAAAATTGCTCGCGATTTTTTCCTATGTTCGGCGATCGGGCCTTCTTTGGGCTGGCCTGCGTAGTGCCATCGCAGAAGAGCATCACGTGACACTGTGTACTGTTCATCCACATGTTTGTTCCAGCCAGCAATGCAGTGATTTTTTCTATTAGCTTTTTTACTATGGAAGGCTTTCTTTGCTGACGCTTGCATCGATGTTATTACGTTATTGTGGTAGATGTCTATATCATTAGGAGATTGTATAGGCAGCAGGTAGGCATCTAGCGGTAGGCATTGCTTCACGAGCTCGCTATAGTGACCGATTTGGATATTAGTTTTCGGTGTCCAAGCATAAGGGTTGAAGGGCTTGGTATCTGTGTCACAGAGGGTCGACTTGGAGAGTCCGCTTATACTGAGTGTTATAGATAGCGGCCGGTGGTCCGTCCACGCTACACTGTAATCAATATTGATGTTTTTAATACATTTCGCTATTGTACTCGTTACAAGGCAATGGTCGAGCCACGATACCGTTCCATGAGCATCGCTAACAAAAGTATACGCATCATTGGGTAGTAGATTCCTGTCTAAATACTCGTAACCGTATTCAGAGCAAAAGGATGAGAGCTCTCTGCCAAATATTGAAGTAGGGTCGGCATTATAATCACCCAGCACGATGCAGTCAGTGCAGCTACTATTTTCAATAATACCATGGATTTCGCCCAGTAAGTCGCAGTACTCAGGAAAGTTTTCTTGTTTGTGACAAGGCATATAAATATTTATAATAAGTAGCTTACTTTGATTATCGAGAGTAAACTTGACAGCAGCCAGACGTGGTGACTCGCTGAGTATAGTGGCCGTGGCCTTGAATTTCTTCCTGTATAATATTGCGATACCACCGTATGGACGGCCAATCAGCTGACCCGCAGAGGTGTCCACGGCTGACGTGCCCACAGAGTCGAAGTCATTATGTATTGCTTGTAAAATGTGTAAGTCGGTATCCAAAAGCCACGTTTCTTGCAATAATATAATGTCATTTATACTGCATAGGTCTTCAATAAACTATTGTGTTCTTTTTAACGACTTGCAGTTAACGTAAGTAATTGTATCAGGCGTTACTTTGCGGAAGTCCATCTTGATTGAATTAGATAGCAAGGTATTTAGCTTCTTCCGCACTTATGATGGCTAGTAATGCAGCTAGTTGAATGCACCACGCGTACGACCGCAATTAATGCAAATGCACAAGCGATGCACTTTACTCGCACTACTTCCACCGTTTTACACTCTACACGTGTTTCGCCCCTCCACGGAGCATCATCAGGAGATCTTCGACAGTCGAGTTCCGAGCACTGACTGAGTAACCGTCGTTGTCGGCTCGAGCTTATAAATGCTTCCTCCCCGCCTTTGGGTGACGCAATGTACGAGAACCAATCAGAGTGCAGATTGGTCAGGTGGCTCTCTGCGATTGGTTATTTTGAAAAATACGCAGTAACGGAGAAGAGGAAACATTTACCTGCTCGTTGAAGATAGTTCCAGTACACCCGTGACGTATAATTTCTAATTGTTCCAACACGTTTAGCCTTTGGCCTTTATTACAAGTATGTAAAACTTTATAGGAATGGTTGTCTGTTAAACTATGCCCAGAATCTAGCAAATGTTTTGCGAAATGCGATCTTTCTGGACGTCCATTCCTATACGCAGAAGTGTGTTCTTTATAACGTGTATTAAAGCTTCGACCAGTTTGACCTACGTAAACCCCATTACACACATCGCATGCAAGTTTGTATACGCCCGACTTCTTACCAACCTCAGTCTTTTCTTTGCCGTTGCAAACCGCCCGACGAATGGTGTTGTTAGTCCTAAACGCCACATGAACATCGTTGTTCCTCAAAATTCTTGATATCTTTTCAGATATTGGTCCGACGTACAGTAAACTTGACCGATAGTGATGAACATCGCGTTCCTGTGGCGCTGAATATAAACAGCTAGAAACGTTGCAAACGGGTACGACCGGCGAATGGTGGACGGGTTAATAAGGAAAAAGATAAATCTGCAGGTTTCTAGCCGTTTATATGTTTCTAGCCGTTTATATGTTGAGTTCGATTTGTTAGACCAAAAGGATGGTGGTGGTGGTGGTGGTGGTGAAGGCGATGGTAATAGGGGTAGTGGTGCAGCTAGCCATGTTTTCTACCCACGTGTGAAGAACTTGACTAACGTGCAATTTTCATCAAACGAGTTATTGCTGCTAGGAAAAGGTCTGAAGTACAACATGACTCCTAGGCTGACCCAACAAACTGTTGAGGAATTAGGTGTAGATACAGAGCTAGCTTGCATGATTAATGGTAAAGATAGCTTGGTGAAAGGAATTGTTGCTAATGAATTAAAGAAGCAGAATCTGAATTACACCGTCGGACCTGAGATAAGAACAGTGAAATCATTGAAGGGACTCGAGGGTGTGTATTGCAATTTTAGGCGATGGGCTGACAACCTGTCACTATAGCGATATACAATTTTCCGTATGACCCTCAAACATTTGTCAGACTTGGTGTAAATAGCCGTTTTTGCGGCTGTTTATGCTCTGCCTACCCCGCAAGGGATTATAGGCGTGATATATGTATGTATGTATGTAAATCATTGAAACGCAAGATTAATAGTAACAATCTTATAGTCACGAAGGCAGATAAAGGCAACACTATAGTAGTTCTTAACGATAGCAATTATGTCAATAAGGTGAACGATGTAATTCAAACTGATGATTTCAGTAGCTAGGTATAGGGGACTTTGGCGCACCTGTGCTAGACCCCTGGTTTGTATGTGATTAGTATGGTAGTAGCTATATATAAAGGACTTTGGATCACCTGTGCTAGACCCCTGGTTTGTATGTGATTAGTATGTAACCTGTATGGCGATGCGGGGTCACCAAAGCGCAAAAACTGGTCGTCTTCGTGTCGGTGGGGCTGCCTCGAGGTCCTGTTCTGAATCACCGCCTGTTCTGGATCACCGCCTGTTCTGGATCACCGAGGCTTCAAGATGCTAAACAAGAACCTATCATGGGATCTTTCTACGAGCAAGAACTTCAAAAAGTTAGGTATCCTGATGTTTACCTCGTGGAAAAAGTTTTAAAAAGAAAAGCAGATAAAGTTTATGTAAAGTGGCTAGGTATGAATGAGAAAAGTTGGATCGATAAAAATAATATTGTATAACGCTAGCGTCTATGTGTGTGTGTGAGTGCTTATCTCTTAATAATACACCTATTTTTTAAATAAATAAAACTTATTTGGATATACAAGTTTTTTATTTCATATAATATGCAAGGTAATACAGGGTCTTAAAACTATACATAGTCAAAATACAATTCGATAATCAGCAATGAAAAATCACAAGTGCATTATAAAAAATCGCAAATGCATTATTAATGTTACTTATAATTATCAAACTCGATGTAATCTCCAATTACACAAAATATAACATTTAAAAGTTTTGTGAATAGGCTGTCACAAAAGAATGCGACTGCAAACGCTTCGGGACACACTTTATCTAGCTCGCTATAAAACTCACTAAAATTAAGATTTTCATCTCCTAAGCGTTCCTCGATTTCGGCACATATCCCATTCCAAAATTGACTTAGCATGTAGTATTGATCACAATTTGTCACTAAATACACTTCTTGAATAATTCTCCCCACGCTCGTTGAAAGCGTGTTCAAGGGGATCGGCCGCGACCATTGTCGAAGGAGCGCGACAGATCTTAGCCGCAGGAGCCACGTCTCCTTACACGATATAAAATGTTCCATCAATTCCTGCTCTGTCTCGCTCTCCGCCATCACTTCATCACATTCTAGATTTTGTGATTCTCCATTGCTGATTACATCTTTTTGGTTTGAGGTAGATTCTGTTAAAAGAAAAAAAACAAGTTAGTGAAAATAATAATAGGTAGGTTGAATTTGTTACGGATTTTCTGCTTCATTGAGATATTTACCTGCGATTGAGTGTTCCATTTTTTTTTTTTACTAGGTGTGAGGTTAAAATATTATCTGAAAACAAAAAAAAACAATTTGAAATACTCACAATTTTATTATATGAAGCCCTCTGAACAGTTTTCTTTTTCTTTAAATTCTATAATAAATGTTTTGCCGCTGGCTTCTTTTCGTATTATGCAGACGCCAGCACGCAATTGCTCTAAATCTGGTTTTGGTAGATTATTAAATCTACTAGGTAATGTGACGTAGCCTTTCTTTATTTCGAGCACAGTTTGTATATTGCTCGCATCGAATTTACTGGGCATCGTAACTGCGTTCTCTATCAGATACGGTTGGTGTGGTACTAAATCTGCCATCTTTAACCACACCTTCCCTCCTGTTTGGTTTAAGTTTTGCATGGAGCTCATTTTAAACATTTAATAATTAACACTAACACTTACTTTGGCAAACAATTGGAACTGAATACTGTGACTGTAAAACCCTCGCCTTTTATAGGCGAACTGAAATCGATAGGGACTTGCGGTAAAATATTCACACGTGAAACAAGCACTTACCACATTGCGGTCTTATCTGCCGGAAGTCTGCCTGAGCAAACATCTGATGTCATCTCTAAATTATCTATTTTATATATTTCACCCATAGCCCAGGATACCATTCTGGAAAGTAAGCGTTTGTACTCCAAGCAATCTTCAGATAACACAAATTCTTCAGATGTTTCCTTTGATGTAGATGTAACTATGGGAGCATAGGTAAAGGTAGCGCTCGGAGCTGCTGTAGAGGTACTTATTGGTTTGAATCCTTTGCGGAACTTTTCTTTTTGCACTCTCAGCGTGATTTCCACACCATCCTCATCGCGAATAATTTGGAAAATTTCCTTAGAGTTAATTTTTTGCTCTACACTTACTTCTCGTCGCTCACGGCGAAGATATAGCTTTTTCTGCAACCAAGAGCTCGTAGTAGGTGGCGGAGGGATGATATATTCTTTCTTGATTTCTATTTTTAACACAATCATATTATTTAGCATACAAATTGAAATATTTTTAATTTCATTCTCCATAAATTTTATATGCTTCGTGGGCACCGTCTTCCCTTTTTCAGCAAGCAAAAAGTTAACTGACCAACGTGACACTGGAAGATTTTGATTTTGGTTCGGTTCCTGTACGCGTACACTTTTCAAAAACCATTGATTTGTAGAACAGTAAGCAAAAAACAGATCTTCCCTCAATGGAGGTGCTTGAATGGTTTCTTCAATACCATACTGGTTAACCAAGGTTAAGTGCACCACTAATGGTATTAAATTTGTGAAAAACATTTTTTTTTTAATGCGCTTATAATTTGGATGCGTTTACTCGCTAGATCGAACACTGCAATATTAAAATTATTTGCAGCTGCATTTAATCGACTAGGCGTATTATCATAAGAAATAGCCAAGGCTAAAGGATGCAGATATCTAGGTCTCATCCATGTAAGATAACTATGTTTTTCTATTTGCAACATTGTTGGTCCTCCCTAACATTAATTGAGAGAACATGAGGCTCACACTACTAGACAATAGAGGCAACTGTTATCATCACATCCTGGCGCTAACCGCAGCCGATAGCAATACTGTGTTAGAAGTTTTTTTAAATTACAAAGTTTTACATAAATCACGCCTGCCTTACGGGGTAGGCAGAGCGCCACACCTGCACCACCAACAAGCGTGGCGGCCTCCGCACCAGCAACGACAAGCACCGTGCCCACCGACAGACACACCACTATAGCCAGGTAAACCACACCTGCACCACCAACAAGCGTGGCGGCCTCCGCACCAGCAACGACAAGGACCGTGCCCACCGACAGGCACACCACTATAGCCAGGTAAACCACACCTGCAGCAGCAAGCACCAACAACGACAAGGACCGTGCCCACCGACAGGCACACCACTATAGCCAGGTAAACCACACCTGCACCACCAACAAGCGTTAACCACCACCAGCAATAAATTGAGTACTCGAGAGAGTAATCGAGATTTATCGCTGGTTTTCATCGCTTAGACTTCATTCAATCTGTAAAGATAGAATTAGTCGCCGGTGATTAGTTGCAAAACTAACCCGGTAGATGGAGCCATGCTAAGCGTTACTGGCATTAAAATACACTTGCAAAATTGGCGGGCAAGAAATGAGCTGCGGTAGCCCAGATGGAAGAGGCGTCGCCACTAGTAATGCGAAAGTCGCAGGTTCAAATCCTGCCCGCGCTTGAAAATTTTGCAAGTTTTCAAAAGGGCTTGTACACATTCACGTCTTCTTACAGTACCTGGATCTTCTGGTCGTAGTCCGTGGTGTCCATCACTACAGTGGCGTTACCTTTATCGGCTTTTAGCACTAACACTTGCTTGTTCTCACGTAGTGTTTTCAATGCTTGACGCTCTGCTGCAGTGACATTACTTGTGGGTAGCCTAGCTTTTCTCAAAATAACCGCTATGTCCTGACGCATAGTTTCCGCGTCACTGCTAGGTATTTTGTTTCGTATGAGTGCTTCCTCTACCCCACTTATAATGTTTTCAACCGGTACATGTTTTGGTGTCAAGGCAAAGTTCATTCCTTTCGACAAAATATTTATCGTGGCATCATCAAGAGAAGTTTTTGACAGATTAATAACAGTGCTGGATAGATTTGACTTCTGTTTCGGGATGTGTCACTGTCATACTTCCGTCTCAAGATCAATCTTTGGAACTTGCGATCCTGTGTAGCACAACTTAGCTCATGTTTTCTTGCAGCTTGTTGATAGGTTATTTGGTCACAAACCTCAAAATCAAGTTGTGTTAGCCACTCACTACATTCCAGATGTAACGCATAAAGCTCACTCTGTATACGAAATAGTTCCCGCCTATGGTTTTGTATTAATTTACGCAGCAATTTGACACTCGCGTTACGGAGGATTCCTTCGGAATAAATAATATCCGGCCGTGGTTTTATGCGAACGCACGTAGGTATCACTTTTGATTCGCGACATTTCACTAAAAACGCTATGGATGTTTCTAGAAAAACACGTCTCTTCCGAAGCCTCTCCAGATGTTTAATTTTATTTGCATTTTTCTGCCCGTATCGGTTAGCAATATAACTTTTTAAGCACTCGCGATCACTTTCACTCATTTTAAGTATTAGACCGGGTCTATCGCGATAGTATTTAGGTAAATATTAGTAATTTACCTGTCTCCCGACGTTTCAATACAGTTTTTTTTATGTATTGTGGTCGCGGGTTGACTGACGTCCCAGCGAGTTGTCATCTAGGCGGCGGGTGACGAGATGTTCTGCTACCCACAATTGTCTTTACAATTTTAATAGTATTGATTGTTTGTAAACATTGCACTAGGCTGCCGGCACACAACACTCACAGTATCCGACGATTGTTCCGATGATAAATCGCGCGGTTTCAACTTATCAATGACTGGACTCCATGCGGATGACAATTTAAACCCGTCCTCCCGGTTGAAGTTATTAGGGTGCTTCCTAATTTCAATAGCCTCACGAACGATCCTTGGGTAATAGTGGCGTTCCACAGAGAGGATTTTCGGGGCATGAAGTTCAATCCAATGATTTGGACCGGATGATAGAAGGTGTTCTGCTATTGCCGATTTATGTATCTGTCCGTTTTTTACAGCTGCGATATGTTCTTTGACCCGTTCGCTGACAGTTCGCTACGTTTGGCCAATATAAGATTTACCGCAGCTGCATTTTACTTTATACACTCCTGTTTTTTGAAATGGAATGACATCCTTCGGCGTGCGTAAACAGTGTGATAATTTCGACAATGGACTGAAAACAGTCTATTGAATTTTTACTCAACACTGTCCCAATCTTATCTGTAACTCATTTCACATAGAGTAAATACGCTGGCTGTCTGCTCACCTCCGGATGTTTTTCTTTCCTGGTTTTCATGCGACGCTGAGCTCTTGAGTAGCCATTTTGAACCAGCACTTTTTGTACATGGTTTAACTCGTCGTTTTGATGTTCTGAGTCACACAAGTCGTATGCCCTCTTTGTCAGCGTCGACACTACAGACTGCAGGTGGCGCGGATGGAGATGGGAGGTCGCGTTTCATCACCATCCTACAACCTTTATATCTAACCTAAATATCGAGCACGCACGACTGATTCGAGCCCATGGTGAGAACCTCTCATCGATCGTGATCCTAAGGTACCAATCATTCTGTATCTACTGGTGATATAAATATATGACGCAATATAAATTTTATATCATTTAAATTAAGTCCTTAGTATAACGTTGACATTAAATTACAATACACCATGAAATTCATTAAACAAAAAGAAACGTTAAAACTCGATAAATGTTCAGAAGAGAGAAATCATATTTCACGTCATGGAAAATAATTACCTAACACTGTACGATGTGTGATATGCGGGCCATCAAATTGTGGGAAAACTAATTTGATTATTGGGCTTCTGTTGCACAAAAATGGATTAAGATACAATAACCTTTACATATATTCTAAATCTCTATATCAACCGAAATACATTTTCTTACAAAAAGTTATAGATATGGTGCCAAGCGTTTCGCTACACAAATTTTGTGAAAATGGTAAAGTTATATCTTCCAGTGAAGCTAAACCAAATTCAATCATTATATTTGATGACGTTGCTTGTGAAAACCAAAACAATATTCGCGATTACTTTGCTATGGGTCGACAAAAGAATATACACTGTTTGAATTAGAAAGCAAGGTATTTAGCTTCTTCCGCACTTATGATGGCTAGTAATGCAGCTAGTTGAATGCACCACGCGTACGACCGCAAGTTAATGCAAATGCACAAACGATGCACTTTACTCGCACTACTTCCACCGTTTTACACTCTACACGTGTTTCGCCTCTCCACGGAGCATCATCAGGAGATGTTCGACAATCGAGTTCCGAGCACTGACTGAGTAACCGTCCGAGTTTTCTTCTCGACGGCCGTGAGGCCGTCGGGGAGACGCCATCGAGGCGGAGCCTCCTGGGCGTTATTTCTGCCGCCGCCCGCAAAAGCGGGCGGGTCACGGGGTTGGGGGCCGTGGTGAGTGTGGGAACACTTCGCCACGGCCCGAAGAGTCAAGTTTCGGTCGAAGCGCGGCCGGACAGAACCGGCCGCAGTCTTGTCCGGTGCACCGCCGGCGAGTCACCCACCGGGTGGGACCCTGTTCAGGGAGGCCCAGTGAGTGCCTTCCAGCCTGGCGGCGATATGTTACTTCCGGTTTGGCCGGCGAGCTTGGCCCGGAACGGGCCCGCTCAGCCGGCAAGAGTCAGAGTTGGGTCGGGGTCAGTCTAGTGGGGGCCGCCGACTGGTGAGCGCTATCAAGGTGACAGCGCACCACCAGCCGGCGACCAAGGTCAGTCCGGTATGTAAGTATCCTCCGCGAGCTCCTCCACCACAGCGAGCTCGCGAGGATACGGTTTCCAGTCGGGTGGGCGCGCGTGGTACGGGGCCAGATTTCGAAGGTGCTCGAAATCTGACCGGTCAGCGCGCGCGAACATCCCGGTCGAGAGCTTGGAGACGAACTCATCCAAGGTCTCGACTTTCAAGTCCCTCCGAATGACTTCGTTGCGGACGAATCTCGGCGCGTCGGCGATGGCTCGCAACGCCTTGGACTGCTGGGCCCGCAGTCTTTGGCGGTTGGTCTCAGAGACCAACGCGTACCATGCCGGAGCGGCGTACGTCAGACGAGTTCTGATGTACGCCTTGTACACGCCTAGTTTCATGCGCAACGGGAGTCTCGAGCGCAGAATGGGTCGGAGCAAAGCAGTGGCAGCCCCCGCTTGCCCGATCACATTCTTCACGTGCTGGACCATGGACAGGTTTCGGTCTATGGTCACGCCTAGGTATTTAGCCTGTGCGGACCACCCGATCTCTTGTCCATGGAGCTTCAGCTTCGGGGGATCTCTTCGACCACGCCCCACGATGATCGCTTGGGTCTTCCCCACGTTGACCGTCAGTCTCCATTTTGCCAGCCAGGCTGGGAGGGCGTCCAAAGCTATCTGCATTTTCCTGGCCGCGTGCCTCGTGTTGAGGGACACGGAGAAAAATGCAGCGTCATCGGCATAGAGCGCCAGCTTAGTGCCGCCCTCAACCGGGATATCATCCGTGTACCTGGCGTAGCATACCGGAGACAGACAGCTACCCTGGGGGACTCCAGCAGCGATCCTTCGGACTTGGGAGAGGGCGTCTTCCACTGCCACCTGGAAGCGCCTATTCTCTAAGAAGGTGGCCACGATCTTAACGACTCGCCGAGGAGTCGTAGATATGGACAGCTTATAAACCAAGCCCGGGTGCCATACGCGGTCGAACGCCTTCTCCATATCCAGAAATACTGCTACGGTGGTCTCCCTCTTATTGAGGGCCGCCGTCATATCGTGCAGTACTCTCGACAGTTGAAGGGTCGTAGAATGCTCGGCTCGAAAGCCGAATTGCTCCTCGCGAGGCATGATGTGGGGTCTCATGTGACGCAGAAGAAGTTTCTCAAACACCTTACTGATCGTTGGTAGCAAGGTGATTGGCCGATAGCTCTCAGGCTTCAGGGTGTTCTTCCCGGGCTTGGGGAGCATGATTACTCGCCCAAGCTTCCACGCGTCCGGAAAGTGCCCCGTCCGCATGATGCCATTATAGATGCGCGTCACCGTTGCGATTGAACGCGGGGGGAGGTGACGCAGCATCTCATTCGTAATGCCATCAGGTCCGGGTGCCTTTCGGAGGGGGGTTCGTCTTAACGCCCGAAGCACCTGGCCGGGCGTGAAGACGATGAGGTCCTCATCAGGAGGAATCGGCTGAGCGAAGTAGCCCGCTAGACTTCGCGAAACTTCTTCTTCGTCGTGGTCGGCACCTGGGTTCGGCCGGAATTGGCTCTCCAGGCACTCAGCAAAGATTTCTGCTCGATCCTCGGCTTTAAAACGGGGGTGCCCGTCCCCACCGAGGAGAGGTCTTACTGGCATCGCCTTTCCGGAGAGCCGGCGACACAATCTATGGATGCCGGTCTAATCTTCACCGGCTGTATCTATGGCTTGCTGCCAAGAGTCGGCGGAAACGGCGTCCAGCGCTGCCGAGATTTTTTCAGCAAGCGCATTCAGCCGGGACTTCATGGTGGGGCAGCGAGTTGAGTTATACTGCTTACGCAGTCTTCGCTTCTCAGCGAGCATGTCAGCTATGCGCCGTGGTAAAGGCGGAGCGGCCCCCGAGGTGGGGGCGTCCATCACGGCGCTTTGCTTAGCTCGCTGGACCGCGAAATCGAACTCGCTAGCCAACGCATCGACATCTGATGGAGTTGAGACTGGTCTCATGGGAGTGTTTTCAACCATGAACCGGCCGAATTTATCCCAGTCGTACTTCCGCCTCGGCAGCAGCAGCCTAGTCCTTGCTGGCTGGTCTGAGACGACCAGCAGGACAGGTAGATGGTCGGAGCCTGAGTGGAAGTCTAGTGTCTCGACGGTGGGATCGGGCCGGAGCCCCTTGACCACCGCGAGGTCTATGACATCCGGGAGTTTCATGCGGTCGTGCGGGTAGTGGGTCGGGGTCTCCGGCCCCAGAACCACGTACCCGCTGGGATCAGTGTCATCGAAGAGGCGTCTGCCATCCGGACAAGTCCGCATGGAGTTCCAACTTACGTGTTTACAGTTCCAGTCTCCGGCGGCTATCGTCGGCCCTGGGGAGTCCAGAATCTTCTGGACATCCGCTAGGACCAACCGCGTCGCCGGTGGTTTGTAAATTGCAATCACACGAGTTGGGACGTCACCGAGAGCGATCTCCACTCCCAGGGCGTAGACCGACTGAAGGTCAGCATGAGTGAAGGGTGGCAGCTGCTGGTGCACCAATCTTCTTCTTACCAGGACGGCTAGGCCTCGGAAGGCGCGACCTGTGTCGCTGAGCTCGTCCTGCCGGTAAACGAAGAAGTTGGGAATCTTCAGTTGGTCTGCGCCTTTCAGATGAGTCTCTGAAAGTAGCGCGACATCAACGTTCTGCTCCTTCAAGAGGGCACGAAGAAGGCCTATCTTAACCTTAGATAGGCCTTCGGCGTTCCAGTGGACGATCCTCAAAGACACAAGCATTGCTTATGCTTTGAGGATCTTTGCCATACCGGACAGGAGCACTGGAAGCGGGTCTTGGTCCACTTTCAGTGCCCCTAGCACCTCGGTCAGCACCTCAATGGCGGCCATCGTTGCCGACTTTTTGCCGGCTTCGAAGGCCGCCTTAACGTCCGACGTCCCCTTCCCCTGGATTGGGGCGGGGTGTCGGTCGGAGGTGGAGAACTTCCTTGGAGGAGCATCGTTGTGCGCTGGCTCCTGCTGCTGTCGAGGCGGGATTTGAGGCAAGGAGGGGCCTTTGGCTCCCTTTCCTTTGCGCCTCCTCCTGCGCTTATTTTTGCCCTTGGGGCCGCTCCCTGGGTCGTTGGCCTTGGCCATGAGCGACCCTTTGGCGTTGGCCTCCCCTTTGGGCGCGGCTCGAACTTCGGCCGCGCCGGCCTTTCCGGAGGAGGTGCGGGCTGCGGTTCCAGCCTTCTTATTGCGCGCTTCGCGCACGAAGGCCGGGCAGGCCACATAGTTAGCGGGATGTGGCCCTCCGCAGTTGGCGCAAGTCGCCGGTTCTGCCCTCGGCCTAGGACATTCCTTGGCCGGGTGCTCCTCCCCGCAACGCACACACGCAAGTTTGCGGTGGCACTTGTGCGAGGAGTGGCGGAACTGTTGGCACCGGTGACATTGCGCCGGTCCCTTCTTGCCCCGCCAGGCCTCTATCTTGATCCCCGGCATATTCAGGAGTATGTTCACTGAATATATGCCGGGGATCGTTGCAGCGTTGCGTTCGAGCTGGGCAAAGTAAATACACCCGGGTCGTCCGCCACGCCCCTGGATGGGGCGCACGTACTTGGGGGTGTACCCCAGCTCTCGCAACTCAGCCTCAACGAGGGTTGCGTCGGTGTCCACCGGTAGCCCTCGGATGGCAACCTTGAGGCTGCGCTCCGCAGGGAGGGAGTAGGAGAACCAAGACAATTTGGTCTCCTTCTCTAGGGCCATCAGGTAGGACTGTATGGTCCTGTACTCCTCCCCGGTCTTCGGGATGAAGCGCACCCCCCGCCCGTAGGGTCGGGCGTTGGGAGGGTGTCCGAGCTTCTCCCGGAGGGCACGGAAGTGCCGGGCCCAATCCGGGAGTACCTCCACCACTAGTGGGGGGTATCTCTCAGCATCATCAGCATTCAGACACTCAGCAGCACACACGCGTGTGTTATATACTTACCTATTAGTGCTTACATTACGCTGTTTTAGTGACACACTTCTTGTCGTACTTAGGTGCATACCACATAATACTACCGAAAAATAAATAAAATATATATCATCATGAAATGTGGCGGTTGTAACACAGGGATCAAGGAGGGACTGAGCATCGCTTGTGATAACTGTAAGTTCAGATTCTGTTTTCCCTGTCTAAACGTCCCTTCTAACATCAAGACTAAGAGCGAAATAGGCCAGGATTTACTTGCAAAATTGGCATGCCCTCATTGTGTAAATATCAACAGCGGGCGTCGATTGGGCCGAAATGAGGACACTCCCACCTCCACAAAGCAAGGGCCGAATTTCAATCTTCCGCTGACTTCTACGAAAGAGTTGACCTTCGATGAAAATCTTCTCGACTCAAAATTGGCTAATTTTGCCGCCGAGATAAAGAACAGCCTCATTCAACACATCGATTCTAAGATCCAGGAATTGAAACAAGACTTTACGAATACGACTGATTTCATCATGAACGAAGTGAAAGATCTGCAGAAAAAATTACAAGAGAGAGATGACCTCATAAAGAACTTGGTAAACGATCAAGAGAATATGAAGAAGGACCTGTTCCAGATGAGTAAACGTATGGCAACAATGGACAAACTTTCTCGCGACCGGAACATCGAACTGCAAGCTATCCCGGAGACGAAAGAAGAGAACTTAATCAACGTAATTTCATCTGTTTGTTCCAAATTCCTACTAAAGTGCTGAAAACTTTAAATGAATTTATAAAAGCTCCCCTAGCGCATATTTTTAACCTATGTATAGAAAAGGGATTGTTTCCAAATGCATTTAAAAAATCCATTGTGACTCCTATCTATAAGAGTGGCAGAAGAGACTTGATCAATAACTATCGTCCTATTTCTATCCCACCAAATATGTCTAAGATTTTTGAAAAAATATTAATGTCAGACTAACGAATTACCTTGAATGTAAAAATCTACTATCATCATCTCAATTTGGCTTTAGAAAAGGTAAATCTACCAATGATGCTGTACATAATTTAGTAGACTTTGTAGTTAACAAGCTATGTCTAATTCCAAGCTAAACTCCCGCAGTGGAAGCGATTTACACAGGTAAATTTCGAACAAAATACCAGGAGTTCAACTGGAGGCAGACAATGGCTGCGTTACGCAGCGCTAAATAGCATACGCTGCACAATATAGCAGCGCATACTATGAATTAAACGTGAACCTAAATCTATTTAACTTAATTAACTAAGTTGATTGAAATTGGCTAATGATGTGTTCCAACCCTTACATAACTCAAGTCGGTAGTAAATACCGTCTGCCGATCTGGCGTTACGTCACACGTATTAGCACTAGATTATAAGTAAGTACCTCCAAATTATATCACCCCACGAATTCCGCAATTCGTACTAAGGAGTCACAATGATATGGTACAACAAATATGACTAAAGGGAACACACCATTAACACGAATAAACAGTTTATCACTTACAGTCACGTGCCGGCGCAAATGCATAAATACCCAACGGAGAAAGGAAGTTCAGGGAATGGATCAAATAGGAATTCCGTTGGTACTTACAGGGCTGGGTGGAAAAGATATCGACACCCAGCATTCCACTACAGCCTTGGCGCGTTATTCACGTCAAACCACTCACAGCTTCTGTTCGTATTTCACTTTGATATTAGTCATTACGCGTGACCCAACCCGAATTTGGGCCGTACAAACGCGGGCCAAAATGGCCACCTGATGCCTATTCAACGCGACGCTCACGTGGAAGACGTCGAGACATCCAACAATCACTAAGCCTGGCATTCCAGTACAACCCAGGAGAAACGCAATAATACGATGCATCAACACGCGCGATCTCAAATTGAATCGTCCATTACACGCGGCATCACAAAACTCGTGGCGGGAAATCCGCACAAACACGATACTCGACGTCCGAACCGAACGGTTTTCGAGTGACTGACTGCGGTGCAGAAATCACCGCGTGGCGCCGTCAGGCGGTCTGCGCGCACGTCGCCAGTCTCGCCCTGCGAGTGAGAAAGGGACAACACACGCCCAGAGCGACGCGTGCGATCGAGCACCGCGCCGCATTCATAGACCGTCATTAATACCTAACTCACCCCAGCATAACAACGCTAAATATTAAACATTCACCCGCCCTAGGCCGAATCCCTTAGGCCTATTCACTACTGGGGAGACGAGATAGCGTTGCTATTGCTCGCTTAAGAACTGAATCCCCTACCTGAACTGTCGCGACTCGAGGAGTGCCATCACTACCTGGGAACAAGTTGAGAATGCGCCCTCTGCGCCATCGCAGTGGCGGCAGGTTGGCATCCTTAACCAGAACGAGATCTCCGATGCGAGGGGGTTCAGTTCTGTCCGTCCACTTAAGGCGTTGCTGCAGAATGTGCAAATACTCAAGCGACCATCGCTTCCAAAAATTCTGAGACATTTGCTGCAGCAACTCATAACGCGTCAAACGATTGCTACTGACCTCTGTGTAGGGGTATTCTGGCAAGGCGTTAAGTGGTCGGCCAATTAAGAAATGCCCTGGTGTCAGGGCCTCCAGATCATTCGGATCTGAGCTAAGCGGACACAAAGGACGTGAATTGAGAACGGCCTCAATTTTACAAAACACGGTCGCTAGCTCCTCAAAGGTTAATATCGTTAAACCTATAACGCGCATCAAATGCGTCTTAGCGGACTTTACAACCGCTTCAAATATACCACCCCAGTGGGGGCATCCTGGTGGATCGAACACCCAGTTAATGCCCTGACGGGAGAGGCTCGTGCCGATAGCTTCCTCGTTTTCCGATAAAAACGTTATAATTTCTTTCATACATCGATCAGCGCCCTTAAAGTTGGTACCACAGTCCGACCTGATCAGCGCTGGTCGCCCTCTTCGCGACACAAATCTATCTAAAGCTGCTAAGAAAGCCTCCGTAGTGAGGTCGGCCACGAGTTCCAAGTGGACGGCCTTGGTTGCTAGGCACACAAACACGCACAAATACGCCTTGATTGACTTCGCGTTGCGAAGGCGTGATGCCTTTACCATAAAAGGCCCCGCAAAGTCCGTTCCCACACCCGCAAACGTCCAGGCTTCCGTCACCCGGTCCGGTGGGAGGTCTCCCATCTGAGGTTGCATTGTGGCTGCCTTCAACCGATAGCAAGGCAAGCACCGAAACACAATGCTCCGTACCGTACGTCGTCCAGACAAGATCCAAAACTCGCGCTGCAGAATAGCCAAAAGTGCATTGCAGCCCGCATGCGAGTTTTTCTGGTGTCGATCCCTAACTATAAGTTCTACCAAAGGTCCCTTCTTTGGGAGTAACAGCGGATGCCGTGCTGAAAAGGGCAGGTTAGCGTTCCGAAGTCTACCTCCAACCCGGAGCATTCCATGCTCGTCCACGAACGGGTTGAGGCGCACAAGACCTCCCTTCAGCTTTCCACGGCCATCCCTGAGCAGCCTGACCTCTTCCTCAAAATGTTCCGCCTGGACGACCCTAACCAATAAACTTAGAGCCGCATTCCGCTCCGCAGGCGAGAGGACAGGTGCCAAGTTCCGTTCTGCTTGAGGTTTTCTACAGTTGTTCACGAACCGTTTGATCCAACCTGTCACCCCTAGAAGTTTGTCGAGGGAGCTGTATCGTTCCAGCAAGAAAGCCGCACTAGGCTTAGGTACGATCTGCCCTACGTTCACTCGCAAACCTCGATCAGGTGGCCCAAGCGGCGACCCGCACTCATTGTATGGCCATCTCTCAGGTGACTCAGTCAGCCACTGAGGTCCCCACCACAGTGAGTGACCTACCAAATCAGGGGCCCTACATCCCCGTGAGGCGCAGTCCGCTGGGTTCTGTTCTCCCGGTACGTGTCTCCATATCAACGGAGTTTCCGATCCTTTAATCTGTGACACCCGATTTGCCACGAAAACCTCAAGAGTATGTACCGACGTCTGTAACCAGCACAGAACTATCCTACTGTCGGTCCATGCGTACACCGTTTCATCCAAATTGATGGTACCGCGTAGATTACTAGCGACATGATGTAGCAAGCGCGTGAGAAGCGCTGCTCCCGCCAATTCCAACTTTGGAATGGTCCATCTTGTCCTAACCGGAGCCACCTTACTCTTGGCCATAACTAGACGCACGTCTACAGTTCCCGTTGAACTGACTGTCCGCAAATAGACAGCTGCCGCGTACCCTCGCTCCGAGGCATCACAAAACCCATGTAGGGTAGCCTTACATCCCACCGATGGGAGCAACTTGCGAGGTATGGCGATGCGTACGATCCCTGGTAAGGTGGTCACAAACTTGGTCCAATCATTCAACAGCTCTCCGGAGAGCTGGTCGTCCCAACCCAAGTTTGCTATCCACAACCTTTGCAAGAAGCACTTCGCCATGAACGTCACCGGTGCGATCCACCCGTTAGGATCGAAAGTTCTGGCGATCGTCGATAATACCGAACGCTTCGTCCAAGTCTTCTGCAAAAGGTCTGGCTCGATCTGATACGTAAAGACATCATGCGTTGGCCTATATTGCACCCCTAGGATGCTCAACGTATTTGGATTGTCCGGGTTCTCGAAAAGGTGCGGGTCCTGCTGGAACTCACCTGGCAACCCGGCCAGGAGCTCTGGACAGCTGGACAGCCATTTCCGCAACTCATAACCTCCTGATTCCATGATCGCGATCAGCTCGTCTCGTAGTAGCAGTGCTTGTTGCACGCTATCTGCACCCGTGCAGATGTCATCCACGTAGACGTCGCGATCCAGTACTGCTGCGGCTCGAGGGAATCTTACCCTTTCCTGTGCGGCCAACTCTCGCAGCGTGCGTACTGCCAAAAACGGACTTGGCTTCAGACCATACGTTACCGTGTTAAGCTCATAAGTGACCATCGGCTCGTCAGGGCTCTCACGCCACAAAATCAGCTGGTACCGACGGTCATCCGGGTGTATAATTGTTTGGCGAAACATCATTTTGACGTCTGCGACGAACGCTACTTGGTGCAACCGAAAATCTGTGAGGATGTCCACAATGTCCCGGTTCAACTTGGGACCCGCGTGCAGACACTGGTTCACAGACACACCATTCGATGTAGGAGCAGAACCGTCAAACACTTCCCGTATCTTCGCCTCCGGTGACTTCAAAACAGCCAGGTGTGGTATATAGTAATGCTCGACACACCTCCAATCTATGCTGGACACCGACATGTGGCCTAACTCTAGGTACTCCCTCATGAATTCGATATACTTCTGCCGAAGTGCTGCATCTCGCTTCATCTTTCTCTCCATAGCCAGTAGTCTCCGTTCCGCGATCTGTCGCGAACTACCTAAGGAGGGGCGGTTTGGGAGAAATGGCAGCCTGGTAACAAACCTACCTGACGAACTTCGTGCAGTGTTGTACTGATAGAACAGCTCGCACTCGTCATCCTCTGGCTTCCGTCTATCCGCTGTGGGTGGCTCCTCAGACTCCCAAAACCTCTGCAGCACCTCCGACAACACACTACCATAGAGAACCGTATCGCCCTCTGGTAGGTCCTGAGGTCTCCAAACTGGGCCAAAAATAACATACCCCCCTGTGGTATCAACGGCCACTAAACCAGTTTGCTGAAGTACCCGTTTTCTGCCACACCAGAATCTCCCGAGGACGTCTGACCCGAGGAGAACGTCCACCGTACCAGGAGTATCAAATTCAGGATCAGCTAACTCTAAGCCTGTGGTTAACCCTCGTACCGTTGACGGTAACCGAACCTGAGGAAGTTTCCCTACCACTTCATCCAGCACCACTGCTGAGGCATGATAGCTGACCCCTGTACCTGTATTACCTAATGTGAACTCGAAGTTCACCTGACCCCGAACGTCAGGCACATCTACACCTCCAATACCTACAGCCCCATCCGTTGTGGGCCTTATATTTAAGCGTAGCCTACTCACCAGCTTACTAGACACAATACAACCCTGAGCTCCTGTATCTAACAAGGCTCTTACCTGTATGCTGCGGCCACCGTATCCCCATACCCAAATCATTGCCGTAGGCAACAATACCGTAATTGGCCGGGGGGCCGAAGCTGGCGTGTAGGCGGCGATTACCTAGCAGGAACCTAAGCGCGGAGTGTCCGCGTCCTGCGGGGGGGTCCCCTCTCTCCGTACACCTTCGAGTGGGTCCCACTCCTGCTGATAGGGACCTCTGGTCCTGTACGCCATGGCTGGCAGCCTATAGTAACCCTGCGGCAGGCGCGCGTACCGTGGATGCGCCTGTAGCCGCGGGTGCTCAGCCAAGGGGAGAGGCATGCGTGGGTCATGGGAACTCACCATGTTGTTCAGACCCGCCGAGTACTGCATGTACTGGCCCTGGTGTTGGCACCCGCCCGTAGCATCACGTACTTGTGATGGGTGCCCCTGACCTTGGACCTGTGACCACCTAGCCTGTCCCGGCACCTGCTGCCGAGGTGGTGACTGTCTCGCGCGTGGTGAAGGGGGCATCACCTGCTGATGTCCCTGGCCTCGTCCCTGAAACCCTGGTGGAAGAGGACTCCTCCTTGGAGGGGGTGGGGAGCGTTGCTCTCGTCTAGGTAGGGCAGACTCCGTCCGCTGACCCGCGTCAGCTCTGCCTCCGTAATCTCCGCTGCGGTTCATGCATAGGAGCTGATGGTGGGCACCCTGGCAGTACCTGCAGTTGGTGCTTGATGGGCACTCTCGCACCTGATGCGGCCCCATACACCTAAAGCACCAACGCCGTTGCTGCACCACACCACGACGTTTCTGCACCCGCTGTGCAGCGAACTCCTCACACGCAGTCACCTGATGCCCCGCCTCTCTGCAGTAGGCACACCTCGATTCCAAATTAGCGACATTGTATCGCCTGGGTGGCCTACTCTTACCGTCTCGCGCCTGTGCACCCGGCCGTTCCGGGCGGCGAGCGGTCGCAGACTCCGCGTGAGGCGACTCTCCAAATTGGGCATCTACCCGCCTGCACTCGGCCTCGAGGAAGGACTTGAGCTCCTCGAAGGTCGGGAGGTAATCAGATGTCTTACCTCCGTGTGACTGTTCAAAACGAGCGGCCATGTCGCTCGGCAGGCGGCGCAACAACGTGTGGACCAGGATATAATCATAGCCTGACACCGGCATCCCCTGTCTCTCAAGAGCGTTCACTGCAACGCAGACAGGGTTGAGGACCTTGGCCCTGAGGTCCGTCCCTCGTGTGATGGTCGGCACGGTGAGCCACTGTTCCAGGAGTTGGTCAATCATGAGACGTTTGTTGCTGTATCTCTCGATCAGCAAACCGCGAGCCGTCTCGTAACTTGCATCATCGACTGGTAGATGCTTTACCAGCTCATGGGGCTCACCTTGCAGCTTGGCCATCAATTGTGCCATTTTATATGCCGGCTGCAAGTCAGTGCGGTTATGAATCACACTGTCAAACAGATCCTGGAATCGGGTCCAATCCGTGTAGTCCCCGTGGAAGACCGGAATCGCCACAGCCGGCAGGGGCACTTGCACCCCCGGTCCCCGCGAACCATGGGGTGGGTCCGGCTCCCCAGCCCTACGCCTGGTGATCACAGCAGCCGCCTGCTGGATCTCCTGCCCTATCTCCAGGCACTGGGTCACATTCGCCCGGACCGTAAGTTTGACCTCCTCATCAGGCGTCCCATCAAATAACTCCTCGCATCCAGTGAGGCAATCCAACACCTCCGCGACCCGTTCGTCAATCCGTTGCGCACAAGCGATGAGTGCGTCCTCTCGGTCCCCGCGACCGACCATCGCCTGCTTAGTCGCGAACCACATTAGGTGCGCTCTAATTTTCGCCTGAAGCTGTCTAATCGTGGGAGCCATGGTACCAACTCAAAGTAACACCGAACCTTACAATAAAAAAATAATAGACAATCGGCCCTGATCCTACCGTTAGGATATCCGCACAGGGTAAACACAACGATAATAACAAGCAATTCACTAATTGATTGGCCCTGATCCTACCGACAGGATATTCTACACAGGGCACACACTACAATCACAATAAATATATTTTTTTATGTAGGTAGATTAAAAATCTTATACTAAAATAATCTTAAATCTAGTGGTTTTCTGAACCACGCTCTGCTACCAAAAATTGTCTAATTCCAAGCTAAACTCCCGCAGTGGAAGCGATTTACACAGGTAAATTTCGAACAAAATACCAGGAGTTCAACTGGAGGCAGACAATGGCTGCGTTACGCAGCGCTAAATAGCATACGCTGCACAATATAGCAGCGCATACTATGAATTAAACGTGAACCTAAATCTATTTAACTTAATTAACTAAGTTGATTGAAATTGGCTAATGATGTGTTCCAACCCTTACATAACTCAAGTCGGTAGTAAATACCGTCTGCCGATCTGGCGTTACGTCACACGTATTAGCACTAGATTATAAGTAAGTACCTCCAAATTATATCACCCCACGAATTCCGCAATTCGTACTAAGGAGTCACAATGATATGGTACAACAAATATGACTAAAGGGAACACACCATTAACACGAATAAACAGTTTATCACTTACAGTCACGTGCCGGCGCAAATGCATAAATACCCAACGGAGAAAGGAAGTTCAGGGAATGGATCAAATAGGAATTCCGTTGGTACTTACAGGGCTGGGTGGAAAAGATATCGACACCCAGCATTCCACTACAGCCTTGGCGCGTTATTCACGTCAAACCACTCACAGCTTCTGTTCGTATTTCACTTTGATATTAGTCATTACGCGTGACCCAACCCGAATTTGGGCCGTACAAACGCGGGCCAAAATGGCCACCTGATGCCTATTCAACGCGACGCTCACGTGGAAGACGTCGAGACATCCAACAATCACTAAGCCTGGCATTCCAGTACAACCCAGGAGAAACGCAATAATACGATGCATCAACACGCGTGATCTCAAATTGAATCGTCCATTACACGCGGCATCACAAAACTCGTGGCGGGAAATCCGCACAAACACGATACTCGACGTCCGAACCGAACGGTTTTCGAGTGACTGACTGCGGTGCAGAAATCACCGCGTGGCGCCGTCAGGCGGTCTGCGCGCACGTCGCCAGTCTCGCCCTGCGAGTGAGAAAGGGACAACACACGCCCAGAGCGACGTGTGCGATCGAGCACCGCGCCGCATTCATAGACCGTCATTAATACCTAACTCACCCCAGCATAACAACGCTAAATATTAAACAAGCTAGATAATAAGTATAAATGTCTATCAATATTTTTAGACTTAGCGAAAGCTTTTGATACTGTATCTTTTGCCATTCTTTTGGATAAGTTGTCTATGCTAGGTATAAGAGGTCAGCAACTTCTACTTCTCAAGAACTACATCTCTGATAGGTCTCAATGCGTAAAAATTGGTGACATCACTAGCTCCAGTCATCTTATTACATATGGGGTTCCACAGGGTAGCATTCTTGGTCCTACGCTATTTCTTTGTTACATTAACGATTTATGCAGCCTAAAACTACAAAATTGTCTCATCAATTCATATGCCGATGATACGGCACTTACCTTTTACGGGGAAACATGGACGTCTTGCTTTGAATATGCTCAACAGGGATTCGATGTAGTGTGTCAATGGTTAGCAAATAATTCACTAACTTTGAATGCGACCAAAACGAAATATATTACATATAGTATACGACATAATAAAGCTTCACTTAATGATAATAACAAAATTATAGCACATTCTTGTGCTCCTGCAAACAGAAACCAATGTAAATGTCCTTCCATTGATAAAACAGATTCAATCAAATATTTAGGCGTTTGTATCGACAGTCGGCTCTCGTTTGCTGAACACATTCATAACACATCTAACAAAATCAGAAAATTATGTTACGTATTCAAATCTCTTAGACACGTAGCGGATGCCAAACTCATGAGATCGGTATACATTTCACTTTGTCAATCCGTAACTACGTATTGCATCTCTGTTTGGGGAGGTACACTAAAGAGTAACTTTTTAGAAATTGAAAGAGCACAGCGATTAATTCTTAAAATAGCACACTTTAAACCTCGTCTATTTCCCACAACTCAACTTTATATTGAAACTGAAGTTCTAACTGTAAGACAGCTTTATATACTCACTATTATTTTACAGAAGCATAAGACAATTTTTAACTCAAACCACAAAAATTTGAATAAAAGACGTTTCTACCAGGTGTGCAGAGTCGCTCCTGTAAATACTACTTTTGCACAAAACTTCTATATTTTTCTTAGTAGTAAGCTTTATAATATTGCTAATAAAGAATTAGATATTTATAGTAAAGTTAGATTTGAATGTAAAAAATTTGTCACGGAGTGGCTGATGAAAATGAATTACGAATATATCGAAAGTCTACTTGATGTTGTAACATAATATAGATAACTTGTATAATATACTAAATTAGATATTTATTACTTTTATTTAAAATATAATAATAATCAGTTTACTAATTTTAACCATAAACTCTTACTAAGTATTCAAATTGTATTCTACTTAGTTATAAGTTCATTAAACTACTGGTCTAAATAATTATAAGTGTGTGCTGATGTCAGAATGTTGGAGCTAGGAGATCCATAGCACAGGTTCACCTAGTTTGGACTCCTATCTCCCTTTCAATTAAACAACCATGAATTTATACACTTTAACAAATGTAATAACTTAATTTAATTACTGGGAGACAATAAATATTTTTTATCATTTATCATTTTTTTATCATTTTATCATCTCTCCCTTTTGGACGCGGGCGGAGCGGGCTGCTGAGCGGGCTCGGCCTGGCCGTTCGTCTTTGTCGCTGGCGGGGAATTGTCATCCCGCCGTGGTGAAGCAGGTGCCGTGCGTGGGGGCGGGGTGCCGCCGGATAGCACAGCCGCGAACGAGGGCTGTGTCTCCATCGCCTCTGGCACCTGGCTTGGTTGATGTGACGACGAGAGGGGGGACTGTGCGGCCACCATCTTTGCCGGAGGGGGCGGGCTCAAGTCGTCAGGTGCCCGGCGCTGCGCGCGCGGGTCACCCGGCAAGAAGCTTCGTGTCGGGGGCACAGGTTTCTGTGTGGTCAAGGGGTGGCCGAGGAAAGGGGCTACCTGAGCGAAATGCTCCGACGGGATTTTGGTTACCGTCGTCCTCAGCCACTCCTGAAAGTGGGCCTCGTTGGCCTCTGCGTCAGCGTCAAGACTAGGCATGGATAGCCCAGTCTGACGGTGAGGAGGGTCAGTCACAGTTTGGGAGGCCGTATCGCTCAGGGAGAAGTACTCCTCCCCCCCTCCTTGGGTGAAGGGGGTGGAGGCCCGAGTCGATGTCGGAGTCTGGGTCGGGGACCCTCGTGGGGTTGATGTCACGGGGGTCGTTGAAGTCCGGGTGTCATGTCCGGGTCTTTTGTCCTGGCGAGGCGGGGCGGGATTTCCGCCCTGCGTTACGGCGTCGAGGTGCCGCAGGAGCGCGTCAGACGTGACGGTCCTGCGCCACACCCGGGGCCGCGGCACCTTCGCCAGGCGCTTGGTCTTGGTCTTAGCGCCGGGGGGGGGAGCCATCCTCCCGCGCGCGTTGACGACGTCCGCTGTGGCGGCGAGGTTGAAACCTCTACCCCGCCGCAGCAAACACACCTGGGGACACCGGGGAGTTACTCCCGGTGTCCCCTGCCCGTAGGCGACGAAGCCAGCTGAGGGGCAACTGCCCCCCGATTATATTAAATCGGGGAGAGCGGTGCGCTCCCGACGGTTCCCCTAACGGGAACCACACCCAGCAGAACGTTACTGCGGTGTGGGCCCCGCTTGGTCCTCCGACTAGGAGCGGCCGCTTGCCACGACTCGAGGAACAGCTGCCACTGGCAGTACAGGGGGGGGGGGGGGGGCAAGTGGCCCAAAGAAATCAGTAGAGGTGGGGGTTTCCCCTCCTTCCCCACTATAGAAGTGAGGAGAGCGATGCGCTCCCAGCGGTTCCCCAACCGGGATTTGTTCCACACCCTATAACAAGTACTGGGTGTGGGTCCCGGGAAGTACGCCGCTCGGAGACCACCACTCGCCGCACCGCAGGGATGGAATGGGGGCGAATGGGAGATAGCGGAGCCACGGAGTGGCGAAGTGGGTAGAGGGTAAAGAAGTTTTAGTCGACTACCCCCAGTAAGAAAATACTGTGGGTAGGCGACAAATAGGAAGTTTTCTCTTACCCTCAAACTTTCGCAGTTGCTCGCTCACCGTGCGCACTCACTAGCTATTAGCCGATCCGAGTAACCGTCATTGTCGGCTCGAGCTTATAAATGCTTCCTCCCCGCCATTGGGTGACGCAATGTACGAGAACCAATCAGAGTGCAGATTGGTCAGGTGACTCTCTGCGATTGGTTATTTTGAAAAATACGCAGTAACGGAGAAGAGGAAACATTTACCTGCTCGTTGAAGATAGTTTCAGTACACCCGTGACGTATAATTTCTAATTGTTCCAACACGTTCAGCCTTTGGCCTTTATTACAAGTATGTAGAACTTAACTGAACTGAACTGAACTCTAAATGCATTTAAGATAACCTTAAATAGTGATAATCTAGACAACATACTGAAGCACAGCCTCTGGCCGTCAGGTACAGTAATTGGCAGGTTTAGTGCGCGCGCCTACTATACTCAAAGCAGAAGATCGAAACCCGCACCCTTCCTGAATAATGGCACATAAAGAACTACACATTATCACCGTAAACTGCAAGTCCTTACGTAGAAACTGGAAGTTTGTATCAGACCTCTGCAATGATAACGACGTAATACTACTACAAGAAACATGGCTACTACCTACTGACCTGCACATATTGCAAAACCTACATCCAGAGTGTGACGCGATAGGCTCCTCCTCAGTGGATACGGCCGCAGGACCACTGGTGGGCCGCCCATATGGAGGTATGGCGATTATATATAAAAAATCACTCAAAATTACATCCACTCTGCTGTGCGATTCGACCAGACTATCAGCAGTCGAAATAGCACTCTCAAGTCAACATAAACTGCTACTTATCAACGTGTACATGCCTGTCTGCAAAAGCGATAATTTACCTGAATTTGCTGACTGTCTTTGCAAAATGCACAGCATAGTCCAGGACAGCGGCTGCAGCGATACACTTATACTCGGAGATTTTAATGCCGACCCTACAACACTATTTGGCAAAGAGCTGATGGAATTCTGCGGGGAATATAATTACGTGTGTATAGACCCATTAATACTACCTACTGACACATACACCTTCGTCAGCGACGCGCACGGAACGGTATCCTGGCTTGATCACTGTTTATCCACAGAACATAATGAAGAAAAGTATAAAAACTGTGACCGTCGACTACCAGGTCACGTGAACCGACCACCGTTCTATGCAAATCACACTTAACGTCGACGAACTATCAAGAATGTCCACTAACATCATAGATTATTCAGCACTTAACCCCTGTGCATGGAAACCGCAAAACAATCAAGATATCGCTCGATATACCGAATGTATGACAAAATACCTACCCTACTCCAAGTACATCCGCGAGCCTATCTCTATGCCAGAAATAAACAATACATACGAGTCTCTTATTACTGCCATGCAAACAGCGTCACGAGCTACATTCCATAAAAAACGCACATCTAAAAAATATAAACACATCGCCGGCTGGAACAAACAAGTTGCACAGAGCTATGAAAAGTCGCGCGCCGCATTAATCAGCTGGCATAGCGCGGGAAGGCCACGCGTTGGGGAACTTGCCGAGAACCGAAAACTCTCTCGATCTACATTTAAGAAGACCCTTACATTATGTCAACAAAACGCAGACCAACACAAAATGGACAGCATAGCAAGTTGCATGAGAGATAAAAACTTCTTCAAGTTCTGGCAGAAAACAAACAACATATGTAAATCACATAGTTCAACCCCTTCAAACATCGACGGCGTGACCGACAACAAATCCATAGCAAACCTGTTTATCACTAAGTTCACACACCCGCCCCCCGCCTCCGCCGCTCCGGCACCACCGCCCTCCCCGCCACTGATAACACTCGCTGCGCCTACGCACGGGTGCGACAGAGACAGCGGTATAAACAACATAACTCCGAAGTTACTATACGAGATAATACGTAACATGGCTCGTGGTAAATCGCCGGGGTGTGATGGTTTATCAATCGAACACATTATATACCTAGGCCTGCCGATGTGTGAAAACTTACCCACAACATTCGCGAAAACGGTCATTATACCTATCTGCAAAGACAAGCAAAAGGCGTGACTCACTCGAATAACTATCGCCCGATAGCTTTAGCACCGATAGTGGCGCGGCTCTTTGAAAAAGTTATCCATAAGCTGTCTGAAAAATACCTAACCAGCAGCGACCACCAGATGGGTTTTAAAAGCGAAACGTCTACCAGTACCGCTATTTACGTTCTTAAGCAAGTTGCTCATTACTATAAGAACAGAAATACCTCCGTGATAGCGTGTTACCTGGACCTCAGCAAAGCTTTCGACAGAGTTTCCCATTCGCTCTTGTGGCAGAAGCTATACGCACGTGGAATGCCAAAAAATTATATCGAGACCCTGAAAAAATGGCATGAGCTTCAAAGTAACACGGTCAGATGGAACGGTACCTACTCCGAACCCGACAAGCTACACTGCGGGGTAAGGCAGGGAGGATCCAGCTCTCCTGTACTGTTCAATGCCTACATGGATGAGCTCAGCACCAGGTTACAGCAGTGTGGCGTGGGCTGCTACATGGACGGTGTGTGTGTAAATCACGTGTCATACGCGGATGACATGGTACTACTAGCACCCTCAGTTACTGCTATGAGATGTCTACTCACAACATGTGAAGGCTATGCCAGAGAACACAACATGCTATACAACGCATCCAAATCCGTGTTTATGGTGTTTAGATCCTCCAACACTCCGGCTGAGATACCGCCGCTATACTTAAACGGAGCCGAGCTAATCAAGGTCGAAGAGGTTAAATACCTAGGACATATAATAAACTCGGACTTGCGAGACGAAGCCGATATAGAGAGACAAAGGCGGGCCATAAACGTTAAGGGCAACATGCTCGCGCGTCGCTTCCACCGCTGCAGTCCTCCAGTGAAGCGGGTACTATTTACTGCGTACTGCACCTGCATCTACACGGCTGAACTATGGTGTAATCACACGAAGGCAGCCTACAACCATATACGTGTCCAATACAATAACGCATGGCGGGCGCTGCACCGGTTACCGCGCTGGTGTAGCGCGTCCGAGATGTTCGCGGCGGGGCGAGTCCACGGCTGGGAGGCGCTGATGCGTCACACTACAGCGCGCGCGGCCGAGCGCATACGTAGCTCAACAAACACCTTAGTCCAGGCGACACGATCTTGGGTGGTGAGTCCTATCCACTGTACTTGGAGGCGGCTCCAGCAATAGAATATAAAATGAAATTAAATAAACGAATGAATAATAATAGATAAAATCAAATTACAATATAATTATAATATTTATAAATGACAAAACTTAATGTAATTTAAGTTTAAGTTGAAATGTTATGTATGTAAGATAATTTATTCTAAGCTGTTTATTTATTGTAAAATATGGGAAATTATCCTGGATTAAATGAATTTTATTATTATTTATTATTTTATTTATAGGAATGGCTGTCTGTTAAACCATGCCCAGAATCTAGCAAATGTTTTGCGAAATGCGATCTTTCTGGACGTCCATTCCTATACGCAGAAGTGTGTTCTTTATAACGTGTATTAAAGCTACGACCAGTTTGACCTACGTAAACCCCATTACACACATCGCATGCAAGTTTGTATACGCTCGACTTCTTACCAACCTCAGTCTTTTCTTTGCCGTTGCAAACCGCCCGACGAATGGTGTTGTTAGTCCTAAACGCCACATGAACATCGTTGTTCCTCAAAATTCTTGATATCTTTTCAGATATTGGTCCGACGTACAGTAAACTTGACCGATAGTGATGAACATCGCGTTCCTGTGGCGCTGAATATAAACGGCTAGAAACCTGCTGATTTATCTTTTTCCTGATTAACCCGTCCACCATTCGCCGGTCGTACCCGTTTGCAACTGCAATTGAGTAAATAGTATTCAATTCTTTGTTATACGCTTGCGAAGATAGAGGATATGTTAATAACCTATTTACGTAACAATGAAAAGCCGCTAATTTGTGTTGCCAAGGGTGACAAGAAGTCGCCGGAATAACTAAATCAGTGTGAGTTGGTTTTCTATATACTTCAAAGGCATGCTGACAACGCTCCCGTGTGATAGTCACATCTAAGAAGTTAATTGCGCAGTTCTGTTCGAGTTCTAATTTGAATTTGATTTTAGGATGGAATGTATTCAGACTACTAACAAAGATATCTAATTCTTGTCTCGTACCTGTCCAGCATATCAGTATATCATCAACGTATCTGTTGTAATAAAGGATATTACTGTTGCCCACGATGTACTTATTTTCGTAGTTATCCATGAATATCTCCGCCATCAATGGAGATAGTGGAGACCCCATAGCCAAACCCTCTTTCTGCCTATAATAAGCCCCATTAAACCTAAAATAGTTTTGTTTTATGCATATTGTTGCTAGGTCAATAAGTTCTTTTACCTCCTCTGGATGTAAGTTTTTTCTTTCTAACATGTCGGAAAGAAAAACTAAAACTTCTTCATAGGGTACGTTAGTAAACAAACTGTCTACATCCAAAGAAAGTAAAAGAGAGTTCGTGGGCAACACAACATCCTTTATTTTTTCTGCTAAGTCTTGCGTATTCTGTAGACTATATTTAGGAGAAAAACCTGACTTGTTCTTAATAATAGTATTTAATCTTTTAGCTAACTCATATGCTGGGCACCCAATGTACGAAACAACAGGACGAATGGGAACGTTGTCTTTATGTATCTTAGGTAAACCGTACAACACAGGAGCCTTTCATGGGGACTACATATTTAGAAGCACTCTCGCTTGAAAATGTGAATTTAGAATTATCAACAGCTCTTTTGACTTGTGCATTGTACTTGGCCGTCGGATCTGAGCGTAAGACAATGAAATCATCAGTTTGAATTACATCGTTCACCTTATTGACATAATTGCTATCGTTAAGAACTACTATAGTGTTGCCTTTATCTGCCTTCGTGACTATAAGATTGTTACTATTAATCTTGCGTTTCAATCATTTCACTGTTCTTATCTCAGGTCCGACGGTGTAATTCAGATTTTGCTTCTTTAGTTCATTAGCAACAATTCCTTTCACCAAGCTATCATTACCATTAATCATGCATGCTAGCTCTGTATCTACACCTAGTTCCTCAACAGTTTGTTATAGTAACGGGGATAAATATGGTAGGGGTGAAATTAGTTGGGGTATGGGTGTCAGGGGTGGTGGAGGTAACGATCATGAAGCTGATGGTAATGTTGGCAGTGATGACGTGAGTGGTGGTGGTGGCGGTGGCCCAACAAACTGTTGAGGAATTAGGTGTAGATACAGAGCTAGCATGCATGATTAATGGTAAAGATAGCTTGGTGAAAGGAATTGTTGCTAATGAACTAAAGAAGCAAAATCTGAATTACACCGTCGGACCTGAGATAAGAACAGTGAAATGATTGAAACGCAAGATTAATAGTAACAATCTTATAGTCACGAAGGCAGATAAAGGCAACACTATAGTAGTTCTTAACGATAGCAATTATGTCAATAAGGTGAACGATGTAATTCAAACTGATGATTTCATTGTCTTACGCTCAGATCCGACGGCCAAGTACAATGCAGAAGTCAAAAGAGCTGTTGATAATTCTAAATTCACATTTTCAAGCGAGAGTGCTTCTAAATATATAGTCCCCATGAAAGGCTCCTGTGTTGTACGGTTTACCTAAGATACATAAAGACAACGTTCCCATTCGTCCTGTTGTTTCGTACATTGGGTGCCCAGCATATGAGTTAGCTAAAAGATTAAATACTATTATTAAGAACAAGTCAGGTTTTTCTCCTAAATATAGTCTACAGAATACGCAAGACTTAACAAAGAAAATAAAGAATGTTGTGTTACCCACGAACTCTCTTTTACTTTCTTTGGATGTAGACAGTTTGTTTACTAACGTACCTTATGAAGAAGTTTTAGTTTTTCATTCCGACATGTTAGAAAGAAAAAACTTACACCCAGAGGAGGTAAAAGAACTTATTGACTTAGCAACAATAATTATGCATGAAACAAAACTATTTTAGGTTTAATGGGGCTTATTATAGGCAGAAAGAGGGTTTGGCTATGGGGTCTCCACTATCTCCATTGATGGCGGAGATATTCATGGATAACTACGAAAATAAGTACATCGTGGGCAACAGTAATATCCTTTATTACAACAGATACGTTGATGATATACTGATATGCTGGACAGGTACGAGACAAGAATTAGATATCTTTGTTAGTAGTCTGAATACATTCCATCCTAAAATCAAATTCAAATTAGAACTCGAACAGAACTGCGCAATTAACTTCTTAGATGTGACTATCACACGGGAGCGTTGTCAGCATGCCTTTGAAGTATATAGAAAACCAACTCACACTGATTTAGTTATTCCGGCGACTTCTTGTCACCCTTGGCAACACAAATTAGCGGCTTTTCATTGTTACGTAAATAGGTTATTAACATATCCTCTATCTTCGCAGGCGTATAACAAAGAGTTGAATACTATTTACTCAATTGCAGTTGCAAACGGGTACGACCGGCGAATGGTGGACGGGTTAATAAGGAAAAAGATAAATCTGCAGGTTTCTAGCCGTTTATATTCAGCGCCACAGGAACGCGATGTTCATCACTATCGGTCAAGTTTACTGTACGTCGGACCAATATCTGAAAAGATATCAAGAATTTTGAGGAACAACGATGTTCATGTGGCGTTTAGGACTAACAACACCATTCGTCGGGCGGTTTGCAACGGCAAGGAAAAGACTGAGGTTGGTAAGAAGTCGGGCGTATACAAACTTGCATGCGATGTGTGTAATGGGGTTTACGTAGGTCAAACTGGTCGTAGCTTTTATACACGTTATAAAGAACACACTTCTGCGTATAGGAATGGACGTCCAGAAAGATCGCATTTCGCAAAACATTTGCTAGATTCTGGGCATAGTTTAACAGACAGCCATTCCTATAAAGTTCTACATACTTGTAATAAAGGCCAAAGGCTGAACGTGTTGGAACAATTAGAAATTATACGTCACGGGTGTACTGGAACTATCTTCAACGAGCAGTGGCCTGTGCTATCATTGAACAATTACAATTCTACAGGCGAAAAAGTGGCAACATCGCGCCAAAATTAATATTTAAATAGCAACACTGATGAAAATTACAACTACAGGCGTTTTTTGAAGCTACAGGTCTACAATTTTACAAGTCACAGGTACAGGCACCTGTAGATTTCCATCGACAAACCATAGGGTAGATTTTGCTTTTAAAAACACAATCGAGCAAGTTTTTACAGGTGTTCATCAAAAGACTTGTAAACTACAACGGTGAAAATTAAACACTTGTTAACAAGTTTACAGGTCCTCAGACGTAGGTAAATTATCTTACAAGTTGAAGATTTTTGACATTTGCGATTGAAAATTAAGAGTACTTAAGGGGCGTAAATTATGTTGCATATTTGGAGTTCCGATTCAGAAGACGAGGAGCAAAGTCCTCCCAGAAGAAGACAACCCAGAACTTTTAGTTCAAGAACTAACATGAACCCAACGACATTATTCACGTTCAATGAGAAGTTTAGGATGAGCGCAAGGCAGATGGAGTACTTACTGCAACATGTTGGTGATGATTTAATGCGTCTTACTAATAGGAGCCATGCACTCTCTCCTAAGGAACAGCTCTGCATTACCCTACGTTGGCTAGGCACAGGGAGCCAATATCACGCAGTTGCTGATATGCACGGTGTATCCAAAAGCACAGTGTGCCAAGTAATGCATAAATGTGTACGAGTTATAAATGAAAGATTATTTGATGTCCACATCACATGGCCGAGAGACATTACGCAGGTGATGACAAATTTTTTTAATCTAGCCAGAATGCCTATGGTGGTTGGATGCATAGATGGTACTTTGATCGAAATAGATGCTCCCCATCAAAATGAGGACCAATTTGTAGATCGTCACCAAAACCATTCTATAAATTGTATGGCAGTTTGTGGCCCAAAAGGGGAGTTCTATTACATCAGTGCCCGCTGGCCTGGAAGTGTGCACGATAGCAGAGTTCTGCGAAACTCAAACTTATTTACAAGAATGCAGAGTGGTTGGAGACCTTTTCCAAATGCTGTCATACTTGGAGATTCAGGATACCCTTTAACAGACTGGCTTCTTACTCCTACTGGGAGAAATTTAGAAAATGTTGCTGTGCAACGGTTCAACAGAGCCCACAAATCAACACGAAGGATTATAGAAAATGCCTTTGGAATTCTGAAAGAAAAATTCCCATGCCTGAATTACATGCGACTGCAGCCCATATTAAGTTGCCAAATTTTTAAGTGCTGCACTATATTGTGCAACATTGCCAGAACCAGGGAGGACGAAGAGCAGGTGCTGAGAGAAGGGGTCCCATTGGACAGTGCTGACAATAATGATGATGAGGAAATTGTTGACAATCAGCAAAGACTCATGGAAATGATTAATTTCTTTGCCTAATTAGAACAAATTTATATAAGTACCTAATTAAGTTTATTTCGAAATAAAACAACTTTTTCATATTATCTACATTTATGCATCATAACATTTCTCTCTTATATACTACTACTATACTATACTAATATTACCTAAAACCAAATCACAATATTCGCAACTCTGGCAGGAATACCTGACTTATACTTATACATTGAAGTTTAAAAAATCACAACATTTACCCATTAAATTAAATAAAGGGCCAGCTCAGCAGCGGTTTCATTCACTTGTTCGTTAGTTTACTAATGGATAAAGAATTTTTGACATCCAGTTGTTTTGAAAATTATTAATTGCTTACAAACAAAATAACAAATCCTATGTTAAAATATTAGTATAATATTATAATTCCTTGTCACTTTTATTCTAAAATACTTAACTTTTTATTCTAATCAGTCCAATCAAATTACTAATTGTCTAATAACTAATAAGCAACATACTTATACCCTGCATAAAATCATCAAACTTAACATAACATGTAGTATCTATACCTGAGATCCATATGACTAAATTCAACATATATTCTTTTAATTATTATAGCATCAAATCATTCCCTTATTTATTAATAGTTGGTAACTACCCATAGGTATTATTGATAACTTACAAACAAAAAACTGTATGTAGATGAAGAGTTTCTTGAATATGACCTTTTCGATTAAATGTGAACCAAGAGTCTATTTCATATTTCATCCAAAATATTATCTTCAAGAAACTCTTCATCCAGTGTAAGATTGGGGGAGGTTTGTGTAGATTCCATAGATCTTGACATGGAAACCATACCAGTAGATTCCAGTGTTGATTCCATAGCAAGATCCATGGAATCTACACCAAGCTCTCTCTCTGTTTTTTTTATTTGCAAGGAAAGCAAATAATTTTTTTTTTCTAACCATTTAACAGTTAACTCTAGTTTTTTTAATTTTAACTTTTCTTCATAAGATTGTTTTCTTATTCTTTTTGGAGGTATATTTTCTTTATTTACATTGTTATTTTCAGGCAATGTTGATGCACCTGCATCTGAGGCTTCCGCAGTCTCAGTGAAATACTCTGGTACCAACAGACCATCTAATGTTGGTGTGTCTTTTCCAATTATTCCATAAATAGCCTCATCTATTTTTGTAAATATTATTTGCCCAGAGCCTGTTTGGCGGCTGTTATCTCTTTTTTTCTGAAATTAATATTAGTTTGTATGAATAAAGGGTAAATTAAATGGTTCCCGCCTAGTGGAGCTGATCACCCGTCTGCGAGCTCCGCAGACGTCCCAACCCGAGGAAGAAGGGAAAATTATATAATAAGGTTCAAAGCCAAAAAGTACATATTTAGAACTGATACTTACAACTGCTGCTTTGCGCATGTTTTGCCAGAATGTGTCCCTGGTATACTTATAATCTTTGTCAGGCGGGACTAACCCTAATGCTTGGGCTAAATTGTGGACCTCAGTCCATTTAATTCTTTTAACGTCTTTAGTCAGCGTATCTGGAATAAAAAGTATAGGCGTTACCTATAAGTAGTAAATACCTAACATTACAATTCTACTAGAAAATCTTATCATAAAAGTAAAACACCTTAAGCTTTACAGAGCTCAACATAAAAGTTACTTACCAGAAAATGCCCCAAATAATGTGCTTTTTCCTTCGTATATGGCACGAAGCCACTCCAATTTAGCCTCACTCTTGCGAGCCATACTTTATTTCTACAATTTAAAGATATTCAAATATTTTCGCAAACTTATTATGAAAACAAACGATTGACGTTTATCTTGACGTTGAATTTGAGTGAATGAAATGAATGAATCGATAGTGTTGTACTTCGACTTGTAAAATTTACCTGTAATCGAGATTTTAGAGCGGTAGTGACAGTCGTAGTTTTACAAGTGTTTTCATAAAACGCCTGTAACCTGTAAATTGTAACTACAAGTGCGCTACAGGCATATTTTCGCCTGTAAAGCTGGACCTGTACCTGTACATTGATAATACATGACACAGGTAAATGTTTCCTCTTCTCCGTTACTGCGTATTTTTCAAAATAACCAATCGCAGAGAGTCACCTGACCAATCTGCACTCTGATTGGTTCTCGTACATTGCGTCACCCAATGGCGGGGAGGAAGCATTTATAAGCTCGAGCCGACAACGACGGTTACTCAGTCAGTGCTCGGAACTCGACTGTCGAACATCTCCTGATGATGCTCCGTGGAGGGGCGAAACACGTGTAGAGTGTAAAACGGTGGAAGTAGTGCGAGTAAAGTGCATCGCTTGTACATTTGCATTAACTTGCGGTCGTACGCGTGGTGCATTCAACTAGCTGCATTACTAGCCATCATAAGTGCGGAAGAAGCTAAATACCTTGCTATCTAATTCAATCAAGATTATTATTTCTTTGCAAAAGTATAAATTATAAATTGGAATTGAAATTGAAATTCTTTATTCAATGTAGGGTAGTATTATCATATCACTTATTGACGTCATGAACCGTCAATGTGAAAAAAAGAAATTTGTATCACACAATTTTCTTTTTTTTATAACAATTTTGTAATGTACTAATAGAAAACCGGCTCGGGCGGGATAAAAAAATATTCAATTCAATTTGTGGTGACTTTGTCACACCATGTATTGCATTTCACTACAATACTTGTTTTAATTAGAATAACATATAAATTGTTTAAACCTAAACTTACATACTACTTAACCTAGTAAAATATCAAAATAATAATTGTCTTACATTCGGACATTCCGTCCGATTGAATTTTTATATAGTGAACACGTTGCGCGCGGTCAGGTTTACCCTGCCGGTCCCTGCACCCGCGCAGTCCCCGCGGTGGCCTGATCACTATACCGTCTGCCGCTGCGCCGGCGACGCTCGCAGGCTCGCCAGTCAAAATCTGTGCTCGGCGGCGAATGCACGCCCGATTGACTAGCCGTTCGCTATACCGCTTACGCGATCTAACGCTTTTGCATTGTTTATTCCAATTTCTCTGCTTTCATCTATGCTTTTCCTTCTTTCGCATTTCTCCTTCTATCTTGAACTGGTAACTGTAATCTGTGACTTTCTTGTGCTTCATTTCAATAAACTGTGTACCTGTGATAAGTGCAATCTTTCATTCGCTTGCTTTCCTGCTACACACATCAAGCTACAAGTAAGCCACCACACCCATTACCACATTGGTGACCCTCTCCGAATACTTTAACGATGTCAAAAGAAAATAATGATAATGGAGATGGAAGGCAGCCGGAGTTACATCGTGTAGGCGTGAGGGTACCGCCATTTTACCCTCAAAAACCAGCGCTTTGGTTCGCTCAGCTAGAGAGCCAGTTCGTGTTATCCAACATCACTGCCGATACAACCAAGTTCCACTACGCTTTTGGTCAACTTGATCCTACATATGCAGCTGAAGTGGAAGATGTCATCACGGCTACAACATTTGCAAATGCCACCGACAAATACGAACAGCTGAAGACAGAGCTGATAAAGCGGTTGTCTGCTTCTAAGGAAAAGAAGGTAAACCAGTTGCTTACCCGTGAGGAACTCGGTGATAGAAAGCCGTCGCAGTTCCTGCGGCGCCTGAAAGACCTTGCTGGACCAGGCATCCCTGACGATTTCCTCAGGTCTATCTGGAGCAGTCGATTACCCAGCAGCACGCAGACGATAATAGCATCGCAAGCCAAGCTGCCGTTGGACGAAGTGGCCGAACTGGCTGATCAGATTCACGACGTTGTATCGCTCAGCCCTCAGGTCGCAGCAGCCGGAGCCATGCCAGGTACATCTGGGTCCATGTCTGGACAAATTGCGGCACTCGCCAAGCAAGTCTCAACGTTGTCGTCGAAACTCGATCGCATGTCGCGGTCACGGTCGAAAACAAGAAATTTTTCGCGTGGCCGAGACCGGTCATCCACGAAGTGTAGGACGCGATCGCAGTCCAACTATAGGAAGTTTCCGGTATGTTGGTACCATAAGAAGTTTGGTGGAGATGCGCAGCACTGTACGAAGCCCTGTGACTACGCGGGAAACGGCCAGGGCAGTCGATAATGGCGGCCGACGACTGTCTGGGTACCGGTCGCTTATTTGTTACGGACAAACGGTCTAAAGTGCAATTTTTAGTGGACACGGGGAGTGATCTGTGCGTTTTCCCTAGACATTATCTTAAGGAATACCGTGCTAAGACGAACTATGAACTGTGTGCGGCTAACGGCTCGGTAATTCATACGTACGGCTACTTTAATTTAGTACTAAATTTAGGGTTGCGCCGCGACTTTCCCTGGCGATTTATTGTGGCTAATGTTACAAAGGCGATAATAGGCGCAGATTTCCTTGCCTATTATAATATTCTACCCGATATACGTAATAAAAGTCTAATTGATGCCAATACTATGCTCTCGACCGTGGCTTCACTTGCATTTACGAATGATATTTTTTCTGTGAAGGTAATTTCTGGTAGCTCAGTGTATCACGACATACTAGCTCAATACCCCGAGATCACTCGCCCAGCTGGTATACACCGCACACCACACCACAACACCTCACACCACATTCGTACCACACCTGGACCACCAGTATCGTGTACTCGACGCAGACTAGCGCCTGACAAATTAAAAATTGCTAAGTCTGAATTTGAGTGTATGCTTAAAATAGGTACCTGTCGACCTTCGGAGTCAGCCTGGGCATCACCGCTACACCTAGCTCCAAAAAAAGACAACGGGTGGCGTCCCTGCGGTGATTACCGGATGCTAAATGCCCGCACCATACCCGATAGGTACCCCATTAAGCATATTCAAGAATTTGCCCATTGCCTTTCAGGTTGCTCTGTATTTTCCACCATTGATCTGGTCAAGGCTTATAACCAGATCCCCGTAAATCCAGATGACATCGCGAAGACCGCCATCACAACGCCGTTCGGCCTTTACGAATTCCCGTTCATGACGTTCGGGCTTCGTAATGCCGGACAGACGTTCCAGCGGTTCGTTGACGAGATGCTACGTGGTCTGGATTTTACCTATGCCTACTTAGATGATTTTTTAGTATTTTCAAAGGATCAGAGGACCCACGAGCAGCATCTTCATCAGCTGTTTGCCAGACTGAAGCAGTATGGGATGGTGATCAACACGGCTAAATGTATCTTTGGTGCGCCTGAGGTCACGTTTCTAGGTTACCGCATCTCAGCCGAAGGTACCACCCCTCTTCCAGCTAAAGTTGAGGCCATAAAAACTTTTCCCTTGCCTAAAACGGTCAAGGAGCTAAGAAGGTTCTTGGGCATGGTGAATTTTTACAGGAGATTCATCCCTGGTGCGGCCCAGCATCAAGCCCCTTTGAATGCCTTGCTTACAGGATCAGTGAAAGGATCACATCCAGTTACTATCACTGGTAATGAGCTCGAAGCGTTTGAAGCCTGCAAAGAAGGTCTGTGTCAGGCCGCCTTGCTGGCTCATCCCACTTGCGATGCCAAGCTTGCGCTCGTAACTGACGCTTCTGATAGGGCAATTGGTTCCGTGTTACAGCAGTTGCAGCCCAATGGTGAGACATGGCAGCCTCTGGCGTTTTTCTCTCGAGGACTTAGCTCTGCTCAGCAGAAGTATTCCCCATACGACCGAGAACTGCTCGCCATTTACGAGAGTGTGAAATACTTCCGCCACATGCTCGAGGCTCGTGATTTTGTGATTTACACGGACCACAAACCCTTGACCTTTGCTTTCCACAACCGTAAGGCAAATTGCTCGCCAAGACAGTTCCGCCACTTGGACCTGATTGCGCAGTTCACCACTGATATCCGCCATATATCAGGCAAGGACAACGTGGTTGCAGATACCCTCTCTCGTGTCGAGGAGATAGCTCAGCCCATCGATCTGGAGCAGCTGGCTGCTAGCCAGCACTCTGATCCGGAGCTCAAGACACTCAACGAGGACACGTCACTGCGCATCCAGAAGCTCAGTATTCCAGGTAGTAACACCGAACTGTTTTGCGATACCAGCACTAGCAATCTGAGACCTTTTGTCCCGAAGGCGCTTCGCCAGAAAGTTTTCGAAAGCCTTCACTCTCTGAGCCATCCAGGTGCCAGAGCTACTGCAAAACTAGTTTCAGAACGGTATGTGTGGCCAGCAGTTAGGAAGGATTGTAAGGAGTGGGTTAGATCTTGCTTGGCGAGTCAGCGCTCAAAAATCACACGTCATGTATCTGCCCCTTTCAGTTCTTTCAAGCTCCCAGCAGCTCGCTTCAAGTTTGTCCACATCGACCTGATAGGACCTATGTCGGTATGTCAGGGTTTTAGATATTGTCTCACAGCTGTCGACCGCTTTACGCGTTGGCCTGAGGCGATACCGTTGGAGGACATGACTGCTGAGACAGTAGCTAGAGCCTTGCTGAGTGGGTGGATATCGAGGTTTGGATGTCCTGCTGATATCGTGACAGATCGCGGCAGACAATTTGATTCAGCCCTGTTCAAAAATCTATCCAAGATTGCTGGATTTCAGCATTGCAGTACCACTGCGTACCATCCAGCCTGTAATGGACTCGTGGAAAGGTTCCACAGGCAGCTAAAGTCTGCCATAATCTGCCACGATAACAGTAATTGGGTAGAAACGCTACCACTTGTTTTGTTAGGCATCCGTAGTGCTTACAAGGAGGACCTACAATCTTCGTCCGCTGAATTGGTCTATGGCGAGCCAGTGCGTCTGCCTGGCAAGTTTTTCGACGCGGAAGCTGACAATACACTGGACTTGACAGAATTCACGTCAAGACTACGTTGTATTGTCCAAAAACTGCAGCCATCACCAGCCGCTCGCCATACTGGAAAACAGTCCACGTTTGTCTTCAAGGAGTTAGCTACTTGCAGTCATGTTTTCTTGCGTGACTGTACTGTCGGTGGTTCCTTGAAGCCAGCGTATACCGGACCATACCAAGTCGTTCAGCGTGGAGATAAAGTATTCAGGATTTTGGTCAATGGTAAGGACGTCACAGTATCGGTAGACCGCATCAAGCCGGCCTACATTCTGCATGACCCGCACACACCATCACAAACACTACCACCTATACAAACACATACTCAGCAGCTAACACCTACTCACAAACAGACATCACCACATACACACACTCAAACCAAGAATAACCAAAAATTACCTAAACCAGAAGACAGGTTAAACACAACCACACGGTCAGGTCGGAGGGTAAGATTTCCCGACTATTATCGCCTTTGACGGTCTCTGGGGGGGAGTGATGTGGTGATTTTGTCACACCATGCATTTCACTACAATACTTGTATTAATTAGAATAACATATAAATTGTTTAAACCTAAACTTACATACTACTTAACCTAGTAAAATATCAAAATAATAATTGTCTTACATTCGGATATTCCGTCCGATTGAATTTTTATATAGTGAACACGTTGCGCGCGGTCAGGTTTACCCTGCCGGTCCCTGCACCCGCGCAGTCCCCGCGGTGGCCTGATCACTATACCGTCTGCCGCTGCGCCGGCGACGCTCGCAGGCTCGCCAGTCAAAATCTGTGCTCGGCGGCGAATGCACGCCCGATTGACTAGCCGTTCGCTATACCGCTTACGCGATCTAACGCTTTTGCATTGTTTATTCCAATTTCTCTGCTTTCATCTATGCTTTTCCTTCTTTCGCATTTCTCCTTCTATCTTGAACTGGTAACTGTAATCTGTGACTTTCTTGTGCTTCATTTCAATAAACTGTGTACCTGTGATAAGTGCAATCTTTCATTCGCTTGCTTTCCTGCTACACACATCAAGCTACAAGTAAGCCACCACACCCATTACCACAAATTTCTTTATTCATTCACAACATACATTGTATTTCAATATTACACAGTAGCAAAACACCAATTCGATACAATTGCCTTAAATAATGTCACATGTAAATACAATAAATTGTGTCAATAAATGCAAAATTAAAATTAAAATCAATAAACATACAATTTGTCAATATTAATTCAATAATGTTGGGAAAGTAAGATTCAATACTGTCGTTTCACAATTTAGGATCAATTTATGTCATGGACTTATAAAATAATTATTTATATTACGGTCCGTTAAATATTCATTAATGGAGTCATAAAATTTTTGCAACAGGTATACTTTTAGCAGTTTTTTGAACCTGTGTGGACTCTGTGCATCTTTATACGATCTGGGGAGCTTGTTGTATAGCACAGTAGCTTGGTGGCGCGTAGAATGTTTGCTTATTTCCAAGCGAGGTTTTATAAGACCGGGAAAGTTCATGTTACGTGTCGCAAGTCTTTTCTCCCTATCAGCCTGCAACTCAAACTTGTCCGGTCGCTTAACCATGTCAGTTAATATCACGTGAATGTAGAGACAAGGGGCTGAAAAAATCATGCAATAGCTCAATCATGATCTACACAATCAAATGCCTTGGAAAGATCACAAAAAACACCAATGGCATCTTTTGATTCTTCCCAAGCATTAAATACATGTGTAGTGTGCGTACGCACCTCCTTCATATTATTCATTAGACAGTCCAATAAACGGCACTAAACTGACAACACGTGTATCATTGATCGCGCCCCCAACCGCCATCGCCGCATGGCGACCGCTGCCAGTGCTGCCTTTTGGCAGTGCTGCGCACCGTGGTTTTTCATTTTGTTATAATGAAAGTGTTTAATATGTGTGCAGCAAAGAACTAGTTTCGAAAAACAGTGATATGATAAAATGAATAAATAAAATAAATTAAAAATAAATTAAATATGATAAAATGAGCACCATAGTGATGGATGAGAAACAATATGGCGCATAAGCTTTGAAATACGACGGCACATGACCCGGATTTGACAACTACACGTACCAGGAATATTTCTGCAACATTTAAACGAACACAAAAAAGTACATAGATCAAGACAAATTTACGACGACGACACGTATGAGAAACAGTGTATTTCGAGATCTCAAAATACACTTAACAGCAAGTGCACAAAGATATTTATCCTACATTATCATTTACAAAATAGTGAAATCGCAGCAAGTACTAACCAACTTACTAGAATATAAACAAAATTAAAGTAAACGAAAGTAATGTGATGCATGGTATGGGTTGCGGCCGTTGCGGGGCGCTGGGAGCTGATGGTGTCGGATGAGGATGCTGCCGGTTAGCCTTGGATAAATGACCCATGGGAAGATTTTTCTAACGAGTGGTATTTTACGGTTTTCAGGAATAAATCACGTGAGTAAGCATATTTCAACTTCTGTGAGAGGTGCCATATCCAAGTGTTTGCATTTATTCAATACTCCGAGTGAACCAAAATGTGTTGAAAATGTGTTAAAATCAGTCTAAACAAAAAGTTCGTCAATATTACGTTTGTCATGGTACGAGAAGTCAGATTCTTTATGGACTCTAGAAAAACATCATTTATATTTATTAGCCAGTAATCTTAAATATAGTCTTTAATTTACGTCTACAACATTTTTGGGGAAAACATATGTTGGAAATTGAATTTAATTGACTATAAATTTTGAATTATTTATATATATATGTATTTTAATACATTTACTTAATAATAATTCAATATGCAACCATTATAAGCGCGCACGACACGAGCAAATTATCAACGCAGTGTCGCTAGCTAGTTAAACAAAAAAAAATGTGTATATATCTTTAGTCAAACAGATTATTATTACAGAAATTAATTCATAATTTTTTATTAAATCGATGTATGTTGGTATTAGAAGAAAACGCAATAATAAACTACTTCCCAGAAAGCATTCCAAGTAACATGATATCCTGATTCGCGAAGCGCAGCGCGAGTGCTTGAATGACAACGTTATAATAGGTATTGGCATCACGAGATCATTATAATTTTTTTAAATTATATTGTATTATGTTAAAGTAAATTTAATATGTTGGAAATAGCGATGAATAACATTTACACATACATCTCCAAAAATAATACTGTACTAACTAACAGGTATTTATTAAATGATGTGCACATTTACGGATGAACAAAACTATTCCTTTTGGGAATCACTGAATAATTCTAGTATTTTATAATAAAAATCATACCATAGAAAAATAAAGAGAAGGTGAAGGTTCTGAATATTACAAACTGAGAATAAAAATTGACATATAGATGATAAAAAAAAAACATTACAAATACCAATAAAAATTAAACAGTCAAGTCACTATAATATATCTTGCACTATTATTTTAATGTAAAGCAAGAATAACGAACATTGCTTAGAATTCTGATCTATGTCAGCGAAATATAACACGATATTCACGCTGCTCATCAGTAGGTAACATGTACAGAGTCCCAACTTACGGTGCAATAAATAAATATTCTATAACTTCTTTACTTTTGTTTTATACTGGGTCTTATGAATTAAAAAGTATTAAACAGTTTATTTACATAATTATATTGAAATTTGAAAAGGTACAACTATTTTTAAAAATAAATTAGCTAAGTTATTAAAATACGTGATAATTATAATTTTCGCGAAATTCAGAATTAAATTAAAAACAAAATTAGCATCGAGTATTGAGAAACTAAGACTCCTAGCAATACAATTTTCATGTCAAGTGTATATTTTCTTTAGAAAAGAAATTTCATAGAGAAATAAATTTTGTAACATTATAATAATTGTATGTAGTATGTACCGACCTACTTTATATGCGTTTTTTTTTTTCATTGACACAATTTGTTACATACAGAAAAAAAAAAACATGTCGATAATTAACTTAAATGCAGTAAGTCTCATAAGTTCAGAATTATATTCAGTAATAAGTAAATCCTTTGATACACAAAGAATGAAAGTAGAGAGACTGTAATTGTAGATTGAGTTATGTGATGAGTGATGCTTGTTTCAGTTTGCGTGTTTGTGTTTTGATTTGATAAAGATTTACGTATGAAGAGAGTGAAAGATAGATGTATGAAAATTTCGAGAAGGGCCCGTTGATAAAAGAGAGAGAATGAATGAAATAAGGACTCATAAATCTTATAATAAGAAAAAATGACACATGAAAAAAAAAAAACGGTGAAATTTACAGACAAAATGGTAAAAAAGCAAGGCATGAAGTATGCGAACGTTAGTTTGACTATGACTTTTTTTATAGAAGAAGTTAGCAAATAATAATGGGAGCCGTAGTTGTAATTATTTGATAATAACAAAGGTTGAAAACATGCTATACATGCATACATGTTAAAAAACATACTAAGAGTCGATTCTACTAATAATTGTCGTTTTGGTAGTTAGTGCAAACAGTTCCAAGATTACTCTTAAAATAACGCAACAATAATAATATTTTATTTTAACTGCCATACTATAGGTGATTTAGGTTTCATGGTTAGGATCGCAACGCAACTTAAAATGAAAATATATATATTACCCTCATCTTGGGGAAGTTGAAGCTAAATAAAAATATATAATATATATATCTAACATAAATAATGTAAGTAAATAAGTTGTAACTTTTTAAAATACAGTTCTGGAACGAATACAAGTACATGAATGAGTGACTGTTAAATATTCTTATATTAACGATATTATTATAGTCTTGCAGTTATTAGGTGAATAATTAGCTCTTACAAGCAGAAGATGCAGAATATATCAAACTGTTTGTTTTAATGAACAAATGATAAAGAGTTTAGAGTTTGTAGAACATTTACTATTTTTTTTACAATAACCTTGATTCGCTATATTTTATAAAGCTAAACAATTTGAAGAAACTAAGTAGAAATGTCGTCGGTAAAGTACTTACATAAAAATGTCGTCGGTAAAGTACTTACATAAAAATTACAAAATACTAAAAAGCAAAAAAAAAAAACTACTGGAACTTAAAAAAGAGATTATCGGAAAATGACACCAGGGTTCATTGGGTCGTTGGACGACTCAGTATCCCAAACAAAAAGAAGAAGAAGAAGCGGATAATGTTGAGGATTAATGGATTGAGGAAATATATTAAAAATCTTTTGCAGTCTTTAGAACTCATTAGGTATATTTCAGAAAGGTAAGGTAGGTAAAGGTAATATGAGGAGCCTAGCCAAGTAGTATGTATGTATGATGGATAGAAGTGCAAGGAGTGAAATGTATTGTTTTTTTTGTAGTTTGAATACGGTATGAAGTTGGAATTCCTAAGTGAAAATTGGATAAATGTGGTTTCATCATTAAAAAACAAAACATTTTAAGAGCATGAAATTTGACTTCGATTGTTTAGAGAATGTGTAGAAGATAGAAATGGGGAAAGAATGTGAGTGCGCGTCTGCACTAAAGATTATGTGAGAGAAAGTTAGTAAGAAGTAAAAAGTGTTCAGATCCTTCAGATACTTTGGTGTGAGCGAGCCTCGCCAAATGATAACTGTTGGAGGCTTAGTGTATGCCTTAAATCTGACTCAATTTGTAGTGGTGGTACATAGCCAAGGAGCTATTGTAGAGTGGTATATTGTGGGTCAGAGCCTTCCATTCGACCATGGTGTGACCGAGCGTCCTCAGTGGGATAAGTTGGCGTCCTGCGAGACTTAAATCGTGGCCCCAATAAATATAAATGTAATGCGCAATAAAATAAAATAAAAGATATTAAAATGTATAAGTAAAAGTATTATGTCGACAAAATAAATAAGTACCACTCAGTAATGTATAATATGGATCCAAAGCACAAAGATGCTAAATTATAATGTTTCTATTAAATGTCAAAGTATTGTAAAGAGTATTAGAAACTCTAAGCTATACACAATGGTACCTATTGCCTTAAAAGTTTTACACTGGTTTATACTTACACTATGATTATGAATACCATGAAGTGAGATTTTAAACAGTCCAATTTTATTCATTAGACAGTCCAATAAACGGCACTAAACTGACAACACGTGTATCATTGATCGCGCCCCCAACCGCCATCGCCGCACATGTTTGATTAGGGCAACACCAGCATCTGTCCAACGTCCTTTTATAAAACCGAATTGGTTGGTTGGCTGGCTGTGCAACAAATTGTTCTGATTAAAATGGGACATTTAGTATGATCTTCTCAAACACTTTGCTTGGTACTGGTAGAATTGATACAGGCCTATAGTTACTGGGGTCTTGTTTGTCACCAGCTTTAAACAGCGGAACTACCTTGCTATGTTTCATTAAATCAGGAAAAATGCCGTGATCAATACAATCATTGAAAATATCTGCTAAGTATGGTACAAATATATCGATTACTGATTGACAAACCTTCACTGACATCCTCCATAAATCTTCGGTGCTCTTAACTTTGATATCTTTAAAAAATATATATATATACTGGGGACTTACATGAGTAAATTTAAATTCAGAATTGCAAACATCTACATTTTGCTTCAGCAATGAATATGAAATTGTAGGTGAAGATCTTAATGACTCAGTAGTTTTTAGAGGTATATTTGTGAAAAATGTCTGTAACTCCTGCGCTACATCTGAATTTAAACTAATCACTCTTTTGTCGGTTTTAAGTGAAAAGTTATTTTCGCGTGGCTTAGTTTTACCTGTTTCGCTATTAATAACTTTCCAGACAGCTTTTATTTTAATATCTGAAGACTTTATCTTATTACTAATAAAGTTTGCTTTAGCAATTTCACAAGCTATTTTGAAGGTTTTAGAATAATTTTTAACCAGCTTATTAAAACTTACATCGTTAGTCATGTTTTTAAGCTCGTAATGTTCAAAAAACCTATCTCTACTAATCCTAAGACCTTTGGTCGCCCAATCACTGAACTTAAATTTCGTATTAATTTATTTAGTTTCTAGGGTAAAAATGATTTCGAATTCTTTGCTTAACAAATTGAAAACGTCTTCGTATACATGATTTGTGTTTTCAAAATTATAATTATGGACAGGCAATTTCTCGATTAACACATTTTGATATTTTTCCAACCTGCTTGCAGTGATGCGCCTGATATAGATGCAAGACAGTGGTACTATTTTATATTTCTTAGAGTGGTTTACACGAGTCTCTTTGGGACATTTGACATAAAGCTCTCACACAACGTTTTTGTGCCTTGAAAGCTTCAGGGGAATCCGTTGAATTTCCCCAAAATATTAATCCATAGGTCAAAACAGAATTAACATATCCAAAATATGTCATTACACCTGCCTTTTCGGATTCGTTGGTTACTATTCTTCTTAAAGGATAGACAAATCGTGTAATTCTATTACAAACGTCTTTTATGTGAGTTTTGCAGCTGCAATGATTGTCTACCACTAGCCCAAGAAATTTAGTTTTCGTTAACTGTTTAATAGGTTCTGAGTCATAGGCTATGCTTAAATCTACAGGTTTTCTATGAAACGAATGGAATTGTATTAAACATGTCTTCTATTCTTACAGCGAGTTCATTTTGGTTTAACCATTGGACAATGTCACTCAATGCCTCGTTGATTTCTTTTTCATTATTCAACTGTGAGTTTGATTTAATGATTATAGTGCTGTCGTCGGCGAATAAAACGGTCTGATTGCAAGTACATTGAGAAAGGTCGTTAATGTAAAATAGAAACAATAAGGGGCCCAAGATACTTCCCTGTAGTATAGCTCTATCATTTAATTTAAACTCTGATTTTGTGTTTATTATAGTATTTGTTTTACCGCAAAGGCTACTGATTACTGTACATTGTCTCCTAGAATCTAGGTAGGACCCTATCCAGTTCAAAGCATTGCCTCTTACACCATATTTCTCCAATTTATTTAAGAGTAGAGTGTGCTTTACGCAGTCAAATGCTTTTGACATATCAGTAAATATAGATGAAATATTTATTCTTTTGTCTATTCATTCGTATATATGGTTTCCATTAACTGATAAATAGCCCAATTAGTTGATCGCCCTTTTCGAAAACCATTTTGTTCATTAATAATGATATTAAACTTATCTGAAAAATCCAACAATCTTTTATTCATAACCCGTTCAAATAATTAAGAAAAAATTGGTATTAAATTGGCTACTCGTCTATAATTTATAACGTCATCTTGGTTTCCCTTTTTGTTTAGTGGCTTGATAATTGAGATTTTGAGCTGATCTGAAAAATTGCCTGTTTCTATCGATAAATGATCATTAAATTCTAATGGTTGAGATATCAGAGCGGCTAATTCCTTGATAATATTCGTACTTATTCCATCATAACCAACAGAGCGAGTATTCTTAAGGTTTTTAATTGTAGTGGCAATTTCATGTGTCTTTTGAAAACTTGCAAAATTTTCAAGCGCGGGCAGGATTTGAACCTGCGACTTTCGCATTACTAGTGGCGACGCCTCTTCCATCTGGGCTACCGCAGCTCATTTCTTGCCCGCCAATTTGGCAAGTGTATTTTAATGCCAGTAACGCTTGGCATGGCTCCATCTACCGGGTTAGTTTTGCAACTAATAACCGGCGACTAATTCTATCTTTAGAGACGACGACTTGATGCACTTTTTAAGCAATTTACTATAGATTTCATATTTTCCTGTATTTGTCCCAATTTGTTTCCGCGTAATATCTATGTATAATTTTCTAGGTTTTCCTTAGAATAGTCTCTTCTAGTAATATACCAAAACTTAGGTGTATGCTTCCTTTTCATTTTTAAAATCAATGACTGGGCTGTATGGTCAGAAAGTGCACATTCATGAACCATAGTTTTACAATTTTTAAAGTTACACAAGAAATTATCTATACATGTCTTTGTTTTCAAAGTCAATCTAGTTGGTTCAGTTATCTGTGCATAAATATTATAAGAATTTAAAATATTAATAAATTCCTTAGCCGAAACAGAATTTTTAATAGTATCCATATTAAAGTCTCCACATATTATTGTTTTATGTTTCTGACGAGTAGCAAGTTGTAAGTGTCGAATCAGATACTATATGAGACTCAGTCGCAATTATTTGTTCGTTCATGCTTGCTGATGGATTAAGCGTAGAATCAGGCGACGGAGGTGATGTTTTGGCGGAATTCTTGTCGATAAAAGCTTTAACGAGTGGTGGTGATATTGTCTTACTGGTATTTTTCTTGACGTTCTTTGAACCAAGCTGTGCATTTGAAGTACTGGTTTCCTTATTTATTAATTTTGACTTTTCTTCACTTTTTGTACGATGCATCAGACAGATGGTGCACTTCCACGTATCTTTTCTTGCCATCAGATCGTACAACTTGAGGGATGTAGATGTGCAAAGGACATGAAATATACTATTACATACACAACAAGTTAAAGTGTCTTTTTTTGTTATATTTATTGCCTTCCTGCATTTTGTACAGATTGCCATTTCGCTTGAATTTCTCTTGGCTATATTGCGACGACAGATCGCATCCGAAATTTAAATTTACCGCTTCGTTTTCGCTATTCCGTCTTATTTATAGTATAGCAACACAGTCTGATGCGCGGCGCACGCACTCTCTTATTATTCCGCGGAACTTTTTTCGCACTAGTAGATCAAGCGCAATTAGTTCAGTAAACACCGGTTTTTTATTTAGTGTCCGGTTCATTGAATTACTGCGTGCAGCGGAATTCTTTTGAGCTGTCAAACATCAGTGGCCAATCAGCTGATCAGTGCCGAGTGAATTTTGTTTGATTCGCTGGATGAATCGTTTTATTTTTTTAAAAATGAGTTTTAACAGTCAAAATGTAGTGTAGCTTTGCTATACATGCGCAGATATTCATAATCCACTGCGTAATCTTCAATTCCAGTGGTGGAGCTTAAGTAAGCGTATCACTGCATGCACAAATTAGTAAGTTTTAAATATGTTTTTACAAAAAATCTTAAAAAATCTTTTAGCAAGGCCTACGCACAACAAACACACGTTCCGTTCTCTATTATAAAATCTTGGAAATTGATTCAAATAATTTCTGAAGATTAATTCCGTAGTATGGAGAAAAATTGTGTGTCTTAGCTCATAGGATATAGAGGTTATCGAATAAGCAATGGATGAAAAATTGAGAACGTAGGACAGGTGCGTGTCAGGCTTGTAATAGAGGGTTCCGTGCCGTTATCTATGAATGATAGAAGACGTGTTCTAGTTCTGTGTAACTTTAGATTGTCAGGCAGGATATCACGCATTATGCGATATGATTTGGAAATAGACGATTGAATAACCAAACAAACAAACGACAGAATGAAGGACCAAGGGATAGAGACCCGGATTCGCAACCCCTTTGGACACGGAATTCTATAAAATAAGGCATATAAAAAATTAATGTTATCGTTCAGATAATAAGATTTGTTTAAGGAAAATAGGATTTTGCTTAGTAATAAAACTGGAAAAGGATTTCTATGGAGAAATAGATGAATTAAAAAGTGAGCTTTACCGCTCAGGTAATAGGGCGTTGGACATTATTGTGTAAACCGTAAGGTTCATTTCAGAGAATAGGATATTTTGTTTATGATACTGGATGTATTGAGAAGAGGAATTTATTGCTCAGATGTGTATGTGTAAGAAGTATGGGCTTTATTATGTAGGTCGTAAGGTGTATTTTGGAAAAGAAGTCTTGTGTTTATGAAGTCGGACGATTTTGTAGAATAAACCCTATCGTTCAGGTAATAGAGTGTATGGATGTTATTATCTAGGTCATGCATGAGGTATATTTTGGGGAATAGAATTTTTGCTATTGGAGTTGAGCCTTATTACTGTGACGGAACCTGAGGGTGCCTTAGGCTTTAGTTCGTCTAGTCAATACATTGGTGAATATAGCTAACCACTTGTTTAAGTGGTTTGTTAGTTGATAGATATGGATGAAACTCTAAATCACTGCAGGTCCAGAACTATTCCGGAAAATGATTATATTACCCAAACGTGTTTGGTCCAATGACAGTAAGCTTAGTCAAATTTGTGTGTTCGGTCGATCCATAATTTGCTATCCCCACGTTGGGCCATTGGTCCTTTGTTTGTCGATGGTTTTGTAGATATGCAATAGTTGTTTGCTATGCCCGCAGGCATTTATATTTTCATTATGAAACCGCAGTTTCTTGTTTAGGAAGGCCTTCCTGTATGTTCGAACCTATTTAGCAGGCGGATTCTGTTATAAATATATAGTATATATAGGGCCGTGTGATGCCGGCTTAGAATAGCATCACTCCATTTCTTACCCGTGGGAGTCGTAAGAGGCGACGAAGGGAGTCGAGGGTGTGTATAGCAATTTTAGGCGATGGGCTGACAACCTGTCACTATGGCGATACACAATTTTCCGAATGACCCTCAAACGTTTGTCAGACGTGGCGTAAGTGGCCGTTTTTTCGGTCGTTTACGCTCTGCCTACCCCGCAAGGGATAAAGGCGTGATATATGTATGTATGTATGTATGTTCTGTTATAAAACGACACAATCTCGACAGCTCTACCGTGTTGGATTAAAACATAATCAAAACCTCTGGCTCTTAGTATACTACGTTAACAGTCGATGGACGGCTTTTATGCAAGTTCAAATGTGATTTAGTTAGCAAAATATAATAATTTATTTTTATATTGGAAAATATGATTAATTAGATTTGAATTTCTTAGTTATTTTATTATGCTTGAAAGAGAAGGAGGAGTGGCGAGTAATAGTCAGTATCACGGTAAAAATGTATCGAGTTTATTGAAAGTGAATTTAAATTAATGTTGCTGATCTAGGAATTCGAGATTCGTCCTCCTAGAGCCCTGGATCATTGCTAGGCCAAATTTATATGACAGAAAAGATTCAGAAAAGAAAAACTCTCATTGCCAAACTTAAATACTTATAATAAAACATAAACTAACAAAAGTCGGGATTCGTATCTTCTTTTGTGTACAAACCCGAATCTAGAATTAATATTATAGGGGATATCAATATGGTTTTTTATAGTTTATAAGTATACGAAATATTACAAAGGTTTTACATAGGTAATATACGAAAGTTGAGTCGAGATTCGCATCTTCTTTTGTGTGCGAACTCGAAAAGCAATAACTAGTATGAAATGTTATCTACAACCTGTGGTAGGCTTATTGTAAATACAACGTCTGCAAAGTAATAAAAAGGGGATTTCAAAGTAGAAAAGTTAATAGAAAGGAGCCTCGCACTATTTTCTGTGTTACATCCCAAACAATGCTTTATGAAATGTTTAAGTCTTATTCTATGATAGAACTGAAAAAAAATATGGGTATCACAGTAGTATAATAGGGCGAAGCTTTCCAAACCGTATTTTTAACTGACTCTTATAAACCACTCGGGACACAAGCTCACTTGTCCGAGCGGATCGTAATTTCTTGGCAGCTGCCTGATAAAACTCCGTGGTGTCCCGGTCCTGATCTCCTGTCGAATGCCTCGACACCCGCGCCTTGAACCCCGATCCAAACAGAGCGCGCGCCCGCGCTGGTGACCCGTGATTGGTCGCCTTTGTGCCCAACCCTCTGGCTTGCATCGTCTACCTGACGCAATCGTGGAGATTTGGCAGAGACCACGAGCGTCCATCTCAATGTTTTGTTTCTGAAAGGATTTAAGAGTTTTAATAACTTGCTTAAAACTGATTCATAAACTGTTACTCTTAAGGTTCATAATTTTCTAGTAGTCTCTTTGATGCTGTTGTTCCTATTTTATGTAGAAAGTGGAGAGAACAAGACATGTGGCGACCAGCAGATTCGAGCGTTTTCTAAGAACAATGCTTTTTATGATAGTTTCTTGTTTTGAAGATAGCGAGTTCTATTGATTTAGCAAAGTATTTTGTGTCTCCATTTAAGACCTCTGTCCCGTTTCTATTTAAATGGATATTAGTTTACGACTTCTCAGGGTGCAAAACTATATCAGGCAGTTCCGGTTAAAGAAATATTACACAATTTATTGTGTTCAGCTGTGGAAATCACGACGTGATTTGTTTTGGCATCATTAGGAGAACGCTGTCGAAAGGGATAAAAAGTATTGTGGCCGGCTAAGTGTCGTTACATTACCTGGGTGATAAGGTTCAGTAGTTATTATTAGGGTAGCCTATTTAAGCCATACAACTGAGGAAAGCGGAATTCATTTGTCTTCTAACTCCTCGCCGCTTCATACATCTTTTTGGATCTTTGGGTAATTTCTTTTTTAACAAATTTTACACTTTGTTATTTTAGAGTTTTGCTTCTAAAAACATTGAGTTTCGGGGTCTATAGTGGATATTGTGATAGCAATCATGATATTAATCCACACTAATCCACACTAATATTATAAATGCGAAAGTAACTCTGTCTGTCTGTCTGTCTGTCTGTCTGTCTGCTACGCTTTCACGGCCAAACCGCTGAACCGATCTTCATGAAACTTGGCACAGAGTTTGCTAGCATACCGAGAATGGACATAGGCTACTTTTTATCACCATTCGAGGGTCTGGAGTACAGATGTAGACCACCAGGTGTACCACCAGGAGCCCAGCTAAGCTATTAGAGATACAGGCATGGTTCCAAAACAAAAGTTGTTCAATATGATGGGCCGCTTCTTTTCACAAGGACATTGAGGATCTGGAGTACCTTATGTAGACCACCAGGTGTACCACCAGGAGCCCAGCTAAACTATTAGAGATACAGGCATGGTTTCAAGACAAAAGTTGTTCTGTATGATAGGCCGCTTCTTTTCACAAGGACATCGAGGGTCTGGAGTACAGATGTAGACCACCAGGTGTACCACCAGGAGCCCAGCTAAGCTATTAGAGATACAGGCATGGTTCCAAAACAAAAGTTGTTCAATATGATGGGCCGCTTCTTTTCACAAGGACATTGAGGATCTGGAGTACCTTATGTAGACCACCAGGTGTACCACCAGGAGCCCAGCTAAACTATTAGAGATACAGGCATGGTTCCAAGACAAAAGTTGTTCTGTATGATGGGCCGCTTCTTTTCACAAGGACATCGAGGGTCTGGAGTACAGATGTAGACCACCAGGTGTACCACCAGGAGCCCAGCTAAACTATTAGAGATACAGGCATGGTTACAAAATAAAAGTTGTTCAGTATGATGGGCCGCTTCTTTTCACAAGGACATTGAGGATCTGAAGTACCTTATGTAGACCACCAGGTGTATCGTCAGGAGCCCACCTAAAATATTAAAGATACAGAAATAGACAAAAACGAAAGTTGGCCAGTATGATGGGCTGTTTCTTTTCACAAGGACATAGAGAATCTGGAGTACATTATGTAGACCGCCAGGTGTACCACCAGGAGCCCAGCTAAATTATTAGAGATACAGGCAATACAGGCATGGTTCCAAAACAAAAGTTGTTCTGTATGATGGGCCGCTTCTTTTCACAAGGACATCGAGGGTCTGGAGTACAGATGTAGACCACCAGGTGTACCACCAGGAGCCCAGCTAAACTATTAGAGATACAGGCATGGTTACAAAACAAAAGTTGTTCAGTATAATAGCCCGCTTCTTTTCAAAAGGCATTGAGGATCTGGAGTACCTTATGTAGACCACCAGGTGTACCATCAGGAGCCTGTAGCGACCTCTGGGAGCTACAACAAGAAGCTCACTCAAAGTGGTTCACGAGCAAGCAAGTCGCAACAGAAGTTCCAACATAGCTGCAAGATGGCGCCACGTGACAGAACAAAGAGCCTGAAACGCGGTATCGAAGTGTTTCACCGCGCAACGCATATATACAACTTCCAATTCTATCCAGGCGGATCAGTCGGTCCCCTGGCCACAACACCCGGCCAGGCGGGTAGCTACCCTTTTCCCGACTCCACCTGGAACCCTCCATTCTGCCTATTGGCATCACTCCTGTCACCCGCCAATATTGGTGACCCCTACCTTGGACTTCGCAGCCTTCAACCACGCATCAACTACTACAGCATGCAGCCAACTACTACGTCATCAGCACCCACCGCAGTCACAGCACGGCAGCTTCACTGGTCTTCCATCATCGTCTCGACTCACCGTAGACGTCCCGACTCACCGTGGACATTGGAACCAGCACTGCTTCGCCACGCCTGACTGCATCAACACGCTACATGACGTCATCAGCCCCACTTCGCTCGCTGACAGTATCGACCTCCGGTCTTGAGGGGGAGTACTGTAGCGACCTCTGGGAGCTACAACAAGAAGCTCACTCAAAGTGGTTCACGAGCAAGCAAGTCGCAACAGAAGTTCCAACATAGCTGCAAGATGGCGCCACGTGACAGAACAAAGAGCCTGAAACGCGGTATCGAAGTGTTTCACCGCGCAACGCATATATACAACTTCCAATTCTATCCAGGCGGACCAGTCGGTCTCCTGGCCACAACACCCGGCCAGGCGGGTAGCTACCCTTTTCCCGACTCCACCTGGAACCCTCCATTCTGCCTATTGGCATCACTCCTGTCACCCGCCATAAGCCCACCTAAACTATTAGAGATACAGAAATGGTTCCAAAACGAAAGTTGACCAGTATGATGGGCTGCTTCTTTTCACAAGGACACAGAGGATCTGGAGTACATTATGTAGACCACCAGGTGTATCATCAAGAGCCCAGCTAAACTATAAGAGATACAGGCATGGTTCCAAAACAAAAGTTGTTCAGTATGATGGGCTGCTTCTCTTCACAAGGACATTGAGGATCTGGAGTACCTTATGTAGACCACCAGGTGTACGATCAGGAGCCCACTTGAACTATTAGAGATACAGAAATGGTTCCAAAACAAAAGTTGTTCAGTATGATGGGCCGCTTCTTTTCACAAGGACATAGAGGATCTGGAGTACCTTATGTAGACCACCAGGTGTATCATCAAGAGCCCAGCTAAACTATAAGAGATACAGGCATGGTTCCAAAACAAAAGTTGTTCGGTATGATGGGCCGCTTCTTTTCACAAGGACATAGAGGATCTGGAGTACCTTATGTAGACCACCAGGTGTACCATCAGGAGCCCACCTAAACCTGAACCTGTTTCTACAAAAACTATCTAACGCGGACGAAGTCGCGGGTAAAAGCTAGTCTAATATAAATCTAATACCTTAATTCAGTAAATTCTCTTTTTTATTTCTACCATTTAAAGTAAAGTCTCGGGTTTTTGGGAGAAGACGAGTGTTATGTAGAACCTAATGTGTTTTACTTTGAGATTTCTGGTACTTATCTTTGGTAGGTACTGGTAAGCCTAATAAATGCATACAATTTGCAGATGACACAACACTATTAATTAAATGTGACAATAAATTGTCGGTGTCTGCTGAACTAAATAATGCCCTCAAGGATGTTGTTAATTGGATGCATGTAAATAACCTGCAATAATAATAATAATGTTAATAAAACGAAGTGTATGCAGTTCATGTCATATAACGTACAACCCCTAACAATCAATTTGGACCTTAATAATGAAAAAGTTGAAGAAGTCCAAAACTTTAAGTTGCTAGGTATAAATATTGACAGAAATTTAAATTGGAAAGAACACGTAGATTCTGTATGTAGTAAACTGAGCCGCTTTGTTTTTGCACTTTAAAGGTTGAGACAAACCGTTTCATTTCAAGCCGCATTAACAGCTTATCATGGCTTTGTATCTTCCGTACTAAGTTACGGTTTGATACTTTGGGGGAACTCGGTGGACGTGGACAGAGCGTTTAGGGTGCAAAAACAGTGCGTAAGGGTCATTTGCAATGCCTGGTTCGATGACTCTTGTAGACCGCTTTTCAAAAAACTGAACGTTTTACCACTGCCTTGCATGTATATCAGATACATTTGTTCATTTGTAAAAGATAATCCAATGTCTTTTATAAGGCGAGGTGATGTTTAAACTAGGCAGACAAGAAAACATATTATGGACTTATTATACCAGCCTCCACCCTTTAAGGAAATAAATATTAAAAATGTGTATTATATGTGCATTACATTGTATAATAATCTTCCGAACGATATCAAATCATTAAGTGGAAATTCATTCAAAATAAGATTGACAAAATGGCTGCTGCTACATTGCTTTTATAGTTTTAAGGAATTTATTAAACATAAACGTAAACTGTAATTTATAATATGACATGATAATTAAGTATATTTAGTACCTTATTTAAATCAATGTAATAATTTACTTTACACAAGCTGAATACACTGCGCTATTTTTCTATAACAATGACATCTGTATGTAACTGTATTCTGGCAAATAAATAATTTATAATTATGCCTATTGAAACGTGTGTTAGCTTTGCTTCTTATTGAAAACTTTCAAAATTTTCAAGCGCGGGCAGGATTTGAACCTGCGACTTTCGCATTACTAGTGGCGACGCCTCTTCCATCTGGGCTACCGCAGTTCATTCCTTGCCCGCCAATTTTGCAAGTGTATTTTAATTCCAGTAACGCGTGGCAAGGCTCCATCTACCGGGTTAGTTTTGCAACTACTGCCAGGCGACTAATTCTATCTTTACAGATTGAATGTAGTCTAAGCGATGAAAACCCGCGATAAATTGAATACCAAATTTTAAAACACTTCCCGTGTTAGGTATACAATTATTGAAAACTTTCAAAATTTTCAAGCGCGGTCAGGATTTGAACCTGCGACTTTCGCATTACTAGTGGCGACGCCTCTTCCATCTGGGCTACTGCAGCTCATTCCTTGCCCGCCAATTTGGCAAGTGTATTTTAATGCCAGTAACGCGTGGCAAGGCTCCATCTATCGGGTTAGTTTTGCAACTAATACCAGGCGACTAATTCTATCTTTACAGATTGAATGTAGTCTAAGCGATAAATTGAATACCGAATTTTAAAACACTTCCCCAGCCACGCGTTACTGGCATTAAAATACACTTGCAAAATTGTCGAGTACACCTTTTCAGAATAGAGGATTAGTCTTGAACTCAAAGCGAAGCCTACCACACCACACACCACATATTTAATTTTGTAAATATAGGCGCATGCCTAAGTTTTACCATCTACACAGAAAATTAGGAAGGTAGTCACACTTAACGCGGTTGTAGGGCTTAGCTGCTGTTAGCCCCTCCTTTACTTAAGCAGAAAAACTCTATAGTCTGCGGAGTACCCGGACTATAGTGGATTTGTAGGAATATTATAAATATCTCAGAGAATGGGAAATAACCTGGAAACTAAAAAAAAAGAACCTTTCAAATACTTACTTAAACTTTGCTTCAAATTAAATCGTACACTTGATGCTTGAAGCAAATATTTTTCTAGTAAAATAGTACTTAGTTTCAAGTTTCTCAAAAGCATGGGAAATCTTATTTGTCACTTAATAGTAGCATAGCATAACGAACCAACCTTAGATTTTAAGTAGGTCATACAAAAACTTTGAAAAATGTGGCTCGATTTATTTCAAAATAAAACTGTCACCTATTTGACAAAACATTTCCAATCAGAATAGTAGAATAATTTTTTTTAGAGCTAATTTAGATTTCAATTGAATAAGCATGCAGAAGCAAATATTTTGGTTTCCCTACCTTATCTACAAATGTTAAAAACAAATGCCATCATCAGTATCTAAAAACAACTAGTACAAAATTTAAGATGAAAAATAACTTAAGAATCCAATTCTACTATTACTGTTGAAATAACAAAATTAAAATTAAAGAATTGTTGAGACAAAGAACTTCGGATCTAAGAATTTTACTAAAATGCAAAACTACTTTTACTTTAAGAGGGATTTAAAAAAAAAAACATTATTATGAGAATAAAGATTAGTTCAAAGATAAAATATACCCACCTATAATTTATGGTTAATTGAACTTACCTAAGTGAATTTCAACCAAAATTATACGAGTTGCTGCATCCGTAGAGATTTCATAAACCATGTAGTACGTTTAACGTCGTATCGCATCATCACATGAATTTTTAGAGATATCTAAAATAAATAATCGAAATAAAGTAACTATTTTGACTTCCATCGTAATTCGTCCCCCGCCCGCCAGAGCGCTCCCCGATTGTGTCATTATTTTTAGAGTGAGAGAATCAGAACACATTCTGCAATAACAGTCAGGGCTAACGAAGTTGGGAGGGTGGGATCTTAAATCTCTACGGATGCAGCAACTCGTATAATTTTGGTTGAAATTCACTTAGGTAAGTTCAAATAACCATAAATTATACTTCGTTGCTGCATCCTATGAGATTTAATAAACCATGTAGATGTTTAGATCTATGTATTGCAGAATGACTTGCAAACACTACTTGAACAAAGACATTTCATGTATGTTTGTACTTAACTGTATGTTATACTTAATGCCATAGTATAATAACCATTTAGTTAAATTCACATACACAACTAATAAATAGGTAGGTAAATGTAACAAAGTGTTCATTTATGTAAGAACATGAAAAATACTGCACGAAAGATTTCTTACTCAAAATTAGCTAAGCAAAAAAAAGAGCAGTCCAGCTCGCCGCGCGCTTTATGGTATCCACAGAGGAACCGCGAATCGCGAGCAGCTGCCGACACGGCCTTGCGTGGCTCGTTGGGCTGCAGCGGTGCGCGTGCGGTGTGAGTGTGACACACTCACACACTCATGTCAATACCTTTTTCAAGTCAGTTTTCTGTCTAATAAGTTTAGTGGAAATATTATGAATGGACAGTTTTAGTAGTTACACTGGCCCACCGTCAGCACCGGTTACAGTTCAATCCATTGCAAAGTGTGGCCTTAGAAATCCTCCGAGCAAAGGCGGAGTAGTGTTCGGAGTTTTCTATGCCATTTCTTCAAATCTCAAAAACACGAAACGTAATTATTTTCAGGACTACTTCAAGGTATATGCTACAAAACTATGGAGCCCAAAACACGATTGGTAAAAATTTTCTCGATAGAAAAAAATCGCAAAGTAAGCTCTAATTTTGCGGTTTTTGGCCTGTTTCTTAGACTAAAAACCTGTACCATTTGACCGTTATCCAATATTTCAAAATTTATTTTATGTCATTTTCTTCCTTATTATATGTGTAATCAACGTATGGAGCTAGTTTTTCAATTATCTACTTATTATCATTAAAAAAGAACACTTAAACACAAAAGTATGTTCGGTTTGCGCACGGGCACGTCGGTTTCTACCGCGCCCGCACCCCTCAGTCGGCCACTGAGCCTCGTCGGAAGCAGACATGTACAACTTTTTTCCAGCCGCGGAGATATTACGACATAGGGAAACCAAATGCCAAGTTAAAGAAAAAAAAACGAAGCTTTCCAAGCCTTGCTATAAAAAACAGAGGATAAGGTAGTTTGCGGCGTAATATTTACATACACACATATCACGCCTATAATACCTTGCGGGGTAGGGAGAGCGTAAACGGCCGCAAAAAACGGACATTTACGCCATGTCTGACAAATATTTGAGGGTTATGCGCAAAAATTGTGTATCGCCATAGTGACAGGTTGTCAGCCCATCCACCCAGCCCTAAGATTGCAGTACAGACCCTCGAGTACCTTAGTCGCCTTTACCGACTCCCATGGGAAAGAAATGGGGTGATGCAATTCTAAGTAGGCATCATACGGCATAATATTTACAAAAAAAAATTAAGATATATTTTTTCGAATTAGGGTAGAAGTACCTTCAAGGACTACCTTATGTATGGTTAACATAACAATTTATTTATACCTAGCCTCACCCACGGCGTGATGTTTTTCCCGTAGGAAAAGATATTTCTCCAAAGAAAAAAAAAGTTGCCTATGTCACTCTCCAGCCTCACAATCCACCCAACGCAACGTGACGTTACAATTACAACATCAAGGAAGGACAATCAAACAAACACGTTTCGATGGATGAAAACCTGTCAAGTGCGAGTTAGACTTGATAGCTGAGGACGGTTCCGTACAACCTTACTTTACTATTGTATAGGGTGAAATTTAACTAGTGACCGATAGCGAAAACCATGGAATGCCTACCAGACACCAGTCTGAGAATAAGGAACAAATTTGCTCAAGGAACATATGGATCCCATACAAATTGACTAGGCCGGCTAGTACACCTTGTATGGGAGGTTCAATTTAACATAAAACCGCTCCGTTGCGAGGAGAAGAAAGGAAAATCAAACAAGCAGGCTTTCCCATTTGTAATATTAGTCTATATATAAAAACAAAATTAGTGGATATATAAAAACCGGTAAAGTGCGAGTTGGACTCGATAAGTGAGTAGGGTTCCGTACAATCTATTTTAACGATTCAATGTGAGTTGTGAGCCAAACTGTGTTCGTAATTGCGTAAACCGAAAATGAATCTGATGCAGAGGTTTTGGAGACGCTCAAGTTTGCTAAACAACTCCTCAGGCATCTACGTAGCAGGTATCGGCGTGGTCTAAACGGGGGAGGAGAAGTGTCTGAGCAAGAGTAATCTTAGTTTTAAGAGACAATAAATTTTGAAGGCATTAAAGCGAAAGAAAAGAGAAAAATACTTTACTGCTGACAGCGTTGACCTGCGCAGTCCAACTGAGAGTGGAATCCAGCAAAGTTTTTGTGAAAGCTATAGACGTGCCGTTATAAATAACGTTTGGGATAATTGGATGGTCCACTTGCCGACACACACATATAAGAACTACCTATTAGCATGGCCTGAGATTTTATTGGGTTGACCACGAGACCGAAGAATTCAGCCCATATAGCAATTTTGCTGAGGTCATTGTTGATAGCCACAGTTGCACTATTTATATCATCACAGGTGAAATGACAGTAAATCTGCAAATTGTCTGCGTAAAGATGGAAGCTAGAAGAGAGGAGTAACTGTGTTAATCACAACAGAAAAAAGAAGAAGTGAAAGGACGCCACCTGTAGGTACGCCTGAAGAGAGATTACTCCATTCCGAGAAAACCTCATCAGAATGGACCCGCTGCAAGCGACCCCGAAATTATGAATCAAACCAAGTTATTGCCGGAAAAGAGATGTAAAGAGAGCGAAGGATAGCGAAAAGTACATCAAGATCAACTGAGTTGAAGGCATTACTGAAATGAAGTAAAATAAGAATAGTCAAAGACTTATTCTTCATGGTGTGGTGAATATTGTCGGTGACTTTGATAAGTGCTGTCACAGTGCTGCCAGCCTGATACGTAGAACGAAGACTATTAGATGTGTTGAAGTCAGATGCCTGCTTGTGGACAATGTGTTCAAGGATCTTAGATAGGAATGGAAGGATGGAAGTGGGATGAAATTGGGAGAACGATGAAGGATTGGAAACTTTAAAGAGAGGTATAACAATTGCACGTTTTTATGCTGAGGGGAAAGAACTCGTTACCAGAGTGAAATTAAAGATGTGTGTGAGGATTGGCAAAAGTTCGGTAAGGATAAGGGGAGATCATACGTGAGGAGAGACCATCATTGCCCACGGCAGTAGATTTAATGGATGATATATGTTTCTTAACATCGTCCTCGGCAACAACTTTAAAAGAGAAGAAAGAACACTGGTGAAGTGGTGACGGTTTATGTTAGCGATAGTCGTTGCTTTGACGACATCAGTCAGTGTGATAGGAGGAGACGAAAAATGCCGGTTGAGTGCTGACAAATCTACAGCACCACTAGTGGTAGCTGGCGACTTTCCAACACCAAGCGCGCGTAAATATTTCCAGACTTGTGCTGGCTTATAATTATCGATAGAGTCATCAATGTGGCGTCTTTTCGCAGACACGGACGACTACACCGATTTCTCAACAGTTTGTTTGAGCAGCTAAGATAATTTGAGAATCAAGGAATGTGGACTGTGGATGAACCGCCTGGTTCGCGACCACCATCCCACCGAAGTCTGGCGCCAAGTAGCTTGCTGCGTTCCGTCAGTGTGTGGGAGTGCCAGTGCCTTAACAGGCTTCTTCTGGGTGAGCTCGCTCCATCTTAGACTCTGTCTCTGTCCTATGACCTAGACTAGAGTCAAGAGCAAACCCATCATTAATAAAAAAAAAAAAAAAAAAAAAAAACATTTCTCTTCATAGGTGCTACGCCTTTCGGAATCGTGGGTGAATATACTACAGTGGAAGTGAAATGCCCAGTTGCGTGTCAAAAATGGCATTCAAAATGCTATAAAACAAAATAAGGTGCAAATATTGAAATATTATAAAAAGCAAGATCGAGTTACTGTGAGTTCAAAATAGTAATTGGTTTTTCCAAGTTCAGGGACAATTACGTGTGACGGAAAAGATAAGATGTGTTTTATATGGAGAAAACAATCTGATGAAATGGAGACAGTATATACAAAGATATGACAACTTTTGGTAAACTAAAATAGAATCATATTCTCCCTAAATGAGAATGGTAGATTCCCGTCGAGCCCGTGGGATGCTTTTGAGAGGTTCTGAAAAACCGGCTATATAACCAGGAAAGTGGGCGCTGGATTGTCAGATCCTGTTTATTGGGGCTGTTATAGATTTCCTTAGTTTAATCCCTTATTATTTTGCCAATTTTATTTCTATGTCTGTTCGTTTCCTTTGTTTTCATTAGGTCAGATTTTCATATCGTCAGATTTCCAAATGGTCAGATGTTCAAGTGATCAGACAGTCAATTAGTCAGCTTTAGTACAATCGTTATAAAAATTTCTTGAATGTTTTTGCTAGAATCTCAATATTCTATCAATTGCTTCCCTAAGTAGATGCTATAAGTACCCTACACTATTTCATACCTGTGGTAGCAGAATCAGACTTATGTTTACAATTTAAGTGTTGTTTTATTTCAAATTGTTTAGAAATTAAGTAAATATATTTACTATAGTTTCCCATGGGTATGAGTTATTTTCCCGTGGTAAAAAATAGCATAACTAAAGAAAATTACATACGAAAAAAGCGCACTGCCAGCGTTGCTTTTCTTTCCTTTTTTATACTTTTTCCCTAGTAATGAGATATTTTTCCGCGGTAAAAAGTACCATTACTGATAAAATCGCCAACGAAGAAAACGCACTCTCAGCAATATTTTTCTTGTTTCTTGGTAAAAAGCAGCGTTACTAATGGAAATTACCTACCATGACACCAGTGCATTCAAAGAGTACGGTGCACGCAGCAGCAGCGGTGCTCTTCTTCCGATTTTAGTACCCACTTTGTTTCTCGTGGAAATGAGGTATTTTCCCGCGGTAAAAGTCCTATGTCATAAGGCTGTGTCCTTTCTCAAAGTCTTATCTATCTTTATGCCTTTTATCAAAATCGGTAAGCATGCAAGCGTAACAGACATACAGAGTTATTTTCGGATTTTTAATATTGGTGTGGATGGATAATGAAGTATGGATTCATTAAACTAAAGTATAAAATTAATGGTGCTAGTATACTGATAAATTGATTGAACAAACCTCTTTTGTAAAATGATTAAAACAATGGCCACTTAGAGTTTATCTTTCTGACTGTACGCTGACTATTTGAAAGAATGACGATTTGAAAAGCTGACCATTTGAAAATCTGACGATATGAAAATCTGACCTAATGAAAACAAAGGGTTCGTTCGTTTGTATGCCTCGCCTCGATAATTTCAACAGACTACGGAAGGAACCCTATTTATGGGCGTCAGTAAATGAAGCAGATAAATCTTAATTTAAATGTAATTTTTTTGTCTTCTAAATGAATTTTGATTGCATTTTGATGAATATTATTTGAATTTTTCCCCATATAACATAAATAATCAATAATCATACGGATCCCTAGACATTATTTCTTTATAAATAATTCTGTACCTACCTAACTATGACTATGACTGATTTACGTAGTAGCACTACGTAAAGTTTTACATGGTTTACATGTCTAAAAAACACAAACATTGAATAGGTATATCATATAACATTAAAAAAGACAACCTTTCAATAAAACAAATAGTTCAATTATTAGCACGTTTACCCTACGCCTATACTGTCGTGCGCGGGAGCCTGATACGCTGCGTTTGCTACTTGCCCGTGCGGGGGGTACACCCCGCGCCTGCTCCGCCCGCGCGGCTGCTTCACCCCCTTGAAAACGCGGCAACCTCGGCCAGATTTCGCCTTAAGAAGAAACAGCTTTTGGACGTTCATCCATAGTTACAGCAATGCTAGTATCACAATAAGTGTTAACATCGAACACAATGTCTCGTCTAAAAATGCGAGAAAAGGTACAAGCTTTTAAGTAACCACTTCGAGATAATAAAGATCCGCTTAGATATTGTCCAAAAAGGAATGCTAATATTTAAATTGATTAGGCCTGGCCTAAACCCAAAGGCACTTAAAAAACCGAATAACAAAATCATGAGCAAATGAGCTCCGAATATCAAAGACAAATATTGAACAAAATATGTCCAATATACCACTGTAAAGTAACGCAATGGCAACCAATAAATTGGCTTGAAATAATTTTAAATTAAATTATATCTGCGACTAAGTGTATATAAAAAGAAAATGTGTTATTTTGTGTACACCATAGCATCATTAGGTACTGAATGACCATCCAATGAATGACTGTTGCACGCTTTTTTGATAAATCCGCGCACACCTGGGTAAAGTTGTGCCATATGGGATGAGCTGTTCTAGAAAGAGAAAACAATATGCTTTCATCTTGACTAGGATAAAGTTGGTATCGAAGATATTGGCAGGGTCATTAAAAGTGGATACCAAACCAAGGCAGAACAGGCCAATAGTGTGTTACTAAAATGGCAGTTGCTCGGTCCTCAATAGACTTTCTAGGCTTACTGAGAAAGTGGGGGTACAGCCAAAAAGAAAAAATATGTTTGCATCATCTCAGAATACGATAATTGCAAATGTGCCTGGACCTCGTTTCAAAGAAACAAAGTTTGAACATTTATAAATAAATCTACGAAATAACGCAAAAAAGAGAATCCCCCTTTATTTGTGTCACCGCAAGGCCTCACTTATTAATTAATTTTATAGTCCAAATGGCATCTGTGTTATTATTTACCAATGCGTAACAATATTCAAGAATTAATCTCGCTACAATCAACCGCGTTCTAAATATAATTCTTCTTTTCTACCTGTGATCAATAACTGCCCACATATTTTTCTTAACTAATGTTCCCCATGTAAAACACGAATAATGATGAACTCTAATTGAAAACGACCAAACCGTATAGGTTTGTCTGTATTAAAAGTATTCAAATATAATTTTGATCCATACAAAATATCATCATGAAATAAAATTAAATTTTTACCTCAGCATCATAGTTAAGACATTCTAGTAAGGTCCATTAATTTAATTGTTCTTTAAACGTTTGTGTATAACTAAAATTTGTTATTAATAGACAATCCGATGCATTGTCAAATTTTCTATCTCACGAACTTGGCAAACTCTCATCTTTGATTTTGTTTAAAAAATATTAAACAAAATACTTTTTGAAGTTTCTCAGAAGAAAATTTGAAAGTTACATTTTGAGAATTCAGTAAGTAAAGGACAAAAAATACGTTTTTACAAAATTTGAGCACACATAACAGTTGTTGGTAGGTACACCATAAATTATCTGTATATCCCACCAAACGGTGGCCCTTACTGCGTCAAAAAGTAGGTAACCACAGGTTTTATTAACCTTATACTAACCGAACAAAGCTGAACACAGACAGCATATTAGATATGTAGGTACCTTACTCAATTAAGGGCATCTTAGTGCTGAAGAGTAGGCATTTACGGCCTTCCGCCCGTCGCGTAGAAAAGATCGCGCGAGCTAGTCTGCGGTGAACTCACTTGACCCTGCGGTACGGACCGGGCGGCAAGCGCAGCTTCCACAGCGAGCGCGCGCGTTACAGTATACAAAACTATGGCAGTAGGTCAATAACTCCCCAAGATATAGATATAATTTTATTGTTTACGTAATTTACTTAGAAAAATATGTTGGTACAATTGTAGGATTGATAAAATTAAACAGTGAAGATGTGTTTTTATATTTTTAATTTTTAATTATTGAATTATATACTTATTAATAATAGTAATATTAATTAAATATAAATTTAAATAATGTTAGTATTATGTAATGCGCAGTTGAATAACTCATTATGATGAGCTTTCTTTGTCCTGTAATTCATTTAAGATATGGTTGATGTCAACAAGTCGGCGGCGTCCCGTAACAGTTTGAAATTCGTCTTCCTTTCCGCTTCTGCTAGCAGGGGATATATCCTCAATATCATCACCGTCGGTACATCTGAAATTTTTCATTACTTACTTATAATCATCGAAACAATGAAAATCGAAGGACAATGACAAATAATCCTTACTATCCGTACTAATTTTATATAAAGTGTGTGCAAAAATGCTATCCAGTCTTAAGGCAGCCTCGAGACGTGACAGACTCGGGATGAACTTGGACAAGACAAAAGTCAAATTCACTCAACAAATCATCCCCAAGCCAGTCTCCGTCGAAGGTGTAGCCTTTAAAGTTGTTGAAGTATGTGTACTTTGGGCAAACGTTGCAGTTGGGTAGAGACAACTTTGAGGTTGAAAGCACCAGAAGAGTGCAGCTGGGCTGAGCGGCATTTGGGAAGCTGCGTCATATCCTAGAATCATCTTTGCCACAATGCCTCAAGACCATGGTGTTCGATCAATGTGTCCTACCAGTCATCGCCTTCCTTATCCGCAAAAAAGACCAGTGACGGACATTTTCTGGAAGTGTAGCAAGCTGAAGTGGGAGTGGGCTTGCCACATTTGTCGTAAAACCGACGGACGGTGGAGTAAGCGGGTTCATGAGTGGAGGCCACGCCTTGGCAAGCGTAACGTTGGACGCCCTCCGGCCAGAATCCAGATGGACCGATGACTTAAAAAGACGGCTGGTAACGACTGAATGGCGAAAACGGGAGATCGTGCCTTATGGCGTACCGAGGGGGATGACTACGTCCAGCAGTGGACTGTAATAGGCTGATGTATGAATTTTCGTTACTTACTTATGAGATTTAGAAGTTGATTGTAGTGGAAATGTATGGGAGTCCATAACTTGCAATAAGGGTTGATCATCACATATGCTTGAAGCTCTGAAACATGTTTGAAACATCAATATTCACACAGAGCAGTATTTAAATAACATTAAGAATCGTAATTTCGTCCTTCTTGTGTAGCGGCTTTAATTTGGTCCGTCTGATCTTCCTCGAGGGCCTGCACCCTCGACCTTCCCCTGGACCACGAGCCGCTCGATGGATATGTCCCCGCGTCGGGCGACGTGTCCAAAGAATGTAAGGATGCGAGCTTGCACGATGGAGGAGAGGCGTTGCTTGATGCCGAGTTCCTTGAGAATGGAGTCATTTGTGGGGAATGCTATCGATGATATTCTAAGCATTCGCCTCCAGCACCACATTTCCAATGCGTCTATCCTCTTCTTTTCAATTTCCCGCAAAGTCCACGTCTCTGCAGCATAGAGGAACACGGGGAATATGAGTGCTCTCACGAGTCGTGTTTTGGTGGCTTTCGTGATATTGCGATTTTTCCAAACCTTATGAAGCTTGCTCATAGTGGATCTAGTTATCGCCATACGTCTTTTTACTTCGTCTATGCAACCGCCGTTGTTGGATATCAGCGCTCTCAGATAAACGTAGGATTGGACAACCTCGCAGTTTGCGACATGTTTGACTATGTTGTTTTGGAGATGTATGTGACTCCAGAACTTGCAGAGAAAGTTGGTCATCGTCATGGCGGCTTGAAGTCCTGGAACGTTTTTATCAAAAAGTATTTTATCATAAAGTAATCTTGAACAGGCTTACCCTTTCTGTTTCACTAAATTATACTTACTTTTCAGTACCTAGTAATTTGTTTGCATGTTAATACCTTTGTCTCTTGATATTGAAGCACTGCAAGGATTAGAAGTCCAAGGTTATCGGTACAATATTTGCCGTCTAATTAAATATACTATTACATTACAAACAAATTCAGTAGTTGCACTACTGATTTTGTTTTACTGTGTATGTACTTGATAATTACTTATAGCATGGCTCACTAATAAATAATAAAATTACATTATGTAAAATCGTACATTCTCTTCGTATGATTTGAACTGTGGTTGTACCACTGGTTTCATTTCTACTGTGTATGTATTATGATGTTTACTCTTCATATGATTTGAACTGTGGTTGTACCACTGGTTTCATTTCTACTGTGTATGTATTATGATGTTTACTTTTAACATGGCAACAGTTTATGAACTACATAATAAATAAAATGACACTAGATCAAATGGTAGGTATTGTACCTACCATTTGATCTAGTGTCATTTTATTTATTATTATACTGTATATTTAGATACTGTGGTTGCAATACTATTTAATTTTACTGTCTGTTGTTGTTAAACCTAAAACTGCTTCTGGTTTAGTTACCCAGATCAGCTATACAATTCTTTGTCTACTTACCTATTCACTAAAGTTTATACCTATACATACTTACTTCATAGTAGGTAGTTACTTTGGTAGGTCAAAAATTGGTTAGAATTATGTTCAGATACTTACGATATTGTTTGCCGGTCTTTTCGCTTTTGACATTTTGACCTCTTGTATTTAATTTTATTTCCCATTTTTACTTATTTACAGACTATGTACACGTTTATTTACAATAAATTAACGAAATATTTACACATTCACAAAATAATTACAGTCAGAAATATACAACACTTATTTAAAACTTAGTAGCAAAGGCGAGCTTATCTCTTAAGAAGAGATCTCTTCCAGCCAACACATTTGATGTCAGAAAATTCATATCTTATTAATATTACGCGACAAGATGAAAAAAGCAGGTTGCGGAACGCCGCGGTCGAAAAATTGGCATAGGTCCTGCTCCGATGATGCCCGGCGGGCGTCTGAAGCGCAGCGCGCGCGTCGTTTGGTTATATAATGGGAATAATGGGGTTTCAAAAAATCCCAAAAAACAATTTAAAAAATCTATCCATTACTTTATTTACATCTTGTAATTTCCTACATTTTGGCATATTTTAATTTTTTTTAGTGTAAATAATCTTTGAGTAATACTTGAAAAATTGTCATAAACTTACGTATCTTTGCATTTTTTTATGATCGAGAAAAGTTATAGAAATTGTGTTTCTGTCCATTAAATAATCAAGAACTGTTCATAAACAACAACATATATTTTTTCTGGGTCAAATAAAATAATATATGATGCTTTAAAACTCAACCAAAAATAGGTCGATTCGACATTTTTCACACTAAGCCGCCCTTAAAACAAAATCGCAAACCACATCTGATTTGGTTTGCGGTAGTCCTCACGACAGGAGAAAGAGAAGGTACTTCACTTTCTATTAACTTTATGAATAGGTACCTTCTAAAAAGGAGGCAACTTTAAAGATCCATTTAATCAAGCAGGCTTGAGTAATTAGTCAACCGTTTTGAGCCCGTGCCGATATTGGTGAATATCTTGCAATTAAACATTCACTTGAACTTCAAACTTATTGTTTTTGAAATAAAAAAGAACCCCAATTAAAATTTTGAAAGGGTAAAATTTCATTGCTTTTTGGATTTTGACAGGTATGTGAAATACGCTTAGATGCAGATTCTGAATAGAATCCAACATAACACATCTTGTGTAATGAATGCTGAACACACCCAAAGCCCTCTATTACCTCTATCGGCGAGAGCTGCCACGGCCGCCTCTTTATCGCAGGCTGTGTGGCGCGGGATAGACGCGCGCTTGCGCAAGGGAAACGCGCCCCGGTCCAGCTGTGCACGCTTAACGAGAAGGCAGTCTGGAGCCTCCATGATGCAAGCCTGCAGCTTCCCCTGACAGGTCTGTCGGAGTTATTTTCCTAATTCGCAAGCCGGACCACTGAGTCTTCACAGGCATATGTAGGCAGATGCGTCGTTTTGCGAGTAGAAGAAAAAGTAACCAATCTTGCAAGCACCGCCGAAATATCTTTATGTAATTGAACGCCTGCCAAGAATAATTGGCAACTTTGCCACCGAATATGTAAAATCTAATATTATATAACAAAACTCTCTGCATCAAAACCTACCAAACACAAACAACCTATCTGTTTAACTTTTGTCTAAAAAAGCAAAGTATGATGAGCCACCTACGGTTTATTGTTTCTGCATAAAGTGAAGGATCTAGTTTACTTCGGATATTCATAAGAATATAAGAACGTTGGACGACTCGGTGAACCACACGAAAAGAGAGAGAGAGAGAGAGTTGTGTATTGATAATTAAATCAGTTGTTAGGCTGGCTAGCCTCGCTATAGTGCCACAGCACAATAAGCTTTATAATGGGTTCGGGACATATAGTCCTAGTCAATCAACCCTCTCTCTGATCTGTAGCAAAGTCTTCTATGACCATCCTCCCCAAAACGTTCAGAGATCTCTGAAGAAATCCTCTCTTTTCAGCCACTTGTGAGCCAAAATATTGAACAGAAAGCATTGATTTATTCGTTATAGAAATAAAATGAAATTTGTGTTCTTCCAAACTCCAGCGTCTCCCAGATCAGGTATTGAAGTAGGTAGAATAACAAACGATCTTACTTGAGGCCGACCCGGCTCCGGCTGAAGGTTCCAGTGACGATTTGAGGTGCAGCAGCCCCAGCAAATCATTGCCAAGTAGGGCGGCATCCAATAGCGGCCGTCAGGAGGGGATTCATACAAAGGTGACTTCTTCAACAGCATAAGTAGGAGGTACCTACCTGTAGCCGAAGGCCCGTTTTTCACGATTTACGTGAGGAAAATACAACCTGAACAAATTTCATGTTCTATGACTACTTTCTGGATGACGTCACGCGCCACCACATTAGAAAATGAAAATGAAAATGAAAAAATGAAAAAATGAAAATGAAAATGAATAACATGTCTGCTTCTTCCGCTTTTCCGCTTCTTTCTGCTTCCTGGATAACATTTCGTGATACCACGTTAGGAAGCCAATAAAGTACCAATTTAGTTTGTTCATGTTCCATGTATTTACTTCCTGGATGACATCGCGTGCCACCACGTTAGGAAAGTAAGTAGCTATTTCCGGATAACATCGCGTGTTACCACTGAGGAAACGCGTCGTGAAGAAGTATTGAAAGCGAGAAATTGGCCCCTTAGATTGGTTTTACTTTCTTCTTCTTTTATACATACTCGTAAGAGCTCATTGCTCTTATCGGTTTTACTTTTAGTAAGTGATAAAAGTTATTCCCGGACGACATCGCGTGCCACCACTGAGGGAAAACCAAACGGTATTGAAACAAGAACCAGGAACATAATATTTTATAAAAACTAACCTCCATTTTCCTGGCGTGTAATTCCATGTTTAGTCGCCTGAATTTCCTTTTAATTCAAACTTAACAGTATCCTTTTTCTATTGCACACCTAAACTTTCAGATTTTACTTGATTTATCACAAAAATAATATTATTTTTTACGGAACGTGTTTACGATGCGACACACGAAAAAACGAATGACACAAGCGGGGAGCGTTCTGGCGGGCGGGGGACGAATTACGATGGAAGTCAAAATAGTTACTTTATCACAATAAAACAATTTTAAACGGATTTAAGTTGTGTTTATTTTGGATTTTACAATTCCTACGTTTCGAGCTCTTTACAGAGCCCGTGGTCACGGATGACTAAGGTGTTAGACGTCATTATTTAGAATTGAAATTATTTTTGTTGTTCTATCGCCATCTATTTCTTAATTGCCTAGCGTAACGTCCTGGTTCCACACAAAATGCTGAAACCGTATCTTGTGTAGTACGTCTTACAGTATGTTGGATCTGGTTCTTCTGCTGTGTAATCAGCGGAGTCCAAGTTGATGAGATTCCCCATCCAGTATCTCTGTTGAAATTCGGATGTTTTTGAATTTCTATGGCTTCCCGTACTTTCCTAGGAATGAATCTCTTCTCTCTCGCTAGGATTGCAGCCTTATCAAATCTGACATAATGGGTGGGGTTATCCATGATATGTTCACACACTGCAGACTGTCTGTCACGACGGTTTTTTACATCAGCAATATGTTCTTTTAGACGTGTAGATACATTTCTCTTTGTTTCTCCTATGTATGAGAGTCCACAGTCACAGTCAAGTTTATAAACACCAGGGTCTTGGAGACGGATGTTGCATTTGACTGATCTGATGTACTGGCTAATCTTCCTCGGCGGCTTGAAAATGGTTTTGATTGAAGCTCGCTTCAGAATTCTACCGATCTTATCAGTTACTCCCTTCAAGTATGGTAAGTACGCTGGTTGTCATTCGACTGTGGATGGTTTGGCACGGTTTCTGTGACGTTGACGGGGTGGCTTCAGCTTATTTTCATGGAGTACTCGTCTCACATGCTTGAGCTCATCGTCTAGGTGTTAGGGGTCACAGATACCGCGTGCTCTCTGAAACAAAGAGGTACCAACGGCAGCTAATTGGCTCGGATGATGGTGGGAGTTACCATTTAGGTACCTATCTGTGTGGGTTGGCTTTCTATAAACGGAATGACTGATTGTACCATTTGTGTTTTTAATTATAAGAATATCTAAAAATGCTAATTGATTATTTCGCTCTGATTCCATGGTAAATTTAATATTGGGATGAATTGAATTTAAATGATTTAGAAAAGCAGTAACTTGGTCTTGTGGAAGGATGGTAAAGGTGTCGTCTACGTACCTCTTATACATCTTCGGCACAGCCGGAGCGTGCCTTAGGGCTCGATCCTCAAAGTCCTCCATAAAGATGTCAGCCATCAAGGGGGATACTGGAGAGCCCATAGCCACGCCGTCGACTTGTATATAGAACTCATCATTCCACCATAGGTAACCAGATGTTAGGCACCATTCTAAAAGTTCTACATATTCTATTGCTATGTTATTTTCCCGGAGTTTTCGTTTTACGGGGAAACGGGGGACACTTTCTAATGACCACATGACAATAGCTTTGATGTTTCAAGTAGAATCAGTAATAAAGTAGATTAAGATAAAAGAAACCTGAGTGGAACTCACTACCTGCGTCTGTGTTTCCAAACGCATAAAACCCTAATTTCTTCAAAGTAAGAGTGAACAGGCTTCTTCTGGGTGAGCTCGCTCTATCTTAGACCCTGTCTCTGTCCTATGACCTAGAAAAGAGCAAACCCATCATTAATAAAAAAAAAACCTCTCCAACCACTTGGCATTGAAAACGTAACTTCCTTTGATTTAATTTAAAGCTGGTACTCTCTGCATGTGGACAACCCAGATTTATTTGCGTTCTATTTTGTAACAAAATCAAATGTAGAATCTAACATCGTTTGGAGACAAAAAGGTGGAGTCTATCCCATCAGGTGACGCATGACATGATTCACATTTGCAAAGGATATTTTCAGAATGTGGGAAAAATCTAACTTACTGTCCGGACACCGAAGCCGCGACGGCGTGGCCCACGCCCGTGTCCTACTCCTCGATCCAACGTCGGACCACTTCTTGACAGTGTGAATGCAACGAAAACGAAAAAGGCAAAATCAATCAAAAAGACTCTAATTTACTCTGACAAGATAGATATGGGTTTCGGACAATTATAAAACTATCGTTTAAATGAACAAGTGACAAACATGTGTTGTCCTGACACCTCAATTGAGGATATTGTTAAACAAGTAGCTGTAGGGAAATTTAATGAGCACACCACCATTATAATTATGCTAGGAAATAATTCTAACATTAGTCGTAGTACATTATACAATAGCGAAGACATGTTGCTCAATTTACACAATCAGACAAAGTGCAAGTTCATTTTGTGCAATCTTCCATACTGTACAAACCTGTCAGAACAAAAAAACAACTGTGTGCATAGAATGAACATACACCTATACAATACTTATTTTGACCTGAATATTTTTTTTTACAAATTTATTTTAACTCAGGAAACTATGGACCTGTCTGATTATTATAAAAAAAACAGGTAGCTACATTGTTAGCATATAATATAAATGACACAAAATATGTGTCAACTCCTATATTAATTCGTCATGTTACTAATAATAATTTAAACTAGAATTGAAGACAAAGGAAATCCCCTCTTTGACTGATATTAATAACAAACACAAACCGGGGTTTTCTTGCACTCATCCTCAGACAAAGGAAAAGCAAAATCAGCTACAAGTCTTACATCAAAATATTCAGGGTTTGCTAGCAAAGTATTAGAAATTGAGTTATTCTTAGAAAAGCATAATTATGACATAGTTTGTTTAACGGAACATTTTCACAAAGATCCTGACATTTTGATAAATTATGAAAATTATTGTATTGCCAGTTCTTTCAACCGAAAATCCGCGATACATGGAGGTTTCTTAATACTTATTAGAAACAACATTACATTTAAGAACGTAAGGATGTTTTCGGATTGTCGGTTCAGTGTTGTACTTAATTATCTTGCATTGAACTGGAAAGTCATGTTATAGTATACGTATAAAGACCGCTAATAGCAAAAAAAAATACAAAATTCCTAGATGTAATGGACGATGTACTCAAATTAGTCCCAAAAACTAATAAACATGTTATTTTTGCAGGTGACTTTAACAAAGACATTTTAGAAATCAATGCATTCAGTTCAGTGATAAATTTTTGGGTCTTTTTAAATCATTCAATTTATTGAATATATTTTTTGAACCTACTCGTGAAACGCTTACTTCTACCAAATTCAGCGACTGTGACCCGGTACAAAAATGCATTATAAATTATTTTCAATAAGATCACAAGGGTCAAAGTGTAACATTCTCATTCAAAAACCATATTAAAAGAAAAGCCTGCCTTGTAGAAGTCTCACTTTCTGTAGGTCAGCTGGAAGCAATTTCTTAGAAGAAATAAGTTTTCCTTTTGTGTCGTCATTTTTTGTATATTATATCTCTTGTAATGTTTCTTGTGTGCAATAAATGGTTAATAATAAAACGAATAAAATAGAAACTAGGCGCATCACTGCAAGCAGGTTGGAAAAATATCAAAATGTGTTAATCGAGAAATTGCCTGTCCATAATTATAATTTTGGAAACCCAAATCATGTATACGAAGACGTTTTCAATTTGTTAAGCAAAGAATTCAAAATCATTTTTAACCTAGAAACGAAAGAAATTAATACGAAATTTAAGTTTAGTGATTGGGCGACCAAAAATCTTAGGATTAGTAGAGATAGGCTTTTTGAACTTTACGAGCTTAAAAATATGACAAATGATGGAAGTTTTAATGAGCTGGTAAAAAAAATAGCTTGTGAAATTGCAAAAGCAAACTAAATTAGTAAGAAGATAAAATATTCAGATAATCAAATAAAAGCTGTCTGGAAAGTTATTAATAGCGAAACAGGTAAAACTAAGCCACGCAAAAATTACTTTTTACTAAATACCGACAAAGGAGTGATTAGTTTAAATTCAGATGTAGTGCAGGAGTAAAAGACATTTTTCACAAAAATACCACTAAAAACTACTAAGTCATTAAGATCTTCACCTACAATTTCATATTCATTGCTGAAGCAATATGTAGATATTTGCAATTCTGAATTTAAATTTACGCATGTAAGTTCCTTGTATACTTTAAAATCTTTTAAAGATATTAAAGTTAAGAGCACCGAAGATTTATGGGGGATGTCAGTTAAGGTTTGTCAATCAGTGATCGATATATTTGCACCATACTTAGCAGATATTTTCAATGATTGTATTGATCAAGGCATTTTTCCTGATTTAATGAAACAAAGCAAGGTAGTTCCGCTGTTTAAAGCTGGTGACAAACAAGACCCCAGTAACTAAAGGCCTGTATTAATTCTGCCAGTAATAAGTAAAGTGTTTGAGAAGATCATACTTAATCAAATGATGTCCTATCTTAATCAGAACAATTTGTTGCACAGCCAGCCAACCAACCAATTCGGTTTTATAAAAGGACGTTGGACAGATGCTGGTGTAGCTCTAATTAAACATGTATATTATACTTGGGAAGAATCAAAAGATTCCATTGGTGTTTTTTGTGATCTTTCCAAGGCATTTGATTGCGTAGATTATGAAACTTTATTGTGAAAATGAGAACACTACGGTATTCGAAACGCAGCTCTAAAATTTTTGAATTCATATTTAGATAATAGAACTCAAAAGGTCCAAATAAACGGCACCAAATCACAGGGGTCTCTTATTAAAATTGATGTGCCTCAAGGCTCTATTTTAGGACCATTTCTATTTCTAATTTACAGAAATGATTTGCATTACATGGAAGAGAATTTGTCCAAGATTGTACTATTTGCTGATGACACATCCCTTATATTTAAGGTCGATAGACATGCACATAACTATGACGAAGTGAACAACACTCTTGGACAAATTCGTTGTTGGTTTACTGCAAATAATTTAGTTATAAATGAGAAAAAAACGAAATGTGTATTGTTCACTTTACGTAACGTAGTACATTCTTTGAATAATCATGAAAATGAAAAATGAAATGAAAATGAAATAACTTTATTCAATGTAGGATAGCATTATCACTTATTGACGTCATGATCGGTTATTGTAAAAAAAAGAAATTTGCATAACACAATCTTCTTCTTTTTATAACAATTTTGTATTGTCCTAATAGAAAACCGGCTCGGGCGGGATAAAAAAAATAAAAATAAAAATAAAGGCACTGCCTCGGGGCTGGCCAGGTTAATCACACAGCACGTAACTTAACGCCACCACCATTTGTAAACGACATTTGTTTCAAATTTTAGTCAAAATTTCCAAAGCGTGTTATTTACATGCGTATAATTAACCGGACCCCCTGAACAGGAAAAACCCCCCAAAAAACCTGCCCAGAAGTGCTCCTACTCTAAACTAACAATCTTTCTAGGCCCTAAACTGCCCTAGCTAATTTTGGAAATAACGAATAATATATATGTATAGCCCAAAAATGGCTACTAAAAAAAAAAAATTATAATAATAACAAATAATTGCAGTATATAAATCTACTTGTTTCGTCTAATAAAATATTTACTTCATACATTTGAATTAAACCCATTGTGGGACGCTAGTTGCGAACCACGAGAGAGGGTTGAAGGAGTGGAAACGCTAGTTGCGAACCATGAGTGGGTGTTGAGGAAGTGGAAACACTAGTTGTGTACCACGGGTGTATGTCGAGGAAGTGGAGACACTAGTTGCGTACCACGAGTGAGGAGGCGAAATGAGAGAAGGGTTTGGTTCGGGCTTGGGCAGTCGAATGCCAGTTTATTCAAGTTCTCACCGCTATTTATACAAATGTGAACTTAATATAATAGTCAGTTGAGGGTGTTCTGTTTATCATTATTAAGAGGATACCCACAAGCTAGATTAATAGACAACTGTGGGTAGACCAAATATGAAGATTGTGGGGACACCCACAGTACTCCCCCTCAAATAAAATGCTCCCCAAAAGTTATTTAAAAATATGAAAAAGTTATACAAAATTATAGCAAAAAGAGAATAACCTAAACAAAGTTAATATTTACAATATTATAACACATGAGCGTAAGTTTCGCGTAATGTTGCGCGCACGAAGTCTTGTAGTGGAGAGTTAGCCGCCGCGCGCTGCCGCCGCCGCCGCCTGTGCGCGCTTATAAAACCGGTCGAGCGCAGTGGCTCGCCCATTTCGTCGCCGGCCAGCTCTCGCAATGGACGTTCCCGCCTTCGTGCGCCGACGCGTCATCGCCGCGCCGCGCCCTGCCGCTGCTCGCCGAGCCGCTGTTGACCGCTTGATTCCAACGACGCTCCGGGGTTGGCAGTTGGACAACCGATGAATGCTTCGACTCCGTTTGTACCATGTGCTTTGCTATTATAAGCATGCATGTTCCATGAGTTTCAATGGCTATCTCATACGTCTCAATAAGTTTCAACGATTATGACGAACGTCAATAAATATATTTTGTTGTTTCATTTCTAATAAAGATCAAATCCTGCCGTTTTATTTCTCATACGATACGACTAGTGCATGTTTGAGCAGTCGTAATTTGCATGTTTACAGCTTAACTGCATGTTGTTTGCGCACAGTAGGTAGGTATTTGCTTGCTTGAATTAATTAGTTGCATTATCAGCATGTATTTTCGCGTGAGGGTATTCTAAAATAACTTAAAAGCATAGGCAGCATTTTTAGTTACTTAGTCTGAACCGGACCATTGGTCTTGATATGCGACCAGAGCTCGTTACGTAATTGGAGTTTCGCACCTCATTATTCTAGTTTGACTCGCAGGATTCCTCGGTACTTAGTATGTAAGCAGGTTTGAGTCTGTCCAAAGAAACGACAGCCGTTCGATTTGGCATCTGTATTTTATAAAACTTATCCGATCTTTGCAGGACTTTGAACGGACCTTCGTACGGGGGTGTTAGCGAAGGACGCACCATGTCATTGCGTATGAACACATGTGTACTTGTTGCCAAATCTTTGTGGATGAATATCTTCTCTTCTGAAATGCGCTTTGGAACGGGGGCCAAAGACCTCATTGTATTTACTAGCCTCTTCACCAACTCTGCGTCATCGTAAGTCGACGTTGTAGGTACGAAAAAGTCTGACGGTAGGCGAAGCTGTGCTCCATAGGTTAATAGGCTCGGACTGAGATTATTTTCTTTACGCAAGGTTGAACGGAGACCCAATAATACAGTTGGTAACTCTTCTGACCAATTGCTTCTGGCCCCTCTGGCCATTAGAGCCGCTTTCAAAGTTCGATGAAGCCGTTCTACTTGACCGTTAGCCTGAGGATGATACGGCGTGGTACGTATTCGCTGAATTCCAAATTTTTTAATCAAGCTCTGAAACAAACTAGCTTCAAATTGCCTCCCCTGGTCACTCGTTATGCGGATCGGGCAACCGAATCGCACTATCCAATGTTCGTAAAAGACGCGAGCCACTGTCTCCGCTGTAATATCTCTCACCGGCACGGCTTCCGGCCACTTCGTTACTCGATCAATCATCGTGACACAATACTTTTGTTCCCTGGAAGGCACCATGGGTCCTATTATATCAATTTGAACGTGTTCGAATCGGCTTGACTCGGGAAACTCCCCAATGGATGTCACTGTGTGCCGCTGGACTTTAGACCTTTGACAGGCGGTGCAAGTTTTGGCCCATTGGCCGATGTCCTTGTTCATTCCTGGCCAAAAATATTTTGCTGTTATTTGCTTTCTAGTTGTTCGTATCCCCGCGTGACAGATATCATGCTGAGCTTTGAATACTACGGGCCGATATGATAATGGTAAGTAAGGTCGTGGCTTTCATGTCGAAATTTCACATGTGACTGGTGTGTTATCTATTGTTACTGATACAAATTTCAGGTTGGGTTTCAATCTCAATCGCTTAAGCTCTTCATCCTGATCCTGATCGATAGCTAGTTGCTTAAACTCGATAGAAGACGGACAGCTTATCTCCTCAATTCTTGATAACCAATCCGCTACTGCATTTTTTGGCCCTTGCAGGTATTCAATTCTTGAGCAAAATTGGCTTATGAAACCCAGTTGCCTTTCTCGACGTGGAGTATCACTGTCACTGGAGGCCTTGGTCAGTGCATGAGTGAGAGGTTTATGGTCCGTGTAAACTGTAACATCATCGTTGCCCTCAATCAAACGACGGAAATGTTTAGTAGCAGCATATATTGCTAATAGTTCGCGATCATATGTGCTATAACGCTTTTGAGTCTCACTCAAGGCTTTCGAGAAAAAAGCTAATGGCCTCCACTCATTGTTGAGTTTCTGTTGTAAAACGGCCCCAAGGCAGGTGTCAGAAGCGTCGGACATGATGCCCAAAACTGCATTGTGTATGGGATGAGACAAGGTTGTTGCATTTAAAATGCTTTGGCGGCACTCTTCAAATGCTTCTTCAGCCTCTGGAGACCATTCAATGATTGTCTTATCATTCTTTTTGGCATTATGCAGATACTTATTAAGTTTTTGCTGCAAATGAGCTTGATTTGGTAAGCAAGTGCGGTAAAAGTTTAGCATCCCCAGGAAACGCCTCAACTCTTGCACGTTTTGTGGTTTTTTGAAATTCAATATGACTTCTGTGCGTTCAGCAGTGGGCGAAATCCCTTGGTCTGTAACTCTGTAGCCCAAAAATTCGATTTCGTTCTTTGCAAATTCGCATTTATCGACGTTGAGTGCCACACCGTATTCATCTAGTCGACTAAGAACTTGTTTTAGAACGTTCTTGTGTGATTCTTCGTCTTTCGTGAACAAAAGGATATCGTCAACATATAAACGAATACTCCTTCCAATCCTCTCAGTACCTCGTGCATGAATCGCTGAAAAGTTTGACTTGCATTCCGAAGGCCGAAAGGCATGCATCGAAACTCAAACAGCCCAAAAGGCGTTATAATCGCGGTTTTTTCGGCATCTGCCATTGGTATCCAATAGTATGCACTCTTCAAATCGAGCTTAGTAAACCACTTCATGCCATTCAATTTGTAAGTAAAGTCTTGGATACGCGGAATCGGATATCTATCAGGCAACGTTACTGCGTTGAGTCGACGATAGTCACCACAAACACGTAAGGTGCCATCTTTTTTCTTAACAACGTGAAGGGGGCTTGCCCAAGGGCTCTTCGAAGGTTGACAGATTCCTAATTCCATCATTTTAGCAAATTCATCTTGAGCCGCTTTGTATTTGTCAGGTGGAAGAGGTCGTGCTTTTGCATATAACGGCGGTCCTGTAGTCTCAATGTGATGTCTTACACTATGCTTGGAGGGCTCCTTCAGCGATGATGGCCTGATTACGTTCGGGAAGTCCTTCAAGATGTCGAAGTACACATGATCTGAGTTCAACATGTGAATGGATCCTCGAACTGATCTAACGGAAATTGCTTTTACTGCTAGTTCCGTTTTCAAGTCAATTAATCTTTTATTGTGAATATCAACCAATAATTTAAAATGATCCAGAAAATCTGCGCCAATTATTGAAATCTTAACGTCTGCTAGAACAAATGTCCATGTGAATTGGCGTCTTAAGCCTAAGTCGAGGGCCATATTTTTCTCCCCATAAGTCCTAATTGGTGTATTATTTGCTGCATAAAGCCTATATTCGTGACTACTGCTACCGGCTCTTTTGCCTTTTGCTGCCAAAACCGACACTTCAGCGCCAGTATCAATTAAATAACGCTCCCCAGTTTTTTTATCCAAAATTAATAAGCGGCGATACCTCTTGACACCGATTTCCGCTGCAATCGGGTCCGAGACTAGTTTCCCGACCTCCAAGCGGGTTTCCATGATCACGGGGGGGAACATTTGTATGCTCTCCTAGCAAAGGTGGCATGATACCAACAAAGCCCCTTCTGTTCCATGATTTTGTTTACGGAGCTATCTCGTCGATTTTGACTGCGAGAGCGATCACGCGACCAACTGCTGGAGCCGAGTCGAGGGTGTGATTCCCGCGATTGCTTGTTATATAATTCGTCCACTTTGGTTGTTAACTCGGAGATCTGTCTGCTAAGCTGATCACTCTGCTGCTGGTCGATAGAAAATGGCGCGATAGATGTCACCGCCGTATACTCTAACATTTTATCTGCCATCAACGCCAGTTTATCTAAGTGTACCTCAGTGCTTATTGCCAATACAGTTCTCATGTGCACTGGTAGTTGTTTCATCCAATGTATTTTTAGGCCATCCTCAGTTAATATACCAGCACCAAGATCACGCAGACGACGAAGCAACTGAGTCGGCTTTTGATCGCCTAACTCCTGTTCTCCTATTAACTTCTCAAAATTCTGAACATCTGACTGCTCGTACGACGCTATCAGACGCTCCTTGACAGCCTTGTATTTATTACCGGGTGGTGGATTCTTCAAAATGTCCGTCAAATGCCTTAAATCTTTGTCTAATTCCAAGCTAAACTCCCGCAGTGGAAGCGATTTACACAGGTAAATTTCTAGTAAAATACCAGGAGTTCAACTGAAGGCAGACAATGGCCGCGTTACGCAGCGCTAAATAGCATACGCTGCACAATATAGCAGCGCATACTATGAATTAAACGTGAACCTAAATCTATTTAACTTAATTAACTAAGTTGAGTGAAATTGGTAAATGATGTGTTCTGACCTTTACATAACTCAAGTCGGTAGTAAATACCGTCTGCCGATCTGGCGTTACGTCACACGTATTAGCACTAGATTATAAGTAAGTACCTCCAAATTATATCACCCCACGAATTCCGCAATTCGTACTAAGGAGTCACAATGATATGGTACAACAAATATGACTAAAGGGAACACACCATTAACACGAATAAACAGTTTTATCACTTACAGTCACGTGCCGGCGCAAATGCATAAATACCCAACGGAGAAAGGAAGTTCAGGGAATGGATCAAATAGGAATTCCGTGGGTACTTACAGGGCTGGGTGGAAAAGATATCGACACCCAGCATTCCACTACAGCCTTGGCGCGTTATTCACTTCAAACCACTCACAGCTTCTGTTCGTATTTCACTTTGATATTAGTCATTACGCGTGACCCAACCCGAATTTGGGCCGTACAAACGCGGGCCAAAATGGCCACCTGATGCCTATTCAACGCGACGCTCACGTGGAAGACGTCGAGACATCCAACAATCACTAAGCCTGGCATTCCAGTACAACCCAGGAGAAACGCAATAATACGATGCATCAACACGCGCGATCTCAAATTGAATCGTCCATTACACGCGGCATCACAAAACGCGTGGCGGGAAATCCGCACAATACGATACCCTCCCGTCCGAACGGTTTTGAGTGACTGCCAGTGCGGTGCAGAAATCACCGCGTGGCGCCGTCAGGCGGTCTGCGCGCACGTCGCCAGTCTCGCCCTGCGAGTGAGAAAGGGACAACACACGCCCAGAGCGACGCGTGCGATCGAGCACCGCGCCGCATTCATAGACCGTCATTAATACCTAACTCACCCCAGCATAACAACGCTAAATATTAAACATTCACCCATCCTAGGCCGAATCCCTTAGGCCTATTCACTACTGGGGAGACGAGATAGCGTTGCTATTGCTCGCTTAAGAACTGAATCCCCTACCTGAACTGTCGCGACTCGAGGAGTGCCATCACTACCTGGGAACAAGTTGAGAATGCGCCCTCTGCGCCATCGCAGTGGCGGCAGGTTGGCATCCTTAACCAGAACGAGATCTCCGATGCGAGGGGGTTCAGTTCTGTCCGTCCACTTAAGGCGTTGCTGCAGAATGTGCAAATACTCAAGCGACCATCGCTTCCAAAAATTCTGAGACATTTGCTGCAGCAACTCATAACGCGTCAAACGATTGCTACTGACCTCTGTGTAGGAGTACTCTGGCAAGGCGTTAAGTGGTCGGCCAATTAAGAAATGCCCTGGTGTCAGGGCCTCCAGATCATTCGGATCTGAGCTAAGCGGACACAAAGGACGTGAATTGAGAACGGCCTCAATTTTACAAAACACGGTCGCTAGCTCCTCAAAGGTTAATATCGTTAAACCTATAACGCGCATCAAATGCGTCTTAGCGGACCTTACAACCGCTTCAAATATACCACCCCAGTGGGGGCATCCTGGTGGATCGAACACCCAGTTAATGCCTTGACGGGAGAGGCTCGTGCCGATAGCTTCCTCGTTTTCCGATAAAAACGTTATAATTTCTTTCATACATCGATCAGCGCCCTTAAAGTTGGTACCACAGTCCGACCTGATCAGCGCTGGTCGCCCTCTTCGCGACACAAATCTATCTAAAGCTGCTAAGAAAGCCTCCGTAGTGAGGTCGGCCACGAGTTCCAAGTGGACGGCCTTGGTTGCTAGGCACACAAACACGCACAAATACGCCTTGATTGACTTCGCGTTGCGAAGGCGTGATGCCTTTACCATAAAAGGCCCCGCAAAGTCCGTTCCCACACCCGCAAACGTCCAGGCTTCCGTCACCCGGTCCGGTGGGAGGTCTCCCATCTGAGGTTGCATTGTGGCTGCCTTCAACCGATAGCAAGGCAAGCACCGAAACACAATGCTCCGTACCGTACGTCGTCCAGACAAGATCCAAAACTCGCGCTGCAGAATAGCCAAAAGTGCATTGCAGCCCGCATGCGAGTTTTTCTGGTGACGATCCCTAACTATAAGTTCTACCAAAGGTCCCTTCTTTGGGAGTAACAGCGGATGCCGTGCTGAAAAGGGCAGGTTAGCGTTCCGAAGTCTACCTCCAACCCGGAGCATTCCATGCTCGTCAACGAACGGGTTGAGGCGCACAAGACCTCCCTTCAGCTTTCCACGGCCATCCCTGAGCAGCCTGGCCTCTTCCTCAAAATGTTCCGCCTGGACGACCCTAACCAATAAACTTAGAGCCGCATTCCGCTCCGCAGGCGAGAGGACAGGTGCCAAGTTCCGTTCTGCTTGAGGTTTTCTACAGTTGTTCACGAACCGTTTGATCCAACCTGTCACCCCTAGAAGTTTGTCGAGGGAGCTGTATCGTTCCAGCAAGAAAGCCGCACTAGGCTTAGGTACGATCTGCCCTACGTTCACTCGCAAACCTCGATCAGGTGGCCCAAGCGGCGACCCGCACTCATTGTATGGCCATCTCTCAGGTGACTCAGTCAGCCACTGAGGTCCCCACCACAGTGAGTGACCTACCAAATCAGGGGCCCTACATCCCCGTGAGGCGCAGTCCGCTGGGTTCTGTTCTCCCGGTACGTGTCTCCATACCAACGGAGTTTCCGATCCTTTAATCTGTGACACCCGATTTGCCACGAAAACCTCAAGAGTATGTACCGACGTCTGTAACCAGCACAGAACTATCCTACTGTCGGTCCATGCGTACACCGTTTCATCCAAATTGATGGTACCGCGTAGATTACTAGCGACATGATGTAGCAAGCGCGTGAGAAGCGCTGCTCCCGCCAATTCCAACTTTGGAATGGTCCATCTTGTCCTAACCGGAGCCACCTTACTCTTGGCCATAACTAGACGCACGTCTACAGTTCCTGTTGAACTGACTGTCCGCAAATAGACAGCTGCCGCGTACCCTCGCTCCGAGGCATCACAAAACCCATATAGGGTAGCCTTACATCCCACCGATGGGAGCAACTTGCGAGGTATGGCGATGCGTACGATCCCTGGTAAGGTGGTCACAAACTTGGTCCAATCATTCAACAGCTCTCCGGAGAGCTGGTCGTCCCAACCCAAGTTTGCTATCCACAACCTTTGCAAGAAGCACTTCGCCATGAACGTCACCGGTGCGATCCACCCGTTAGGATCGAAAGTTCTGGCGATCGTCGATAATACCGAACACTTCGTCCAAGTCTTCTGCAAAAGGTCTGGCTCGATCTGATACGTAAAGACATCATGCGTTGGCCTATATTGCACCCCTAGGATGCTCAACGTATTTGGATTGTCCGGGTTCTCGAAAAGGTGCGGGTCCTGCTGAAACTCACCTGGCAACCCGGCCAGGAGCTCTGGACAGCTGGACAGCCATTTGCGCAACTCATAACCTCCTGATTCCATGATCGCGATCAGCTCGTCTCGTAGTAGCAGTGCTTGTTGCACGCTATCTGCACCCGTGCAGATGTCATCCACGTAGACGTCGCGATCCAGTACTGCTGCGGCTCGAGGGAATCTTACCCTTTCCTGTGCGGCCAACTCTCGCAGCGTGCGTACTGCCAAAAACGGACTTGGCTTCAGACCATACGTTACCGTGTTAAGCTCATAAGTGACCATCGGCTCGTCAGGGCTCTCACGCCACAAAATCAGCTGGTACCGACGGTCATCCGGGTGTATAATTGTTTGGCGAAACATCATTTTGACGTCTGCGACGAACGCTACTTGGTGCAGCCGAAAATCTGTGAGGATGTCCACAATGTCCCGGTTCAACTTGGGACCCGCGTGCAGACACTGGTTCACAGACACACCATTCGATGTAGGAGCAGAACCGTCAAACACTACCCGTATCTTCGCCTCCGGTGACTTCAAAACAGCCAGGTGTGGTATATAGTAATGCTCGACACACCTCCAATCTATGCTGGACACCGACATGTGGCCTAACTCTAGGTACTCCCTCATGAATTCGATATACTTCTGCCGAAGTGCTGCATCTCGCTTCATCTTTCTCTCCATAGCCAGTAGTCTCCGTTCCGCGATCTGTCGCGAACTACCTAAGGAGGGGCGGTTTGGGAGAAATGGCAGCCTGGTAACAAACCTACCTGACGAACTTCGTGCAGTGTTGTACTGATAGAACAGCTCGCACTCGTCATCCTCTGGCTTCCGTCTATCCGCTGTGGGTGGCTCCTCAGACTCCCAAAACCTCTGCAGCACCTCCGACAACACACTACCATAGAGAACCGTATCGCCCTCTGGTAGGTCCTGAGGTCTCCAAACTGGGCCAAAAATAACATACCCCCCTGTGGTATCAACGGCCACTAAACCAGTTTGCTGAAGTACCCGTTTTCTGCCACACCAGAATCTCCCGAGGACGTCTGACCCGAGGAGAACGTCCACCGTACCAGGAGTATCAAATTCAGGATCAGCTAACTCTAAGCCTGTGGTTAACCCTCGTACCGTTGACGGTAACCGAACCTGAGGAAGTTTCCCTACCACTTCATCCAGCACCACTGCTGAGGCATGATAGCTGACCCCTGTACCTGTATTACCTAATGTGAACTCGAAGTTCACCTGACCCCGAACGTCAGGCACATCTACACCTCCAATACCTACAGCCCCATCCGTTGTGGGCCTTATATTTAAGCGTAGCCTACTCACCAGCTTACTAGATACAATACAACCCTGAGCCCCTGTATCTAACAAGGCTCTTACCTGTATGCTGCGGCCACCGTATCCCCATACCCAAATCATTGCCGTAGGCAACAATACCGTAATTGGCCGGGGGGCCGAAGCTGGCGTGTAGGCGGCGATTACCTAGCAGGAATCTAAGCGCGGAGTGTCCGCGTCCTGCGGGGGGGTCCCCTCTCTCCGTACACCTTCGAGTGGGTCCCACTCCTGCTGATAGGGACCTCTGGTCCTGTACGCCATGGCTGGCAGCCTATAGTAACCCTGCGGCAGGCGCGCGTACCGTGGATGCGCCTGTAGCCGCGGGTGCTCAGCCAAGGGGAGAGGCATGCGTGGGTCATGGGAACTCACCATGTTGTTCAGACCCGCCGAGTACTGCATGTACTGGCCCTGGTGTTGGCACCCGCCCGTAGCATCACGTACTTGTGATGGGTGCCCCTGACCTTGGACCTGTGACCACCTACCCTGTTCCGGCACCTGCTGCCGAGGTGGTGACTGTCTCGCGCGTGGTGAAGGGGGCATCACCTGCTGATGTCCCTGGCCTCGTCCCTGAAACCCTGGTGGAAGAGGACTCCTCCTTGGAGGGGGTGGGGAGCGTTGCTCCCGTCTAGGTAGGGCAGACTCCGTCCGCTGACCCGCGTCAGCTCTGCCTCCGTAATCTCCGCTGCGGTTCATGCATAGGAGCTGATGGTGGGCACCCTGGCAGTACCTGCAGTTGGTGCTTGATGGGCACTCTCGCACCTGATGCGGCCCCATACACCTAAAGCACCAACGCCGTTGCTGCACCACACCACGACGTTTCTGCACCCGCTGTGCAGCGAACTCCTCACACGCAGTCACCTGATGCCCCGCCTCTCTGCAGTAGGCACACCTCGATTCCAAATTAGCGACATTGTATCGCCTGGGTGGCCTACTCTTACCGTCTCGCGCCTGTGCACCCGGCCGTTCCGGGCGGCGAGCGGCCGCAGACTCCGCGTGAGGCGACTCTCCAAATTGGGCATCTACCCGCCTGCACTCGGCCTCGAGGAAGGACTTGAGCTCCTCGAAGGTCGGGAGGTAATCAGATGTCTTACCTCCGTGTGACTGTTCAAAACGAGCGGCCATGTTGCTCGGCAGGCGGCGCAACAACGTGTGGACCAGGATATAATCATAGCCTGACACCGGCATCCCCTGTCTCTCAAGAGCGTTCACTGCAACGCAGACAGGGTTGAGGACCTTGGCCCTGAGGTCCGTCCCTCGTGTGATGGTCGGCACGGTGAGCCACTGTTCCAGGAGTTGGTCAATCATGAGACGTTTGTTGCTGTATCTCTCGATCAGCAAACCGCGAGCCGTCTCGTAACTTGCATCATCGACTGGTAGATGCTTTACCAGCTCATGGGGCTCACCTTGCAGCTTGGCCATCAATTGTGCCATTTTATATGCCGGCTGCAAGTCAGTGCGGTTATGAATCACACTGTCAAACAGATCCTGGAATCGGGTCCAATCCGTGTAGTCCCCGTGGAAGACCGGAATCGCCACAGCCGGCAGGGGCACTTGCACCCCCGGTCCCCGCGGACCATGGGGTGGGTCCGGCTCCCCAGCTCTACGCCTGGTGATCACAGCAGCCGCCTGCTGGATCTCCTGCCCCATCTCCATGCACTGGGTCACATTCGTCCGGACCGTAAGTTTGACCTCCTCATCAGGCGTCCCATCAAATAACTCCTCGCATCCAGTGAGGCAATCCAACACCTCCGCGACCCGTTCGTCAATCCGTTGCGCACAAGCGATGAGTGCGTCCTCTCGGTCCCCGCGACCGACCATCGCCTGCTTAGTCGCGAACCAAATTAGGTGCGTTCTTATTTTTGCCTGAAGCTGTGTAATTGTGGAAGCCATGGTACCAACTCAAAGTAACACCGAACCTTACAATAAAAAAAAAATAATAGACAATCGGCCCTGATCCTACCGTTAGGATATCCGCACAGGGTAAACACAACGATAATAACAAGCAATTCACTATTTGATTGGCCCTGATCCTACCGATAGGATATTCTACACAGGGCACACACTACAATCACAATAAATATATTTTTTTTACGTAGGTAGATTAAAAATCTTATACTAAAATAATCTTAAATCTAGTGGTTTTCTGAACCACGCTCTGCTACCAAAAATTGTCTAATTCCAAGCTAAACTCCCGCAGTGGAAGCGATTTACACAGGTAAATTTCTAGTAAAATACCAGGAGTTCAACTGAAGGCAGACAATGGCCGCGTTACGCAGCGCTAAATAGCATACGCTGCACAATATAGCAGCGCATACTATGAATTAAACGTGAACCTAAATCTATTTAACTTAATTAACTAAGTTGAGTGAAATTGGTAAATGATGTGTTCTGACCTTTACATAACTCAAGTCGGTAGTAAATACCGTCTGCCGATCTGGCGTTACGTCACACGTATTAGCACTAGATTATAAGTAAGTACCTCCAAATTATATCACCCCACGAATTCCGCAATTCGTACTAAGGAGTCACAATGATATGGTACAACAAATATGACTAAAGGGAACACACCATTAACACGAATAAACAGTTTATCACTTACAGTCACGTGCCGGCGCAAATGCATAAATACCCAACGGAGAAAGGAAGTTCAGGGAATGGATCAAATAGGAATTCCGTTGGTACTTACAGGGCTGGGTGGAAAAGATATCGACACCCAGCATTCCACTACAGCCTTGGCGCGTTATTCACTTCAAACCACTCACAGCTTCTGTTCGTATTTCACTTTGATATTAGTCATTACGCGTGACCCAACCCGAATTTGGGCCGTACAAACGCGGGCCAAAATGGCCACCTGATGCCTATTCAACGCGACGCTCACGTGGAAGACGTCGAGACATCCAACAATCACTAAGCCTGGCATTCCAGTACAACCCAGGAGAAACGCAATAATACGATGCATCAACACGCGCGATCTCAAATTGAATCGTCCATTACACGCGGCATCACAAAACGCGTGGCGGGAAATCCGCACAATACGATACCCTCCCGTCCGAACGGTTTTGAGTGACTGCCAGTGCGGTGCAGAAATCACCGCGTGGCGCCGTCAGGCGGTCTGCGCGCACGGCCGTACAAACGCGGGCCAAAATGGCCACCTGATGCCTATTCAACGCGACGCTCACGTGGAAGACGTCGAGACATCCAACAATCACTAAGCCTGGCATTCCAGTACAACCCAGGAGAAACGCAATAATACGATGCATCAACACGCGCGATCTCAATATGAATCGTCCATTACACGCGGCATCACAAAACGCGTGGCGGGAAATCCGCACAATACGATACCCTCCCGTCCGAACGGTTTTGAGTGACTGCCAGTGCGGTGCAGAAATCACCGCGTGGCGCCGTCAGGCGGTCTGCGCGCACGTCGCCAGTCTCGCCTTGCGAGTGAGAAAGGGACAACACACGCCCAGAGCGACGCGTGCGATCGAGCACCGCGCCGCATTCATAGACCGTCATTAATACCTAACTCACCCCAGCATAACAACGCTAAATATTAAACAATCTTCTTCTTTGAGCTGTTGAAGCAATAAAGCGTATTTCTGGTCATCGCTCTTTTTCTGGGGGTCAATTACCGCCTCAAACTGAGCGAACCAACCAGTTGGAAACTCGCGCCAGAAGGGAATAATCCTCGACTGAATAGAAACACCACTGACGCATTCATGGCGAGTTTGCTGCTCCTCTTGTTTTTTAGCTCTTCCTGTCTTTGCTGCTCCTTCTGTGCTTTGGGAGCTTCTTCGTCGTTGTTTACCATGATTATTTTTGAGAAATTACTATGATGAATTGCGGCGAATGCAACAGTTTCTTGCTACGACGGGGTCACCAATGTGGGACGCTAGTTGCGAACCACGAGAGAGGGTTGAAGGAGTGGAAACGCTAGTTGCGAACCACGAGTGGGTGTTGAGGAAGTGGAAACACTAGTTGTGTACCACGGGTGTATGTCGAGGAAGTGGAGACACTAGTTGCGTACCACGAGTGAGGAGGCGAAATGAGAGAAGGGTTTGGTTCGGGCTTGGGCAGTCGAATGCCAGTTTATTCAAGTTCTCACCGCTATTTATACAAATGTGAACTTAATATAATAGTCAGTTGAGGGTGTTCTGTTTATCATTATTAAGAGGATACCCACAAGCTAGATTAATAGACAACTGTGGGTAGACCAAATATGAAGATTGTGGGGACACCCACACCATGAAGATTTATCTTGCATATAGTCTGATATTTCATAATAGCCTTTCTTGTACAATTTTTGTTTAATTACTGGTTTAAATTTATTTAAGGGTAAGTCTTGAATATCTTTAGGAAGTTTGTTATAAAAGCGTATACAATTGACCTTAAAAGTTTTGCTTACTTTACTAAGCCTGCTCATGTGCACAGCAAGTTGCTCCTTATTTCTAGTGTCATTATGCCTGTCACAATTTTTCTTAAAAGAATCTATATTTATTTTTACGTACACTAGATTTTCGTATATGTACTGTGACACAAATGTCAATATGTTGATTTCTTTAAATTTCTGTCTCAAGGAGACTCGAGGTCCCAATTTATAAATTGAACGAACAGCCCGTTTCTGCAAAACAAATATATTGTTCACATCCGCAGCATGGCCCCATAATAGTAAGCCATAAGACATTAAGCTATGGAAGTAGCTAAAGTAAACTAGTCTTGCAGTGTCTACATCAGTGAGATGTCTTATTTTTTTAACTGCGTATGCTGCTGAACTCAGTCTCTTCGACAATTTCTCAATATGTGGCCCCCATTGGAGCGAGGCGTCCAAAGTTATGCCTAAAAATACAGTTGAGTCCGCGAGGTCCAACTTTTCATCCTTTACTTTAATAATTGTAGAGCTTGGTTTAACATTTGGTAATACAAATTTGATACATTTAGTTTTCTTTTCATTCAATAATAGGTTATTTACTGTAAATCATTGCACTACATCGGTAATAGCTTTGTTCACGTCATCATGGTTGAGTTGTTGCCTCTTTACTCTGAAAGCCGGCCTAGAGTGCCGTGTGATGCCGGCCTAGAGTGCCGTGTGATGCCGGCCTAGAGTGCCGTGTGATGCCGGCCTAGAATAGCATCACCCCATTTCTTACTCATGGGTGTCGTAAGAGGCGACTAAGGGACTCGAGGGTGTGTATTGCAATTTTAGGCGATGGGCTGACAACCTGTCACTATAGTGATACACAGCTATCTGATTGACCCTCAAACTTTTGTCAGACGTGGTGTTAATATCCATTTTACGGCCGTTAACTCTCTGCCTACCCCGTAAGGGATATAGGCGTGAATTATGTATGTATGTAGATATGGTAGATCGTTAATATATACAAGAAACAAAAAAGGACCAAGAATCGAACCCTGCGGAACGCCCATTCTTATCTTTGATCCAGATGATCTTTCACCGTTGACATCGACCTTTTGGATTCTATTGTTAAGATATGATTCCAAAAGACTAAGAGCCTGGTCTTTTACGCCGTAGTGATGTAGCTTCCTGACAAGAGTATCATGATGAACACAATCAAACGCCTTGGACAAATCACAAAACACACCTACTGCATCATGAGATTCTTCCCAGGCTTCGATTATATGATTGATGAGGTCCACACCTGCATCAGTAGTAGAGCGACCCCGTGTGAAACCAAATTGCTGCAGGTGCATTAAGTTATTACGATAAAAATGTCCTTGCAATTGATTTAAAATAACGTTTTCAAAAATTTTACTAAGTGTTGGTAGTATTGATATAGGTATGATATTAGTGGGGTCAGTAGTACTACCAGCATTAAACAAGGGAATAACTTTACTATGCTTCATCAAGTCAGGAAACACGCCACTGTCTACGCAGTCATTAAAAATACATGCTAGGTATGGAGAAATGCAATTGATTATGGAACTAATAATTTTAACAGAGAGGCCGTGGAGATCTGAAGTATTTTTCATTTGTAAACTTTTAAATACTTTTATTATTTCAATGTTACTAACGTGAGAAAATTTAAAATATTTATCACAATGGTTTACATGATCTTTTAGAATAGATTCAGCAAGAATAGGGCATGAGTTTAACGATTTGGTAGTCGAAACTGGAATATCAGTAAAAAATTGTTCAAAAGCGGAAGCTACTTCCAAATTAGTATTTTTAATTTCATCGTTTATCATAAGTTTATAATTTTCATTACGACGTTTAGATTTTCCAGTTTCATTATTTACAAATTTCCAAGTGGTTTTGATTACGTTTGTGCTATTCTTTATATTATTTTTGATGAAGTTAGATTTAGCTAATGCACAAACGTTTCTAAAAGTTTTAGAGTAACGTTTTACATAATCAGCAAAAGTTTTTGATTGATTATATGTTCTTTCTTCATACAGATCGTATAACTTCTGCCTGTTTCTATGAATTCCAATTGTGGCCCAGTCACTAAATGATAATTTTGTGTTAACTTTAATTTTCTTAGATTTAAATGCATTGTCATATTCTTTTTTGGCAAGACTTAATACTGCGTTATATAATTTATTTGGATTTTCGTAATATGGCAATTCAGGTAATTTTTGTAAAATATTTTCTCTATATCGATTTAGCCTTCTTTCATTTACCGGTACACACGTAATATCTTGTTTAGGTGCCTGCTCAATGTTAATTTTGAAAGAAGCTAATTGACCAGTATGGTCGGAGCTTAATTTATTTATGACAGCCGCATCTTCAGGTTTAATGTTGGTAAAGATGTCGTTCTTAATAATGAAAATTAGAGTTAACTACCAGTACAGTTTTCTTAGGGATTACTCTCGACTCAACTCTACAATGGGGTCCTCATATTACATCTTTGTCGGGAAGATCAAGCTCGGCTGCATATGCGGTACGCAAAATGAGAGAGATCACGGATATTGCAACTGCGCGACTTGTTTACTTTAGTTATTTACACAGAATTATGTCCTATGGAATTTTGCTGTGGGGGCGCGCCGCTGATATTGAAACAATTTTTGTTCTCCAAAAAGGGCCATTAGATCAATTTATAAACTCTGCAGCCGTGATTCCCTAAGGGAACTGTTTAAGGAAATTAATATTATGACTGTACCGTGTCAATATATTTATGAAAATAACATGTATATTGGAAAAAATATAAATACTTTCACAAGAAATTGTGACAGGCAAAACCGCAATACAAGGAATAAAAAAAAGATCAACCTAAGCATAGACTCGTTAAGGACTGCACGAAAGAAGCCTCCCCGAGCGACGTACATAGCAACGATACGTCCGGCGCACCCTGGGCAACAATCCGCTAAGTCTTAGCGGATTGGCGAATTCTTTCACCACGATGGCAAGTCCACGCCTCCAATCTGTAAGCCCACTATTAAAACCTACTCTGCGAGTTATCTCGATCAATATCGAAGGGTTCTCACAGGATAAGGCTGAGATTCTCTCTGACCTATGCCGATCCACACGCTGCGATATTTTGTGTATTCAGAAGACCCATCGGACGTGGTCCGTCGGAGTAGGCCTCACATCCCTGGGCTGTCGCTTATCGCTGAGATCGCTCACCCAAAGCACGGTCACGCAGTGTTTGCTGCTCCTGGCGTAAGCATCAAATCGACCGAATGCTCTTCCAATCACAACATGGAGATCATTATACTTCGTTGCTGCATCCTATGAGATTTAATAAACCATGTAGTACGCTTAACGTCGTATCGCATCATCACACGAATTTTTAGAGATATCTAAAAGAAATAACCGAAATAAAGTAAGTATTTTGACTTCCATCGTAATTCGTCCCCCGCCCGCCAGAGCGCTCCCCGCTTGTGTCATTCGTTTTTTCGTGTGTCGCATCGTCAACACGTTCCGTAAAAAATTAAATCATTTTTGTGATAAATCAAGTAAAAACTGAAAGTTTGGGTGTGCAATAGAAAAAGGATACTGTTAAGTTCGAATTAAAAGGAAATTCAGGCGACTAAACATGGAATTACACGCCAGGAAAATGGAGGTTAGTTTTTATAAAATATTATGTTCCTGGTTCTTGTTTCAATACCGTTTGGTTTTCCCTCAGTGGTGGCACGCGATGTCGTCCGGGAATAACTTTTATCACTTTCTAAAAGTAAAACCGATAAGAGCAATGAGCTCTTACGAGTATGTATAAAAGAAGAAGAAAGTAAAGCCAATCTAAGGGGCCAATTTCTCGCTTCCAATACTTCTTCACGACGCGTTTCCTCAGTGGTAACACGCGATGTTATCCGGAAATAACTACTTACTTTCTTAACGTGGTGGCACGCGATGTCATCCAGGAAGTAAATACAAGGAACATGAACAAACTAAATTGGTACTTTATTGGCTTCCTAACGTGGTATCACGAGATGTTATCCAGGAAGCAGATAAGTGCATGAAACATGACCCCCTGTGAATGCCACAGAATACTTATGAAACAAAGCAAAGTAAGTACTTTTCTAATGTGGTGGCGCGTGACGTCATCCAGAAAGTAGTCATGGAACATAAAATTTGCTCAGGTTGTATTTTCCTCACGTAAATCGTGAAAAACGGGCCTTCGGCTACAGGTAGGTACCTCCTACTTATGCTGTTGAAGAAGTCACCTTTGTATGAATCCCCTCCTGACGGCCGCTATTGGATGCCGCCCTACTTGGCAATGATTTGCTGGGGCTGCTGCACCTCAAGTCATCACTGGAACCTTCAGCCGGAGGGTCGGCCTCAAGTAAGATCGTTTGTTATTCTACCTACTTCAATACCTGATCTGGGAGACTCTGGTGTTTGGAAGAACATAAATTTCATTTTATTTCTATGACGGATAAAGCAATGATTCCTGTAAAATATTTGGGCTCAAAAGTGGCTGAAAAGAGAGGATTTCTTCCGAGATCTCTGAACGTTTTGGGGAAGATGGTCATAGAAGACTTGGCTACAGATCAGAGAGAGGGTTGATTGACTAGGACCCTATGTCCCGAACCCATTATAAAGCTAATTGTGCTGTGGCACTATAGTGAGGCTAGCCAGCCTAACAACTGATTTAATTATCAATACACAACTCTCTCTCTCTCTTTTCGTGTGGGACACTGAGTCGTCCAACGACCTAATATTCTTATGAATATCTGAAGTAAACTAGATCCTTCACTTTATGAAGAAACAATGAACCGTAGGTGGCTCATCATACTTTGCTTTTTTAGACAAAAGTTAAACAAATAGGTTGTTTATGTTTGGGAGGTTTTGATGCAGAGAGTATTGTTATATAATATTAGATTTTACATATTCGGTGGCAAAGTTGCCAATTATTCTTGGCAGGCGTTCAATTACATAAAGATATTTCGGCGGTGCTTGCAAGATTGGTTACTTTTTCTTCTACTCGCAAAACGACGCATCTGCCTACATATGCCTGAGGAGACTCAGGTCCGGCTTGCGAATTAGGAAAATAACTCCATCAGACCTGTCAGGGGAAGCTGCAGGCTTGCATCATAGATGCTCCAGACTGCCTTCTCGTTAAACGTGCACAGCTGGACCGGGGCGCGCTTCCCTTGCGCAAGCGCGTGTGAGCAGTAAGGGGTAAGTATTTAAGTTGATAAATCAAACCACGACCGGACAGTTCAACCTCTATATTCTAACTAAAATTACTACAACATGTAGCCCCATGTTTACATTTAACTCTATCGCTACACAGGGTCTTAAACAATATAATTCGTTTGAGTGACTGTCACGGCCTTCCTGCCCAGGCTTCGTTCTCGAAGCCTATTATCGACCAGGACGGCGACCAAGGCAGGCCAGCACAGAAAACAGCCAGTCACCCCATCTGTAAAGAAAAATATTTTAGTAGAGTCACTAACAGATTCCCAATGTGCAATTGACAAGTGTTATTCGTAAGGAGCATTTTTTCTTCACCTACTTCTTGTTTATCTCCATCATCGAACACTTAAGATGCGGTCCAAGCTCTTAAACTTTTAAACAGCTCCCGCAAACCCATTTTTTTTTTACTACAGTCGTAGCCCACTTATAGTTTACAACTATAAGTAGCTTACACCATTCATCTTTTGTTTTTGTTCATATTTTTTTATTTATTTACTGCCGTAGCTCACTATACTCAGTAGCTTGCGCCAATCATCCTTTTATTTCATTTACGACCATGGCTCACCATAATAGCAGCTTACGCCAATTTTTATTTTTAGTACGGCCATAGCTCGCAATAATAGCAGCTTACGCCAATTTTTATTTTTACTACGGCCATAGCTCGCAATCACAGCAGCTTACGCCAATATTAATTTTATTTTATCATTTTGTATTTATAAAGTGGCTGTCACGGCATTTTCTGCAGCATCTCGATTCCACAATCTAATTCTATCTTTTGGTACAATTTGAAATGTTTTCTTCTCAACATTTTTGACTTTGTACCGATCTCTTGGCAGACATTTCGCAATTGTGTAAGGTCCATTATATCGTGGATCTAATTTTCCCAGACGTGTTCTCTGACGCTGGACGTAAACAACGTCACCTTCTTTGAGTTTCATGTTGTTTCGACGCATTCTATCAAATCTCATTTTTGATTTTAATGCATTATTTCTTAAACGTTCCTCTGCTGTAATTCGCAACTGTTGCAAGTCGATATCTGACTCAATTTCAGGAAGATCGCTGTTCACTCGCCGGTACTTTAGATCGCAGTCCCGTAAGTAGTTCGATTGGGCTGCATCCAATACTTTTTTGTATAGTTGTATTTAAAGTGAGTTGAATTTTGTATAGTGCGCTCGACCATTCTGATCCACTACTCACTTCACAAGCTAATAAGTTTAACACGGTAGCTACATATCGCTCTGCTTGCCCATTAGCTCTACTGGCTCCCCTCGCGATGAAGTGTATTTCAATATCCATTCGTTTCAATAGGTCCTTTGTTTGTTTATTTGAAAAGTTTGTTCCTTTATCTGTTATCAATCGTTTCGTAGTTCCAAATAGACTCAGCTGAGGTTCAAGGGCTCTCACGAGTTCGGATCCGGTTAGGTTTGCTATTGGTACTAATATTAGGAATTTTGTATAGGCATCTACCAGTAGCAGTAAATATCTGTAGCGATCGTTAGCTGTTCCAAAAGGCCCTGTACAGTCAGCATGAACAGTATGAAAAAGTATTGGTAATTTTTCAATTGGATGCATAAAACCTTGTTTCGGTCCGCTTGGTCATTTAGCTGACAAACATATGATGCAGTGGCTGATATATTTTCGTACAAAAGGTGTCATTCCAGGGAACCAGTATTTTGTTCGCATTGCCTCGAGTGTTTTGTCTATACCAATGTGACATCGTTCGTCATGAAATACTTTTGTAAATTAAATCGGGCAGCTGCTGGAACAAAGTATTTTCATTTTCTTTCTTGGTTTTCTTCAAACATTCTCATCAATATACCATTTTGAACAGTGTATTCTTTCAGACTGTTGGGATTTTCATGAATTCTTCTCATTATATCTTTCACTTCTCGGTCTCCTTTCTGTGTCGCCTCCAACCAAGTTACTTGGCTATTCACTAATACCTCCTCAATTTTATTTTGCGGTGGATTTCTAGAGAGAAAGTCGACATGTTTAATATTACTGCCTTTGCGATATTCAATTTTAAAGTTGAAGTCTTGTATATAAGACCACCATCGGGCTACTCGTGGTAATAAATCTCGTTTCGATGAAGTTGATTTTACAGCATTGAATTGGTAACTAATTTGAATTCTATTCCCAATAAGTAAAGCTTTTTTTGCTGTAATAGGACACACCGCGAAGATCTTGATTGTGTCTTTGAAATAAAATAGCGCCGAATCCATGGCTACTGGCATCAGTATGAAGTTCTGTTTGACAATCGGGGTCAAAAACCACCAATAATGGTCTTGATGAAAGCTTGGTAATAATATATTTTTGAGCTTTTTTTACACTCTTCAGACCAAAAGAAGGTTGTATTCTTACGCAACAGATCAGTAATACTGGCAGTTTTAGTTGCAAATACGGGTATGTATTTCCGAAAATAGGTAGCTAGTCCCATCAATTGTCTCACTTGTTTTATATTGCAAGGCGTTGGAGCATTTTTCAGTGCTTCTATTTTAGCTTCACCTGGTCGTATTCCTTCCTCAGAGATAATTCTTCCTAAGTACTCAATTTCGGTTTGCGAAAACTTACATTTTTTTAAATTCAACGTAAAGCCAGCCTCATCTTATGCTTTCAATACCAACTCCAATCTTTGTAACCCTTCCTTGACACTTATTGAAGGTACAATTATGTCGTCAATATAAACTAAGGCCACAGTATTCCTCAAAACTCCTAGTGCCTTATTTACTGCTCTTTGAAATGTACTCGGTCCATTACTCAAACCAAAAGGTGCTCGTAACCACTCATAATGACCGTCAGGCGTTACGAAGGCAGTTTTCTTAACAGAGTTAAATATTTCTCCTGAATTTTTCGTCTGGTCAATAGGTATTCCATGAAAACCCGATGCCATGTCCAAGGTAGTGAAATAACGGGCCTTTCCTAATCGGTCCAACTGATCATCAATTAATGGCAACGGATACCTATCCTTAACAGTTATTTTATTTAATGCTCTATAATCAACACATAATCTGTCTTTAGGTGAGTCTTTTCTCGCAACTAAAATAACCGGTGACGCATACAATACAATACAATACAATAACTTTATTGATAATAATAGCATTACAGGTCATTTGATTAGTAGAAAACATTATAGTAGCAAACTAATATGTTATTATATTTTTCAAATCATAGGGGCTCGAACGAATTCATTTAAGTTGTAAAACTGCTTCTCATGGAGCCATTTTTTAAGTTTATTTTTAAACTAGTGTAATGATGTGGCTAGCCGTCGAAGGCAGCCTCTGTCATTGACATTTAAATGAGTTGAAACTCTGATCTCATGGTCTGAGATTTGGGGTTCTAGCTCTATGTAGGTGGGTGGCGGGAAATGAAATACAGCGGTTTCACAACACAATTAACAACAATCGATTTTATTTATCAAAATATGGCACGTAATATATGGTTCGTCATCTGGACGTAATTAAATCTATCTAAATAGCGGGCGGGGAAGCACAAAGCGGAATGCGAGCACACAATACAGAGCATATAAGTATAGCAAACAAAATGGCAAACGCGGTGTTCTTGCTTAGCGGTTTGACAGGCTCACGTAGCGAGGGGATTATTCACACCAAGGTTAGCTCAAACAATTATTGTCGGCTATGCCATCGCTACGGACTCTCTTAAAGCACACGGCGTCCGTCGGGGTAAGATACCAGCCGAGTCGCAACGTGGCACAAAGGGATAAATTCTGGGTCGCGTGAACTACAGGCGGACCTGGTTGCCGCAGCGCACGTATAGTGCAGCTGCAATCGGAGGGATAAATTCTGGGCAACTGGCGGACCTGGTCACACGGCGCACGTACAGTGCAGCCGTAGGCGAAGGGATAAATCCAGGATAATGATTCGGTGAACAACAGGTGGACCTGGTTGCCGCAGCGCACGTATAGTGCAGCTGCAATCGTAGGGATAAATTCGGGGCAACTGGCGGACCTGGTCACACGGCGCACGTACAGTGCAGCCGTAGGCGAGAGTCACCGGGGCAATCAATATATCACGGATCTAGTCCGGAGCCTCACCGGGAGATCGTGGCTTGCTTAGTAAAGCGGCGGTTATGAGCGATTTGGCATAAGCAAGAAAACACGCGAATCACCACTAACCTGGACCTTTGCTGCAGGCTGGAACCACTAATAAGTTTGCGGGGCTGAAGGCTTTATTAGGCACGGTATAAAATATCTAGATATTCGGGAGCTACTGCGGGAGCTCAGTTTACGCGCTGAGTCGCGGGACCAGCTCTCTCGCTAGCGACTGGGGTGATGCTTGAACCGCGGCGGACTGTCAAACTGTGTACTGGCAACTGGAACTGGAACTCGAACTGGCGGTGCTCGCGGCGTGCGCGAGCTTATAAAGCGTCGCGGATGCGCTTGTCCGTGTGACGCGTGCTTGTGTGCGCGCTGCTACGGCGTAGAAGGATGCGTAGCCGCGCAGGAGTCGTAGCAGGCGAACACTTGTTGCACTTCCCCTCCTCGCTGGCAGATTTTTTCCTGTCAAGGAAAAAATCACCGGACAGAAATTGTATAAACATTTGCACCACCATGGTTCCTTATTACAATAGTACCTACTTCTGGACCTAACATACTGATATCGTTAACCGGAATGCGGAACAAAACTGTTTTACTGGTTTGTAACTTTCTTGTACGCTTACTACTAACAACTAGATTTAATTCTGAGAATACAAATGAAATAAATTATAACAAAATATACTGCTTCTACGGCCGGGACATGAACCCGGGTCTATGAACACATATCTTCCATATCCTTATAACTATACTCTAATCTGGTGAAGAACATTTTAAATTAAATGAAATGGTTTTTTTTTTCCATATAACTAGATCGGAAAGACAACATGTTAGATAATTAACAGAATTGTTTTACTTAACACCGGATTAAATTTAACTACAACAAATACTAAACAGCGCGGCTGCTGCGGTAAGTAGGTACCACATTTCTTCTACAGGAATAAAACTTAACTATCAAACATTCTGTGGTCTTTCTCAGTTTTTTTTTTCCAATACTAGAATAAGATCTATGATTAACCTCTTCCGCGAGGGAATTCATATTTGACTTAATCTAAAAATTATATAAAAATTCAAAAAGAAAAATATCACATATGAACAGGTAATTGTAACATACGTCTGGTAATATTTATCAATACTACTCTTCGAGTGTCTGGTTAATTAACTGGACTAACTTATATTTAATACGGCGGTTACTCATAATAATCGTAACTTTACTTGACTAGCAATTATCAGACATATTTTACAAAAATTTTATACACGGAAAATATACCGCACTCCTGGGTATGCCGGCGTCGGCGGTGGCAGCACCTTGCTCGCACCTCTGGATGCGCGGCAATCTAACTGGGGCGGCGGCGGCGGCCTCCGGATCGCGCCTTTGGGCGCGCGGAACACCGGGAACGGGGACGTTGGCTGCGGCGGCCCGAAAGCACAAGCATCAACACAAGGGTTACAAAATTAAGGGGGTGGAGGCTTCCGAGCTGGCCCATACGGCACTCGGCCTCGAACACCTCCCTTGAATAATTGGTCTCCTTTGGGTTTGCCACCCGTCAACGGTACGGTCACCGGCGCCTGGACTTCCAGGGCCGGTTCGTCATCCTCGACGGACCCGGTTTACACGGGTCTGGAAGATCTGGTTACCGGCGGGGCTTGCGGTACGGGCACCTTCATCTGGGCTTCCAGGGGTACCCGACATCAGAGGACTAAACGTCCATAACATAACGTATCAAATTCCCTTTTTTTTATTTTTTATTTATTTCATCCGCACAAAGAGTCAAATTTTACATAACTGGAACTTCCAAGGTTTATACTAAGTACCTTTTACGCGTTTTAAATATTTTTATCACCATATTTAAAAAAAAACCTAGAAAATTACCATCATTCGCAACATAATAACTTAATCTTGCATTATATTTTACCTAGTAGACCGGCTCAATATTTAATCCGACAATTACGGTTAAATGCGTGACAACCCCTTTAATTAAAATACTGTTGGCTATTACTTACGGCTCTATTTGTATCAAGGCTCGCAAATTCGCTCACTTCCGCAACCACAACACTGTCCGACGGAGCCCCAACGCGACGGGGTCCGTGGTCGACACACTAAGCACTACTGGCTGGCGGGCGCAGCGCCGGTTTGCGCGCGCGCCACACGCCACGCGGGTAGATTCCTACTCCGGCGCGCCGACATTTCGATGCGTAACTGTTGCAATGACCATTGCGAAGTGTCGTTTTTATTTAATTTTTCGTTACATCTTAGGTGAGCTGTAAAACTTTCTTACTGGCTGCACCCTATTTATCGCGTAAGGCACTTAACTTTTCTACAATTAAACCTCATACGAACAAGTATGTTTAACTGGTATTGGGCTTTCATTAGCCAGCAATGTACGTCAAACTTAAGTTGTGCGCATTTGCTACATGTTGTCAGGTCTGGTAATTAAAGCTGTATGCTACGGTTGGACGAAATATTGTACATTGGCTAGTTTAAACTTAACTGATGTTAAATCTATGAACTAGCGATACGGTCGGTAAATATTATAATCGGGGATAATCTTTCGGCGGGCTTTGAACATCAGGATGTTTGCGTTTGTTTATATATTTTGAAACGTCTCGGAACATCCCGGGCCAGTAATAATTTTTAGCTACTATTTGTAGCAATTTCGATGTTGTCAGGGTCGATGCATTGTATGGACTATGTATAACTGCGTTAGTCTGGCTGGGCGGAATGCATAATTTCCATATTTCTGTTTCTGGTTTCGTTCGGTACGCTAGGTTGACTAATTTTCGGCGTAACTTCCCGCCTGTGATGCGAAAGTCTGGAAAGTCTTCGGGGCGATTCCGAACCTCAGCTACCTTTTTCTCGTACCAGTTTGTCTTCAGTACTTTCAATTTTGCCGAACAAACGCTATGTTTCTGGGTTGCATCGGGTTTCTGCGGGTTTGCAACCTCTATCATGTCAGGAGCTGGTTTATTTAATTTCCGACGCCTTTTACGACATCTTCTCTTTACTGTCCTTGACCCGACCGCAGGCTGATGTTCTTCACTTGCCTCGGGCGGAACCCGATCCCTTTGGGTTACACTGGTCTGCGGCTCACTGCTGCTTGTCGGCAATGTGGGCTGACAAAGGGCCTGCACATTCGCGGCACGGTCTTCGGGCGGTGTCTCTCCACTGGTCGACATCGCGGACTGGTTAACCGCATGAAGTGCTCCGACATTACTGTCAGGCGCTCCCTCGTCATCCGTTGAGACAGTCTGTTCTTCGGTTTTTTCTATGTACTGCCATATTTTCTGTAGACCAATTCTTCTGATTAGGTCCATGCCGATAATTATCACTGACGAATCCGGTAATAGATACATCTGGTGACAATACCGGCCACCCAAAATGTTCATTGTTGGCAATACACTGCGCGTCACTGAGACTTGTGTGTTATTCGCAAGGACAAACTTATCACCTACGTTCCTACACGGGACGGAACTTTGTAGGCACAAATCATATACCTCTTGGTTTACTGACGAAGACGTGGAACCTGAGTCGAGTAACGCTGGGTAATTCTTCCCACAGATCATTACCTCAATAAAAACTCTATTTTCGTTGTCGCTCATATTGCCCACTGTGTAAGTTTTTTCATAATTTTTCTTGCCGTTCGGTGCTTTGCAGCAGTTCCTGCTCAAGACACCAATTCTGCCACACACACTACAGAATATCTGTTTCCTCCCTGTACATTCTGTGTATCTATGGTTTGCCCCACCACAAGAAAAACATGATGTCTTACTATTATAATTTTTTAAATACCTGGGCTCTCTATTTCCTATCGGATGATTATTTTTCACCTCGGCTCTCCCACTGTAAAACGAGTTCTGCTGCCTGCTCGGACCGGCGATGTTTCTGAAGCCGGGTCGGTCATTCCCGAACGTATCTCTTGGTTGATTTGTATAAACTGGGTTTTCGAACATACTCGGCTGGACGTTTCTATATTTTTGTTCGTTTATTTTCTCGAACTCGGTGCATAAATCTATTAATTCGTGTACGGAACTGAAGTCTTGGCGCTGTACGTAAAGTTTGTAGCTAGCGTTCATGTTTTCATATATTCGTTCCAGTTTTTCATTAGAATTAAATTTTCCATAGCGACGCATGATTGTCTGTAAATCGGTCAAATAATCTACAAATTTCTCGCGGAACCTCTGCTTTCTGGCGATTATTTTTTCAAGCAAATTCGTCTCGTAGCCACTCGGATAAAAATATCTTTTAAAATCTTTTACAAATTCGTCCCACGTCGACCAGTCGTCGCGGTTGTTTCTGTGCCACAAATTGGCCTTTCCCTTGAGAAATTTGGTTTAAAACCGGCAACAATTTCTCCTTCGGGATCTCACACGAATTAACATACTCGTCCAAGCGTTCTAAAAACTCTACCGGGTCATTTGTTGTATCAAAACTGACGTCCCAGTTCCTAACGATACTATAAATGTTCTCTTGTCCTGGCGCATTTTCCTGCTCAGACGCCATGTTTCCTTTTTGCTCGGGTTTAGCTATCACTCTAGCTTCCTCGTAAAAAGAACCTTCCAAGTCCTCTTTACCGTGCTGCGACGCCTCGTTGTCCGACTCTGCTTCGGACTCGACGCTGTTAACTGACGTTAACAATTCTTTGGCGGCAGTGTTCGGGTCTACCGGGTCTAGTTCGGATAACAAATAACTTATAAGCTCGTCTTTGAGCTGTTTCACGGTATACTGTTTGTTTGTCACGGGATTAACGGTTGGCAACTCTCTACTTTCTGCTAACTCTATTAAATCTTTCTTTTTCAATTTCGGCTTCTGCGCGTCCCGACATACGTTTCTCTATCCAAGATGCAACACACACGGTTCGTCCGCGTGCCACCCCACTCTACAGAGCTTTAAAAATGTACCGCTACCGTTACTGAAGTAACGAAACAAGTACCGCTACCGTTACTGAAGTAACGAAACAAGTACTATTTTAAACGTTGGGCGCCAAAATGTAATGATGTGGCTAGCCGTCGAAGGCAGCCTCTGTCATTGACATTTAAATGAGTTGAAACTCTGATCTCATGGTCTGAGATTTGGGGTTCTAGCTCTATGTAGGTGGGTGGCGGGAAATGAAATACAGCGGTTTCACAACACAATTAACAACAATCGATTTTATTTATCAAAATATGGCACGTAATATATGGTTCGTCATCTGGACGTAATTAAATCTATCTAAATAGCGGGCGGGGAAGCACAAAGCGGAATGCGAGCACACAATACAGAGCATATAAGTATAGCAAACAAAATGGCAAACGCGGTGTTCTTGCTTAGCGGTTTGACAGGCTCACGTAGCGAGGGGATTATTCACACCAAGGTTAGCTCAAACAATTATTGTCGGCTATGCCATCGCTACGGACTCTCTTAAAGCACACGGCGTCCGTCGGGGTAAGATACCAGCCGAGTCGCAACGTGGCACAAAGGGATAAATTCTGGGTCGCGTGAACTACAGGCGGACCTGGTTGCCGCAGCGCACGTATAGTGCAGCTGCAATCGGAGGGATAAATTCTGGGCAACTGGCGGACCTGGTCACACGGCGCACGTACAGTGCAGCCGTAGGCGAAGGGATAAATCCAGGATAATGATTCGGTGAACAACAGGTGGACCTGGTTGCCGCAGCGCACGTATAGTGCAGCTGCAATCGTAGGGATAAATTCGGGGCAACTGGCGGACCTGGTCACACGGCGCACGTACAGTGCAGCCGTAGGCGAGAGTCACCGGGGCAATCAATATATCACGGATCTAGTCCGGAGCCTCACCGGGAGATCGTGGCTTGCTTAGTAAAGCGGCGGTTATGAGCGATTTGGCATAAGCAAGAAAACACGCGAATCACCACTAACCTGGACCTTTGCTGCAGGCTGGAACCACTAATAAGTTTGCGGGGCTGAAGGCTTTATTAGGCACGGTATAAAATATCTAGATATTCGGGAGCTACTGCGGGAGCTCAGTTTACGCGTTAGCGGCGTGCGCGAGCTTATAAAGCGTCGCGGATGCGCTTGTCCGTGTGACGCGTGCTTGTGTGCGCGCTGCTACGGCGTAGAAGGATGCGTAGCCGCGCAGGAGTCGTAGCAGGCGAACACTTGTTGCACTAGCTTTTACCCGCGACTTCGTCCGCGTTAGATAGTTTTTTTTTTGGCACAGGTTATTCATAGTAAGTATGCCAGTGAATTTAGAACAGTTCTTATCTCTACTGTTTAAAGATGACTTGCTTGCTTCTAATGTTAAAGGGACAATTCAAAATTTGCTATCCTGTGTAGTGCCCTGAGAGATCAATATTTATAACCATTGAATACAAAAATCAGTAGATAACAAAAAAATCTTCGGTAAAAAGTAGCCAATGTCCTATCTCAACTTATTCCCATCATACTGAACAACTTTTGTTTTGGAACCATTTCTGTATCTCTAATAGTTTAGATGGGCTCCTGATGGTACACCTGGTGGTCTACATAAGGTACTCCAGATCCTCAATATCCTTGTGAAAAGAAGCAGCCCATCATACTGAACAACTTTTGTTTTAGAACCATGCCTGTATCTCTAATAGTTTAGCTGGGCTCCTGATGGTACACCTGGTGGTCTTCATAATGTACTCCAGATCCTCTATGTCCTTGTGAAAAGAAGCAGCCCATCATACTGAACAACTTTTGTTTTGGAACCATTTCTGTATCTCTAATAGTTTAGCTGGTCTCCTGATGGTACACCTGGTGGTCTACATAATATACTCCAGATTCTCTATGTCCTTGTGAAAAGAAGCAGCCCATCATACTGAACAACTTTTGTTTTAGAACCATGCCTGCATCTCTATAAGTTTAGCTGGGCTCCTGATGGTACACCTGGTGGTCTACATAAGGTACTCGAGATCCTCAATGTCCTTGTGAAAAGAAGCGGCCCATCATACTGAACAACTTTTGTTTGGGAACCATGCCTGTATCTCTAATAGTTCAGGTGGGCTCCTGATGGTACACCTGGTGATCTACATAAGGCAATCCAGATCCTCAATGTCCTTGTGAAAAGAAGCGGCCCATCATATTGAATAACTTTTGTTTTGGAACCATGCCTGTATCTCTAATAGTTCAGGTGGACTCCTGATGGTACACCTGGTGGTCTACATAAGGTACTCCAGATCCTCAATGTCCTTGTGAAAAGAAGCGGCCCATCATACTGAACAACTTTTGTTTCGGAACCATGCCTGTATCTCTAATAGTTTAGCTGGGCTCCTGGTGGTACACCTGGTGGTCTACATCTGTACTCCAGACCCTCGAATGGTGATAAAAAGTAGCCTATGTCCGTTCTCGGTATGCTAGCTATCTCTGTGCTAAGTTTCATGAAGATCGGTTCAGCGGTTTGGCCGTGAAAGCGTAGCAGACAGACAGACAGACAGACAGACAGACAGAGTTACTTTCGCATTTATAATATTAGTGTGGATGTGGATTGGAACCATGCCTGTATCTCTAATAGTTCAGGTGGACTCCTGATGGTACACCTGGTGGTCTACATAAGGTACTCCAGATCCTCAATGTCCTTGTGAAAAGAAGCGGCCCATCATACTGAACAACTTTTGTTTCGGAACCATGCCTGTATCTCTAATAGTTTAGCTGGGCTCCTGGTGGTACACCTGGTGGTCTACATCTGTACTCCAGACCCTCGAATGGTGATAAAAAGTAGCCTATGTCCGTTCTCGGTATGCTAGCTATCTCTGTGCTAAGTTTCATGAAGATCGGTTCAGCGGTTTGGCCGTGAAAGCGTAGCAGACAGACAGACAGACAGACAGACAGACAGAGTTACTTTCGCATTTATAATATTATTAGTGTGGATAGCTTTTACCCGCGACTTCGTCCGCGTTAGATAGTTTTTTTTTGGCACAGGTTATTCATAGTAAGTATGACAGTGAATTTAGAACAGTTCTTATCTCTACTGTTTAAAGATGACTTGCTTGCTTCTAATGTTAAAGGGACAATTCAAATTTGCTATCCTGTGTAGTGCCCTGAGAGATCAATATTTATAACCATTGAATACAAAAATCAGTAGATAACAAAAAAATCTTCGGTAAAAAGTAGCCAATGTCCTATCTCAACTTATTCCCATCATACTGAACAACTTTTGTTTTGGAACCATTTCTGTATCTCTAATAGTTTAGATGGGCTCCTGATGGTACACCTGGTGGTCTACATAAGGTACTCCAGATCCTCAATATCCTTGTGAAAAGAAGCAGCCCATCATACTGAACAACTTTTGTTTTAGAACCATGCCTGTATCTCTAATAGTTTAGCTGGGCTCCTGATGGTACACCTGGTGGTCTTCATAATGTACTCCAGATCCTCTATGTCCTTGTGAAAAGAAGCAGCCCATCATACTGAACAACTTTTGTTTTGGAACCATTTCTGTATCTCTAATAGTTTAGCTGGTCTCCTGATGGTACACCTGGTGGTCTACATAATATACTCCAGATTCTCTATGTCCTTGTGAAAAGAAGCAGCCCATCATACTGAACAACTTTTGTTTTAGAACCATGCCTGCATCTCTATAAGTTTAGCTGGGCTCCTGATGGTACACCTGGTGGTCTACATAAGGTACTCGAGATCCTCAATGTCCTTGTGAAAAGAAGCGGCCCATCATACTGAACAACTTTTGTTTGGGAACCATGCCTGTATCTCTAATAGTTCAGGTGGGCTCCTGATGGTACACCTGGTGATCTACATAAGGCAATCCAGATCCTCAATGTCCTTGTGAAAAGAAGCGGCCCATCATATTGAATAACTTTTGTTTTGGAACCATGCCTGTATCTCTAATAGTTCAGGTGGACTCCTGATGGTACACCTGGTGGTCTACATAAGGTACTCCAGATCCTCAATGTCCTTGTGAAAAGAAGCGGCCCATCATACTGAACAACTTTTGTTTCGGAACCATGCCTGTATCTCTAATAGTTTAGCTGGGCTCCTGGTGGTACACCTGGTGGTCTACATCTGTACTCCAGACCCTCGAATGGTGATAAAAAGTAGCCTATGTCCGTTCTCGGTATGCTAGCTATCTCTGTGCTAAGTTTCATGAAGATCGGTTCAGCGGTTTGGCCGTGAAAGCGTAGCAGACAGACAGACAGACAGACAGACAGACAGAGTTACTTTCGCATTTATAATATTAAGTGTGGATATTTGAGTAGAAGCTGCATCCTTGACTTCGTCTGGTAAGTCATTGTATACTCTTGGCCCTAAAACATACACCGATCGTTTTGACTTGCTTAGTTTCTGCCTTGGTATCACTAGTTCACATACGGTGAAGTTGATTCTCGTATTATGTTATGCTTCAAGAGGTCGGTCACAATTGCCATAACTTTTTCCCGCTCAGAGATTGACATCCGGTACGGGTTATACACAACGGGTTCGTTTGTCGTGGTCCGAATAGTCATGACGGCGGTTTTAATTTCTCTGATGTAATTATTTGACGCTATCAGGTTAGAGTATTTGTTTAAGAGGTCTCGTATGTCGGGTTGTGCGAGCCCGTAACAAGATTCAAAGCATTCGTAATCAGTTCGTCCATATTACAAACAATCTCGGGCTTGTTTTGAGTTCTCCTTTCAACTACAGTGCCGTTAATCATAGTGACAAAAGTAATATTATTGTTCATACTTATAGCGTCTCTACCAAGAATAGCTTCGTAGCGTATTTCTTTGTCTTGTACAATGTGATATTTTGTTTCTAAAGTTATGTTTTCCAGCTGAGTAACAACATCAATTTTTTCTATTGACGTAATTATTTCTTCTGAAAGGCCACAAACATAAATAACGGATGATTGACGATGAGCTTTGATTGATTTTGCTACATTATCTCTCATTAATGAACAGGATGCTCCACCGTCAATTAATAAATGTACAAGTTTTCCATTAATGACAGCAGGTATTGTACATACCTTTTCATTGCTGTTGACAAGATTTGTCTGCTTCAATTTTCCTTTATCGATTCTTTGTTTCGTCCAACAGGAATCCGACATAATGTCCCTTCTTAAAACAAAATGTGCAAGATTTATCGGCACTTATCTTCCTCTTGAGACCTTGAGTGTTATTTCCTTTTTCTCCCATCGTAACTGCCGGAAACTTCACTGGTAATTTATGGACGCTGGTAAGACAATCCCTCTGCACATGTCCATATCTATGGCAACGATGACACCTCGGTGAATCAGTGGCCATTCTTGGTCTCTTTGAAAGAGATGGCAAGTTAATCTCACTTTCAATTTCATAACTTTTTTTTAACATCGATGCAGTTGGTAAGTACCGTGCTAATTTCTCAAATAGACCACTTACTGAATCTGCACTGCTTGCAATCGATTTTGCATGGGGATCAGTTATCCCTCCGATAATTAATTCTAAAATTTCATTTTCTTGAAATTGTAATCTTAATTGCTTCAGGATTCTGTGCTTCTTTGCGGCGTAAATAGATACCGTCGAATATTTGTCACTTGTCATATTTGCCGCCGTTTGAAAATCACGGTGTTAATCACGACATTTTGGAAATGTTATTTGTAAGTCCTCCTTTAATGCTGGCCAGGTCCTTTGCTGAGGTGTCCACTCATCATACAATTCACGCGCTGGCCCAGCTAAAAATGGCACACATCTTGCAATTATTTCGACATCATCCCATCCATTTTTGGAAGCTAATAAATCAACTTCCGCACTCCACTCTTTTGCTTCGATAGCACCAACACTCGGGTCAAAAGTAGGCAAAGCTATAGCTTTGCTTGTACTCAACTCATTGTTTTTTAAAGTCCCGTCACTCGTCACTGTCTCTATTATCACTCTTCCGCAACTGTTGTTTTTCACTTTATTGTTCATTGTAAGGCCGTAGGTATTTAATTGAATCTGTATTTAGATACAAAATCATCCCACTTCTGATGTGAGCAGAAAGGGGTAAGTATTTAAGTTGATAAATCAAACCACGACCGGACAGTTCAACCTCTATATTCTAACTAAAATTACTATGAACATACAGGGGCTACATATTTACATTTAACTCTATCGCTACACAGGGTCTTACACAATATAATTCGTGTGAGTGGCTGTCATGCGCATCTATCCCGCGCCACATAGCCTGCGATAAAGAGGCGGCCGTGCCAGCTCTCGCCGATAGAGGTAATAGAAAGTGGCTTTGGCTGTGTTCAGCATTCATTACACAAGATGTGTTATGTTGGATTCTATTCAGAATCTGCATCTAAGCGTATTTCACGTACTTGTCAAAATCCAAAAAGCAATGAAATTTTACCCTTTCAAAATTTTAATTGGGGTTCTTTTTTATTTCAAAAACAATAAGTTTGAAGTTCAAGTGAATGTTTAATTGCAAGATATTCACCAATATCGGCACGGGCTCAAAACGGTTGACTAATTACTCATGCCTGCTTGATTAAATGGATCTTTAAAGTTGACCCCTTTTTAGAAGGTACCTATTCATAAAGTTAATAGAAAGTGAAGTACCTTCTCTTTCTCCTGTCATGAGGACTACCGCAAACCAAATCAGATGTGGTTTGTGATTTTGTTTTAATTGAGTAAGGTACCTACATGTTTAATATGCTGTCTGTGTTCAGCTTTGTTCGGTTAGTATTAAGTTAATGAAACCTGTGGTTACCTACTTTTTGACACAGTAAGGGCCACCGTTTGGTGGGATATTCAGATAATTTATGGTATACCTACCTATAGCCATAACTGTTATGTATGCGCAAATTTTGTAAAAAACGTATTTTTTGTCCTTTACTTACTGAATTCTCAAAATGTAACTTTCGAATTTTCTTCTGAGAAACTCCAAAAAGTATTTTGACCTTGTTTAATATTATTTAAACAAAATCAAAGATCAAATTATGAGAGTTTGCCAAGTTCCTGAGATAGAAAATTTGACAATGCACCGGTTTGTCTATTAATAACAAATTTTAGTTATACACAAACGTTTAAAGAACAATTAAATTAATGGACCTTACTAGAATGTCTTAACTATGATGCTGAGGTAAAAATGTAATTTTACTTCATGATGTCATATGTATGGGTCAAAATTATATTCGAATACTTTTAATACAGACAAACCTATACGGTTTGGTCGTTTTCAATTAGAGTTCATTATTGTTTGTGTTTTACATGGGGAACATTAGTTAAGGGAAAACTGTGGGCAGTTATTGATCACAGGTAGAAAAGAAGAATTATATTTAGAACGCGGTTGATTGTAGCGAGATAAATTCCTCAATATTGTTACGCATTGGTAAATAATAACACAGATGCCATTTGGACTATAAAATTAATTAACAAGTGAGGCCTTGCGGTGACACAAATAAAGGGTGATTCTCTTTTTTGCGTGATTTCGTACATTTATTTATAAATGTTCAAACTTTGTTTCTTTGAAACGAGGTCCAGGTACATTTGCAATCATCGTATTCTGAGATTTTGCAAACATATTTTTTCGTTTTTGCTTTACCCTCACTTTTTCAGTAATCCTAGGAAGTCTATTGAGGACCGAGCAACTGCTATTTTAGTAACACGCTATTGACCTGTTCTGCCTTGGTTTGGTATCCACTTTTAATGATCCTGCCAAGATATATACCAATTAAATCCTAGTCAAGACGAAAGCATATTGTTTTCTCCTTCTAGAACAGCTCATCCCATATGACACAACTTTACCCAGGTGTGCGCGGATTTATCAAAAAAGCGTGCAACAGTCATTCATTGGATGGTCATTCAGTACCTTATGAGAACTTACATGCTGTGGTGTACACAAAATAACACATTTTCCTTTTATATACACTTAGTGGCACGTTTAATTTAATTTAAAATTATTTCAAGCCAATTTATTGGTTGCCATTTCGCTACTTTACAGTAGTATATTGGACATATTTTGTTCAATATTTGTCTTTGATATTCGGAGCTCATTTGCTCATAATTTTTTATTCGGTTTTTCTAAGTGCCTTTGGGTTTAGGCCAGGCCTAATCAATTTAAATATTAGCATTCTTTTTTGGACAATATCCAAGCGGATCTTCATTATCTGGAAGTGGTTACTTAAAAGCTTGTACCTTTTCTCACATTTATAGACGAGACATTGTGTTCGATGTTAACACTTATTGTGCTACTAGCATTGTTGTAACTATGGATGAACGTCCAAAAACTGTTTCTTCTTAATTGATAAGAACTTTGCAATGGATAGAGCTGTAACCGGTGCTGACGGTGGGCCAGTGTAACTACTAAAACTGTCTATTCATAACATTTCCACTAAACTAATTAGACAGAAAACTGACTAGAAAAAGGTATTGACATGAGTGTGTGAGTGTGTCACACTCACACCGCACCGCTGCAGCCCAACGCGCCACGCAGGGCCGTGTCGGCAGCTGCTCGCGATTCGCGGTTCCTCTGTGGATACCATAAAGCGCGCGGCGAGCTGGACTGCTCTTGTTTTTGCTTAGCTAATTTTGATTAAGAAATCTTTCGTGCAGTATTTTTCATGTTCTTACATAAATGAACACTTTGTTACATTTACCTACCTATTTATTAGTTGTGTATGTGAATTTAACTAAATGGTTATTATACTATGGCATTAAGTATAACATACAGTTAAGTACAAACATACATGAAATGTCTTTGTTCAAGTAGTGTTTGCAAGTCATTCTGCAATACATAGATCTAAACATCTACATGGTTTATTAAATCTCATAGGATGCAGCAACGAAGTATGATTTATGGTTATTTGAACTTACCTAAGTGAATTTCAACCAAAATTATACGAGTTGCTGCATCCGTAGAGATTTAAGATCCCACCCTCCCAACTTCGTTAGCCCTGACTGTTACTGCAGAATGTGTTCTGATTCTCTCACTCTAAAAATAATGACACAAGCGGGGAGCGCTCTGGCGGGCGGGGGACGAATTACGATGGAAGTCAAAATAGTTACTTTATTTCGATTATTTATTTTAGATATCTCTAAAAATTCGTGTGATGATGCGATACGACGTTAAACGTACTACATGGTTTATGAAATCTCTACGGATGCAGCAACTCGTATAATTTTGGTTGAAATTCACTTAGGTAAGTTCAATTAACCATAAATAACTGTAGACACTGGCGTATGCACAGTAACATCAGTCTACAAACCCCCGGGCACACCGTTTCAATTCAATGCCCCTAAGAACTTTGGCAATCAGCTCACTAGGCTGGTGGTTGGCAACTTTAACAGTCATAGTACGAGTTGGGGTTACAAAAACACTAATGCTGACGGCCACGCTGTTGAGGCATGGGCAGAGGCAAACGATCTGGTGTTGATCCATAGTCCCAAAGACCCTCAATCTTTTAATAGTGGTCGATGGAAACGCGGGTACAACCCAGATCTTATTGCACGTTAGCGCTAACATCAGCTCTAGGTGCAACAAAACTGTTGGCCGAGCAATCCCCCGCACCCAGCATAGACCTATCATATGCGCCATTCAGCCTGTGATTTGCCCTGTATCAGTGCCATACCAACGCCGATTCAACTACGCCAAGGCAAACTGGGAGCCTTTTTCGGCCACCATTGACCATGCACTTTTGAACATTACACCTGTTCCACAAAACTACGACCAGTTTGTCAGCTTAGTGTCGGTTACATCCCGGAAATACATCCCTAGAAGCTGCCGCTCCTCATACATACCAGGTCTCACCAGTGAATCTGCGACCCTATTAAAGCAGTATGAAGACTCTTATAACAAAGATCCTTTTTCAGAAGACACTATGGAATAAGGGGAAAGTCTTCTGCTAGAGGTAGGCAACAATCGGAGAGACAGGTGGATGGACACTGTTACTAAAATCAACTTGACTCACAACAGCAAGAAAGCCTGGACCACCATTAGGCGGCTTACTGGTGAACCACCTCCAGCCGATTCACCAAGTCTAGTAACAGCAAACCAAGTCGCACATCAACTCCTTATGAATGGTGAACCGTCTTACCGGCTTACTAATATTCCCAAAGGAAACGGTCTACGTTCCACGTGCAATCATGTGAGTAAGCCGTTTCACTTGGGTGACATAATTAAAGCCATAAAGGAGCTAAAGAGTGGCAAAGCCTCTGGGATAGATAACATCTCCGTAGAGCAGATTAAAAACTTGGGACCTGTTGCTGTGTCATGGCTGCTAGAAATGATAAACACCTGCATCTCATCTGAAAGGATTCCACGCCTCTGGAGGAAGTCTAAAATTATAGCAATTCCGAAACCAGGAAAGTCCACAGATGATCCAAAGCACTTTCGGCCCATATCACTCCTGTGCCAAACATATAAACTGATGGAACGGATGCTACTAAACCGCCTTACCAGTCTCATCGACCCCGAACTTATTCCTGAGCAGGCTGGGTTCCGACCTGGAAAGTCATGCGGCAATCAGACCCTCAAGCTTACCCAGCATATCGAGGATGGGTTTGAGACCGGTAAAGTGACAGGCGCTTTATCTGTGGACCTTTTTGCAGCCAATGACACAGTCAACATTAATAGACTACTTGGGAAAGTGGGTACCATGACTGGTGATGGCAAGTTTGTGAAATTTCTGGGCGAGATGCTCCGCAATCGGCGTTTCCAAGTCTATCTTCGCTCGGAAAAGAGTCGGTGGCGTATACAAAAAAATGGCCTACCACAAGGTAGCGTCCTTGCGCCTACTCTTTTTAATATATACACCAATGACCAGCCAACGAGCCCCAATACTTCCCGTTTCCTATACACTGATGACCTGGCTCTTACCTCAACGACTAACACCTTCGAGGAATCCGAGACCTTCCTTTCGAGAGCTGCGCTTGAAGATCTGTCTGCGTATTAAAAGGAAAATGCTCTTAAGCCTAACCCACTAAAAACCCAGGCTTGTGCGTTCACCTACGCAACCAGGAAGCGGGACGCCACCTTAACAGCCTGTGGCAGGGAGTGCCGATTGTCCATTGCGATCACCCAAAATACCTCGGTGTCACCCTAGATAGGTCGCTCACATTTAAGAAAAACTGCGAAAATGTGAAGCACAAGGTATGTGCACGAAACAATTTATTGCGCAGACTCACGACCACAAAATGGGGTGCCTCACCTATGATTCTGCGAACAACTGTACTTGCACTTTGCTACTCTGCAGGTGAATATGCGTGCCCAGTGTGGAAACGATCTGCCCATGCTAAGAAAGTGGATACAGCATTGAATGAAACATGCCGGATAATCACTGGCTGTCTTAAGCCGACCCCGGTACAAATGCTGTATCCGCTAGCAGGTATAGCCCCTCCAGATGTTCGCAGAAGCATAGCTAGTTCCACCGAGAGGACTAAACTGGATACTGACCCACTTCATCCGATGCACCAATATAACACCGTGCCCCAAAGGCTCAAAAGTCGCAAAGGTTTCATGAAGTGTGTCAGTCCATTACCTTCTGGAGTGTCCCCCCAACGTGCCAGACTCCGGTTATGGGAGGGAAAAAGTATACTGCCAACCCCCTTTGTGCCGGTTTCGGAAAACCTTCCGCCTGGACACAATCTGCCGAGATCGACTTGGAAGTCTTTAAATAGGCTCCGTACTCAGGTCGGCCGGAGCAAATATAACCGTTCCAGGTGGGGGTTCACGCAAGACCCCGAACTTCAGTGCAAATGCGGGGTTGACCCACAAACCACGGTCCACCTTATATCGGGCTCTGCGTGTCCTACCACCTGTACGCAGGAGCAGCTGATGACAGCCAATGAAAATGCTGTTAGAGTGGCAAAATACTGGTCGAACGAAATTTGAGGCGATCGGCTTTCCATCGACACGATAGAAAGAAAGAAAGAAGGACTTCATTTGAAGGTCTAAATGTTATAAAGCTTACTATAAGTAAGATGAGTACATTAATGACAAAGAAGCATGGAGCTCTGAAATTCCAGCGCAGCACAAGATACACGCATTCGTTTTTAATATTTCTTAACAAGCCTCCGAGAAATGAATAACTTGAAATACAAATGTGGCATCTAACTTACTTTATAATTACACAGAGGCGCCGTGGTGAGTGGAGCGACATATAAGAATAAGTACTAGCACTACGACATTTAACAATCTTCTGCCTCTTCATGTTGTAACTTGGGTTCAAAAAAGATATCACAAAGAAATTCATACATCCTTAGGAATTCTAACTAAAATTCTCACTAAATGATAATCCACACTAGTCCACACTAATATTATAAATGCGAAAGTAACTCTGTCTGTCTGTCTGTCTGTCTGTCTGTCTGCTACGCTTTCACGGCCAAACCGCTGAACCGATCTTCATGAAACTTAGCACAGAGATAGCTAGCATACCGAGAACGGACATAGGCTACTTTTTATCACCATTCGAGGGTCTGGAGTACAGATGTAGACCACCAGGTGTACCACCAGGAGCCCAGCTAAACTATTAGAGATACAGGCATGGTTCCGAAACAAAAGTTGTTCAGTATGATGGGCCGCTTCTTTTCACAAGGACATTGAGGATCTGGAGTACCTTATGTAGACCACCAGGTGTACCATCAGGAGTCCACCTGAACTATTAGAGATACAGGCATGGTTCCAATCCACATCCACACTTAATATTATAAATGCGAAAGTAACTCTGTCTGTCTGTCTGTCTGTCTGTCTGTCTGCTACGCTTTCACGGCCAAACCGCTGAACCGATCTTCATGAAACTTAGCACAGAGATAGCTAGCATACCGAGAACGGACATAGGCTACTTTTTATCACCATTCGAGGGTCTGGAGTACAGATGTAGACCACCAGGTGTACCACCAGGAGCCCAGCTAAACTATTAGAGATACAGGCATGGTTCCGAAACAAAAGTTGTTCAGTATGATGGGCCGCTTCTTTTCACAAGGACATTGAGGATCTGGAGTACCTTATGTAGACCACCAGGTGTACCATCAGGAGTCCACCTGAACTATTAGAGATACAGGCATGGTTCCAAAACAAAAGTTATTCAATATGATGGGCCGCTTCTTTTCACAAGGACATTGAGGATCTGGATTGCCTTATGTAGATCACCAGGTGTACCATCAGGAGCCCACCTGAACTATTAGAGATACAGGCATGGTTCCCAAACAAAAGTTGTTCAGTATGATGGGCCGCTTCTTTTCACAAGGACATTGAGGATCTCGAGTACCTTATGTAGACCACCAGGTGTACCATCAGGAGCCCAGCTAAACTTATAGAGATGCAGGCATGGTTCTAAAACAAAAGTTGTTCAGTATGATGGGCTGCTTCTTTTCACAAGGACATAGAGAATCTGGAGTATATTATGTAGACCACCAGGTGTACCATCAGGAGACCAGCTAAACTATTAGAGATACAGAAATGGTTCCAAAACAAAAGTTGTTCAGTATGATGGGCTGCTTCTTTTCACAAGGACATAGAGGATCTGGAGTACATTATGAAGACCACCAGGTGTACCATCAGGAGCCCAGCTAAACTATTAGAGATACAGGCATGGTTCTAAAACAAAAGTTGTTCAGTATGATGGGCTGCTTCTTTTCACAAGGATATTGAGGATCTGGAGTACCTTATGTAGACCACCAGGTGTACCATCAGGAGCCCATCTAAACTATTAGAGATACAGAAATGGTTCCAAAACAAAAGTTGTTCAGTATGATGGGAATAAGTTGAGATAGGACATTGGCTACTTTTTACCGAAGATTTTTTTGTTATCTACTGATTTTTGTATTCAATGGTTATAAATATTGATCTCTCAGGGCACTACACAGGATAGCAAATTTTGAATTGTCCCTTTAACATTAGAAGCAAGCAAGTCATCTTTAAACAGTAGAGATAAGAACTGTTCTAAATTCACTGTCATACTGACTATGAATAACCTGTGCCAAAAAAAAAACTATCTAACGCGGACGAAGTCGCGGGTAAAAGCTATCCACACTAATATAATATTATAAATGCGAAAGTAACTCTGTCTGTCTGTCTGTCTGTCTGTCTGTCTGCTACGCTTTCACGGCCAAACCGCTGAACCGATCTTCATGAAACTTAGCACAGAGATAGCTAGCATACCGAGAACGGACATAGGCTACTTTTTATCACCATTCGAGGGTCTGGAGTACAGATGTAGACCACCAGGTGTACCACCAGGAGCCCAGCTAAACTATTAGAGATACAGGCATGGTTCCGAAACAAAAGTTGTTCAGTATGATGGGCCGCTTCTTTTCACAAGGACATTGAGGATCTGGAGTACCTTATGTAGACCACCAGGTGTACCATCAGGAGTCCACCTGAACTATTAGAGATACAGGCATGGTTCCAATCCACATCCACACTAATATTATAAATGCGAAAGTAACTCTGTCTGTCTGTCTGTCTGTCTGTCTGTCTGCTACGCTTTCACGGCCAAACCGCTGAACCGATCTTCATGAAACTTAGCACAGAGATAGCTAGCATACCGAGAACGGACATAGGCTACTTTTTATCACCATTCGAGGGTCTGGAGTACAGATGTAGACCACCAGGTGTACCACCAGGAGCCCAGCTAAACTATTAGAGATACAGGCATGGTTCCGAAACAAAAGTTGTTCAGTATGATGGGCCGCTTCTTTTCACAAGGACATTGAGGATCTGGAGTACCTTATGTAGACCACCAGGTGTACCATCAGGAGTCCACCTGAACTATTAGAGATACAGGCATGGTTCCAAAACAAAAGTTATTCAATATGATGGGCCGCTTCTTTTCACAAGGACATTGAGGATCTGGATTGCCTTATGTAGATCACCAGGTGTACCATCAGGAGCCCACCTGAACTATTAGAGATACAGGCATGGTTCCCAAACAAAAGTTGTTCAGTATGATGGGCCGCTTCTTTTCACAAGGACATTGAGGATCTCGAGTACCTTATGTAGACCACCAGGTGTACCATCAGGAGCCCAGCTAAACTTATAGAGATGCAGGCATGGTTCTAAAACAAAAGTTGTTCAGTATGATGGGCTGCTTCTTTTCACAAGGACATAGAGAATCTGGAGTATATTATGTAGACCACCAGGTGTACCATCAGGAGACCAGCTAAACTATTAGAGATACAGAAATGGTTCCAAAACAAAAGTTGTTCAGTATGATGGGCTGCTTCTTTTCACAAGGACATAGAGGATCTGGAGTACATTATGAAGACCACCAGGTGTACCATCAGGAGCCCAGCTAAACTATTAGAGATACAGGCATGGTTCTAAAACAAAAGTTGTTCAGTATGATGGGCTGCTTCTTTTCACAAGGATATTGAGGATCTGGAGTACCTTATGTAGACCACCAGGTGTACCATCAGGAGCCCATCTAAACTATTAGAGATACAGAAATGGTTCCAAAACAAAAGTTGTTCAGTATGATGGGAATAAGTTGAGATAGGACATTGGCTACTTTTTACCGAAGATTTTTTTGTTATCTACTGATTTTTGTATTCAATGGTTATAAATATTGATCTCTCAGGGCACTACACAGGATAGCAAATTTTGAATTGTCCCTTTAACATTAGAAGCAAGCAAGTCATCTTTAAACAGTAGAGATAAGAACTGTTCTAAATTCACTGGCATACTTACTATGAATAACCTGTGCCAAAAAAAAAACTATCTAACGCGGACGAAGTCGCGGGTAAAAGCTAGTTACTTATAAAAATAAAATAAAGTAGGAAGAATTTAACATAGATTAGATTAAGATTTTTAGATTAATTTATTTCATAATATCAATGTCAAATTTACATAATCCATACATAAATGTCACAGAGAATAAATTGATCGTCAGAGAATAATAAAAACAAGGTGTAACAATAATAAAAAATACGAGTTACAAATGAAATAAAATCGGTGAATATGTCAAATTAAAAAAATGAAAATGTCAAACATAAGTATAAAATAGAAATGAATTGTATAAAATAATACTAAGAGTATTGAACAAATATAATTTACAGTAAAATTTATTAAATAGTAAGAAATGTCAATAATATTTTATTTTATTTTATTTTATTAATTTGAAATATTCATTCACACTATAATATTCTTTATCCAATAAATAGTTCTTCAGTTGATGATAGAACGTTTCATCATTTCTTTCGTTTTTTAGATCTGTGGGTAGATTCTCGTAATACGTGGGACCGATTACGCGTGGATTTTTAGTTGCCAGCTCAGTTCTGCGTGGTACTGTTTTCAGTTTACCTACGCTGCGCAAATTTCGCCCGCCGCCCGTTTTTCGAGTAAAGGTGTGTAAATTTTTTCTAACGTATTTTAATATTTCAATTAGGTAAAGTGAACTCAATGTCATAATTTTGTTTTTCTTGAACAGGGTTCTACAAGTTTCCTTCGGTTTGACTCCTGCAACTATTCGCAGTGCACGCTTCTGGAGTACGAAGACTCGATCTTGGTCCGTAGAATTACCGTATAACATAACACCATATGACATCACAGAATGAAAATGAGCGTAGTAAACTTGACGCAAAACTTCGTTTGATACTGCTTAGTCTGCTTCACAGCGCTTCAATGTGCGATTTCCAATTTATATTGGAATCGAGGTTAACCCGTTGAATGATTTATGCACACCCGGGTGTTCAAGGAGTTTGAAAGCCCCGCGTGTCGCGTGAACACACGGGTGTGCAAGTTTAAGAGCCGCTCATTGGTCCTTTATTTTTTACGTTCCAATACACGGGGCTTGTCTTTTTTTGTTCTAAAATGAATCTGTGGTATACTAGGAATAATTTGTAGATCAATTGTATGCATGTAACCGAACAAAAAGAAAAAAAATACGCTTTATTGTGAAATTGACTCTGTGGCCGCCATTACTTTTTCGTGAGCGCCATTGAAACGGAGTTAAGTGTTTTTGAAAAATGGATTCTAGAAGGAAACGGTGAGTATTCTTATAAGAATCTTATATGTATTTACTGGGAATTTAGTGTAGTTTCTTGTGAAATAATAATATTGCACCAATACGAAATATTTGTGCCAATAAAATGTGTGAAACTTTCGAGGCCTCAACTTTTTCATCCATGCCGCGCCATATCTGGTGCTAAAAATCCTACTTATTTTATCGTAACCCCGTAATTATTTATTATAAATTGTAGATTATTGTTTTAGAAACATATTTACAAAAGAATTTATCCCAATCCATGTCTCATATGAGTTTTATTGTAGTTTGAAACAATCCATGGCGCGAATTGAGCGCGGCTGTACTGAATGTACGGACAGCAAGAAAAGTTATGAAAAAGTAACAATATATATGTTCAAAATACGTCATGAATTCATTTTTTATGTACATTTAGCCTAGTTTCGGTAAAGATTTCGTCTAGATTAATACTTTGGGGTTAGATATTTATTCAAAAATTTAGAGAATATTTCTGTAAAAAAAACCTACTGATTTGATTATATATAGTTTTTTTTTCGTGTAGTGCGATTTTGGGATTCGATGATCCTAGGCTTATAGGTATAGAAAATACTTGTTTTTTTTTATCCTACGTGTAGAATTGCCTAGTTAAGCACATTTTGTACTTCGATACGTGGGGTATTGTTAGAACTCTTAGAGTAAGCTGAGTAAGTAGGCAGGATCTCTTTACTTTTTTTTATAGAATTTAACAATTTTGACCAAATTACACATTAGTTGTTGTATATTTTTAGAGTGGCACGTCTTCGGTCGACTTCAAGGTCTTTGACCAGATCTCGAAGTGCGACACCTCAAATAAATTATTCGCAACGGCCATCGGCAGCTCGCCGCGCACTCATTATGGGCTTGGCTGTAACGGGGACCGAGCGAGACCCAAACCCAGAAACCCTCGTCCAACAGTAAGTAAATAATTTTTTTTTTACTGTTTGTACACTGTAACTAAAATATTTGATGTTTTATGAACTTTACTCTGTCTGATATGTCATTTACATTTAAGCTATGCTATACATATGAATACGAGGATGTTTTATGATTACGCGCGTAGCGATATATTGCGATTACTATAAGTAGAAAAACAACACTATACTTTAATAAGGACAAAAAAATGCGGTGCAGCTAACACTAAGTTATTTTGAGACATATTATTAAAATATTTTTTTTGTTTCTGAAATAAGGGCTCAAGTCGTACAAAGGACGCCTGGGGGGAGCCTGCGTCTGACGGGTGACTCTATTGCCTTTGAACAGACACCCAGTGGCCGAGTTCATGTCGCAAGACCTGAAAAACCTCTATGGTAAGTTATGTGATGTGTGTGAAGTAGTGTGAATCCCGTTGAGAATAGCCTCACCCCATTTCTACCAGTGAGTGTAGTAAAAGGCGGCTAAAGAGAAATCCAGGGAATTGTCAGCAGCGTTTCCTATTCGCATTGCACTGCGCTTGTCAATCAGCCTTCCAATTGCGGTGAGAATGAAAAATACCCTGCGATTGAGGTAGACCCATACCCAGCAGTGGACTGTTGTGTAAGTCGAAGTTTAAGAATATGTTTTTTGACATTTGCTAAGCATCATGCATGATACAAAATATAGTATCAACTTCGAGTTCGAATATAATACCTATCATATTATCAGTATCATGTTACTAAACAAAACGATTTCTACAGCGTCAACGTCCTCGAAAGGATCGAAGCAATTGATTTGTCAGAGGACGAGCTAGAGGCGGTCATGGACTCGGCACCTTGGCATGTTCAAAGGTGGATTGGAGATTTGCCCAAGGACGGGGAGGAAGAAAGCAGGGAGAATAGTGTGGCTAAGGGGTGTTCCGCTTCTAATGTACATACTTCTAGTACTTCAACGGAAGCTGCGGTCGATAATGCTGCAGGAGTTGTTAATGTTTGTTCGGCAGATATTAGCAATTCCGAGGGCTTACCGAACGCAACTTCTGATGACGTGCAGCCGTCGACTTCAGGGGCGACGACTACACGTAAACGTAGTGCTAGAAATATGGGATGTGAAGGTAGTGAACTCGATAGTGAATTCGACGATGAATTCGACGAATCCCCTGTCGAAGGCCCTACCTTTGCTACATTGAATAGAAATATCCCCAATGACGACGAACTAGAAGAACCTGTTCGGCAAATCATAGAAGCTATGGAGAGTGTGATGGATGCAGAAGCTGATCATCTTCCTGGCATTTCGACTAGTTATGACTGGAAAACAGACTTTGGCTCGTTCACGGGTGTTCCTGAAGTTTTTTCGGGTCCTACTCCTGGACCAGTTAAAGACTATGATACTGCCTATGATGCTTTTACCGACATCTGGAGTAAGGACATTATAGACCGTATCGTTCTGGAAACTAATCGGTATGCGAAGCAGACGATTGACACTATGAAAGCGGAAGGGACATTGAAACCAAATTCTCGTCTGCATAAGTGGGTAGACACTGATGCAGACGAGATTATGGTTTTGTTTGCTGTTTTTATGTACATGGGGATTGATCCACGGACAAAACTTATTGAGTATTGGAAGGCAGATGATTTTCTGGAGATGCCCAAGTTCAGGAAATTGATGTCTTACAATCGCTACATTTTGCTGAGCAAATTCCTTCATTTTGTAGACAATTCTGATGTGAGTCAGAGTTCGCTACAAAATGAAGAAATTTGGCTTTCACCGAAATTAGCGAAATTACAGCCAGTGATCTCACATCTCAAATTCAAATTTTCCTCCCTTTATAATCTAAATCGTTTTATATCTATTGACGAGTCTTTGACCTTATTCAAGGGCCATTTGGCCTGGGTCCAAACAATAAGAACAAAGGCTGCGCGTTTCGGCATAAAATCATATGAGCTCTGTGAGTCACGTACCGGCTATATGTATGATTTTGAAATATACACGGGGAAGGACTCTGATCGTAACAGCACCGCAAATGCGGCTGTTGCACCTAGTGTTGATTTAGCTGGCAAGACCACTAAAATAGTGCTCCATTTATTGAAAGTACTAAAGAATCTGGGGCACTGTGTCACCATGGATAATTTTTATAATTGTCCTGCGTTGGCACGGTACCTCAAGAGCTTGGGATTTGATTGTTTAGGAACATTGCGTCCGAACAGAAAGAACGTGCCCGTCGAAGTAGCAAAGATGCCGAAAACTTCTGCGAAGGGTAAAATCATAGCGCGCCATTGTGGTGATGTTTCCGTCCTTGGATGGAAAGACTCCAAGGTGGTGACTATGATTTCAACCTATCACAATGACGACACCTTTGTAGGTTCAAAGGCGGGCAGGCCGCACGTGAAGCCTAAAAGTGTAGGGGATTATAATAAATCAATGGGGGGGGTTGATCTCAAAGATCAAAAATTATCAATGTACTTAGTGGAACGAAAGCGAGGTGTCAAGTGGTATACAAAAATGTTTAAAAGGCTGCTCAACACAAGCATCCACAACGCTTTTGTTATGTTCGTGGAGTCATTTAAACGTCGCGATAAACTTCCTCTGACACATCGTGAATTTCGGTACGCCCTGGCTAAATCACTTGTAGACCGTCACCGCCCCGGTCTAACAGAGATCAGACCACAACCGGACGAACTCACGAGGCTGAGGAGGGATATCGTGCACGAACCGATGTACACTGCGGGCCGCAATAACAGAAAGCGTTGTAATGTTTGCTACCGGCAGGGCAACAATAAAATGGTGCATACCCAATGTGTCACTTGTGGTGAGTACTTGTGCTTTGAGAATTGTTGGAAAGAGTGGCACTCTCTAAGAAATCTCAAATCGCAGGTATCCGGGCGCAAAAGGCGACGCATTGAGTGAAAGCTATTTTATGAGCCTGAATGAAATGAATGGATGAATGGTGTATGCAAGTGGGATTGAAAGGCTTTCGGTTTGTTCTCATTTTCCTAAACAATTAACTTTTCATAAATAGGCCAATTGTCAGTTGTATTTTGTCGTGATTACCAGATATTACGTCAAGATAACAGTTGGCACTAGGCAGAGTTCTTGTTAGCACTTGGGCGGGGGGGATTGGGAGGTATATATATGTGTGTTTGTCTATGATCAATAATCATGAAGGTTTGTCCAATCACATCATGTATAAACTAACATCTTTTGTGACTTCCGCTGGATTTATCCATTGCACTCTAGTCCCTGACCCCAATGCTTTTATGATTTTTCGACTGTTTCGGCTAGATTGTCTAGTTAATATTTTAGTATAACATTTATTTTATGAAAACGATAACTTTGTGTGACTATATCATATTTTGCATTTGTAAATATAAATTGCATATAATAAAAAAATGTTCATTGTATATTGATATAATATATTTTTGTTACTCTAATGCTAAACACATCCAAATGTCCATAATTCTAAATTTTGCATTATATACATTCATGTGAAAGCCAATATTATATTATATTATATTACACTAATATTATAAATGCGAAAGTAACTCTGTCTGTCTGTCTGTCTGTCTGTCTGTCTGCTACGCTTTCACGGCCAAACCGCTGAACCGATCTTCATGAAACTTGGCACAGAGGTTGCTAGCATACCGAGAACGGACATGGGCTACTTTTTATCACCATTCGAGGGTCTGGAGTACAGATGTAGACCACCAGGTGTACCACCAGGACCCCAGCTAAACTATTAGAGATACAGGCATGGTTCCAAAACAAAAGTTGTTCAGTATGATGGGCCGATTCTTTTTACAAGGACATTGAGGATCTGGAGTACCTTATGTAGACCACCAGGTGTACCACCAGGAGCCCAGCTAAACTATTAGAGATACAGGCATGGTTCCAAAACAAAAGTTGTTCTGTATGATGGGCCGCTTCTTTTTACAAGGACATCGAGGGTCTGGAGTACAGGTGTAGACCACCAGGTGTACCACCAGGAGCCCAGCTAAACTATTAGAGATACAGGCATGGTTACAAAACAAAGGTTGTTTAGTATGATGGGCCGCTTCTTTTCACAAGGACAGAGAGGATCTGGAGTACCTTATGTAGACCACCAGGTGTACCATCAGGAGCCCAGCTAAACTATTAAAGATACAGGCATGGTTCCAAAACAAAAGTTGTTCAGTATGATGGGCCGCTTCTTTTCACAAGGACATTGAGGATCTGGAGTACCTTATGTAGACCACCAGGTGTACGATCAGGAGCCCACTTAAACTATTAGAGATACAGAAATGGTTCCAACACAAAAGTTGTTCAGTATGATGGGCCGCTTCTTTTCACAAGGACATTGAGGATCTGGAGTACCTTATGTAGACCACCAGATATACCACCAGGAGCCCAGCTAAACTATTAGAGATACAGGCATGGTTCCAAAATATAAGTTGTTCAGTATGATGGGCCGCTTCTTTTCACAAGGACATTGAGGATCTGGAGTACCTTATTTAGACCACCAGATATACCACCAGGAGCCCTGCTAAACTATTAGAGATACAGGCATGGTTCCAAAACAAAAATTGTTCAGTATGATGGGCCGCTTCTTTTCACAAGGACATTGAGGATCTGGAGTAACTTATGTAGACCATCAGGTGTACCATCAGGAGCCCAGCTAAACTATTAGAGATACAGGCATGGTTCCAAAACAAAAGTTGTTCAGTATGATGGGCCGCTTCTTTTCACAAGGACATTGAGGATCTGGAGTACCTTATGTAGACCACCAGGTGTACGATCAGGAGCCCACTTAAACTATTAGAGATACAGAAATGGTTCCAACACAAATCCTATCACTTTTCTTATTAAAGATGCTAAAAATCAACCAATCTTGGGTTCTTTTTACCTTCAAGAATTACAAAAAACTAAACATCCAAACATATATCTCGTTAAAAAAGTATTGAGAAAGAAAGGTAACAAATTATTTGTTAAATGGTTTGGATTACCTTCAAATGAAAATAGTTGGATCCACAAATCTGAAGTTTTATAAGCAAAAGCGTTATGATTCTGTTTCCATTCCAATACTAGGACTGAAGCAAGGAACATCTATTATTAATGAGTATACTTATTATATTTCATATAAATTATAGTTGTTAGCTATTACTACAATGGTAAGAACAGAAACAAAAACTGAAAAGAAAAAATCTTCAAAGAAACAACGCAACATGAAAGCGAAAAAAAAAGTTAAAAGTGGTGCTGGACTGGGAAGAACATTCAAAAATATAGTTCCGATTACAAAAAAACATATAAAAAAACTTAAACCTACATGCAAAAAAGCTGCCATTGATCTAGCAATTGCTGTTGCAAAAGAATTAATTCCAAATTCAAATACAACCATGGACATACCACGTGTAATACCTGTTCCTAAAGTCGGGGGATTTTTACCATTGATACCATTAGTTACTGGATTGTCTGCTGTAGGAGGTGTAAAAGGAGGTGCAGCTGGTATTTCAAAAACAGTCAATGCTATTAAATCTGCAAAAAAACGTTTACAAGAGCTTAAAAAGTCTAACGAAAAAATGAAAACACTACGTATAAGCAAAGGGTTGTCTCTCAGAGAACATGGCGATGGCTTAGGAATATACGTAAAAAGTAAAAAAAACTAAGATCTAGGCTACCCAACAGAGCTCTGACTAATTTTGATTTGCAAAAGTTTTGTCGAGACATTCCATATTTCAGAGGTGTGTTTATGAGATATGAATTGCCTATGTATCCATTAAAAAAGGAATGTGCAATCATTAATCTTGACAGTTCTGAAAACGCTGGAACTCATTGGGTAGCCTATGCAAAGTGCAAGAAATATATTGAGTATTTCGATAGCTATGGTAATTTGAAACCACCCGAAGAACTTATACAGTACTAGCTTTTACCCGCGACTTCGTCCGCGTTAGATAGTTTTTTTAGAAACAGGTTCTAAAGTTGATATGTATATTCATAGTAAGTATGACAGTGATATTAGAACAGTACTTATCTCTACTGTATAAGGATGCCTTGCTTGCTTCTGTTGTTAAAGGGACAATTCAAAATTTGCCATCCGGTGTACTGCGCTGACAGATCAATATTTATAACCATGGAATACAAAAGTCAGTAGATAACAAAAAAATCCTTGGTAAAAAGTTGCCAATGTCCTTTCTCAACTTATTCCCATCATACTGGCCAACTTTTGTTTTGGAACCATTTCTGTATCTCTAATAGTTTAGGTGGGGTCCTGATCGTACACCTGGTGGTCTACATAAGGCAATCCAGATCCTCAATGTCCTTGTGAAAAGAAGCGGCCCATCATATTGAATAACTTTTGTTTTGGAACCATGCCTGTATCTCTAATAGTTCAGGTGGACTCCTGATGGTACACCTGGTGGTCTACATAAGGTACTCCAGATCCTCAATGTCCTTGTGAAAAGAAGCGGCCCATCATACTGAACAACTTTTGTTTCGGAACCATGCCTGTATCTCTAATAGTTTAGCTGGGCTCCTGGTGGTACACCTGGTGGTCTACATCTGTACTCCAGACCCTCGAATGGTGATAAAAAGTAGCCTATGTCCGTTCTCGGTATGCTAGCTATCTCTGTGCTAAGTTTCATGAAGATCGGTTCAGCGGTTTGGCCGTGAAAGCGTAGCAGACAGACAGACAGACAGACAGACAGACAGAGTTACTTTCGCATTTATAATATTAGTGTGGATGTGGATTGGAACCATGCCTGTATCTCTAATAGTTCAGGTGGACTCCTGATGGTACACCTGGTGGTCTACATAAGGTACTCCAGATCCTCAATGTCCTTGTGAAAAGAAGCGGCCCATCATACTGAACAACTTTTGTTTCGGAACCATGCCTGTATCTCTAATAGTTTAGCTGGGCTCCTGGTGGTACACCTGGTGGTCTACATCTGTACTCCAGACCCTCGAATGGTGATAAAAAGTAGCCTATGTCCGTTCTCGGTATGCTAGCTATCTCTGTGCTAAGTTTCATGAAGATCGGTTCAGCGGTTTGGCCGTGAAAGCGTAGCAGACAGACAGACAGACAGACAGACAGACAGAGTTACTTTCGCATTTATAATATTATTAGTGTGGATAGCTTTTACCCGCGACTTCGTCCGCGTTAGATAGTTTTTTTTTGGCACAGGTTATTCATAGTAAGTATGACAGTGAATTTAGAACAGTTCTTATCTCTACTGTTTAAAGATGACTTGCTTGCTTCTAATGTTAAAGGGACAATTCAAAATTTGCTATCCTGTGTAGTGCCCTGAGAGATCAATATTTATAACCATTGAATACAAAAATCAGTAGATAACAAAAAAATCTTCGGTAAAAAGTAGCCAATGTCCTATCTCAACTTATTCCCATCATACTGAACAACTTTTGTTTTGGAACCATTTCTGTATCTCTAATAGTTTAGATGGGCTCCTGATGGTACACCTGGTGGTCTACATAAGGTACTCCAGATCCTCAATATCCTTGTGAAAAGAAGCAGCCCATCATACTGAACAACTTTTGTTTTAGAACCATGCCTGTATCTCTAATAGTTTAGCTGGGCTCCTGATGGTACACCTGGTGGTCTTCATAATGTACTCCAGATCCTCTATGTCCTTGTGAAAAGAAGCAGCCCATCATACTGAACAACTTTTGTTTTGGAACCATTTCTTTATCTCTAATAGTTTAGCTGGTCTCCTGATGGTACACTTAGTGGTCTACATAAGGTACTCCAGATCCTCAATGTCCTTGTGGAAAGAAGCAGCCCATCATACTGAACAACTTTTGTTTATGAACCATGCCTGTATCTCTAATAGTTTAGCTGGGCTCCTGATGGTACACCTGGTGGTCTTCATAAGGTACTCCAGATCCTCAATGTCCTTGTGAAAAGAAGCAGCCCATCATACTGAACAACTTTTGTTTTAGAACCATGCCTGTATCTCTAATAGTTTAGCTGGGCTCCTGATGGTACACCTGGTGGTCTTCATAAGGTACTCCAGATCCTCAATGTCCTTGTGAAAAGAAGCGGCCCATCATACTGAACAACCTTCGACCTTCTTTTACCCGCGACTTCGTCCGCGTTAGATAGTTTTTTTTTAGGCAGAAGTTCTAAAGTAGGTATGTGTATACATAGTAAGTGTGACAGTGATATTAGAACAGTTCTTATTTCTACTGTTTAAAGATGACTTGCTTGCTTCTGTTGTTAAAGGGACAATTCAAAATTTGCTATCCGGCCTGAGAGATCAATATTTATAACCAATAAATACAAAAGTCAGTAGATAACAGAGTACTTACTCCAGAGGTGCCGATTTGAGCACACTAAAATGGTTAGCATAAGTAGATTAGACAGATCAAAAGGTAATATAAGTTACTGTTATACATTTTTATACCTCTATATACCACATTTTTTGTTTTTCTGTCCTCGGTAAAGAAGGCAATGTCCTTTCTCAACTTATTCCCATCATACTGAACAACTTTTGTTCTGAAACCATTTCTGTATCTCCAATAAGGTGGGCTCCTGATGGTAGACCTGATGGTCTACATACGGTACTCCAGATCCTCAATGTCCTTGTGAAAAGAAGCGGCCCATCATCATGAACAACTTTTGTTTCGGAACCATTTCTGTATCTCTAATAGTTTACGTGGTCTCCTGATGGTACACCTGGTGACATAAGGTACTCCAGATCCTCAATATCCTTGTGAAAAGAAGCGGCCCATCATACTGAACAACTTTTTTTTTGGAACCATTTCTGTATCTCTAATAGTTTACGTGGGTTCCTGGTGGTACACCTGGTGGTCTACATAAGGTACTCCAGATCCTCAATGTCCTTGTGAAACGAAGCGGCCCATCATACTGAACCACTTTTGTTTTGGAACCATTTCTGTATCTCTAATAGTTCACGTGGGTTCCTGATGGTACACCTGGTGGTCTACATTATGTACTGCAGATCCTTAATGTCCTGGTGAAAAGAGGCGGCCCATCATACTGAACAACTTTTGTTTTGGAACCATGCCTGTATCTCTAATAGTTTAGCTGGGCTCCTGATGGTACACCTGGTGGTCTACATAAGGTACTTCAGATCCTCAATGTCCTTGTGAAAAGAAGCGGCCCATCATACTGAACAACTTCTGTTTTGGAACCATACCTGTATCTCTAGTAGTTTATCTGGGCTCCTGATGGTACACCTGGTGGTCTACATAAGGTACTCCAGATCCTCAATGTCCTTGTGAAAAGAAGCGGCCCATCATACCGAACAACTTTTGTTTTGGAACCATGCCTGTATCTCTAATAGTTTAGCTGGCCTCCTGATGGTACACCTGGTGGTCAACATAAGGTACTCCAGATCCTCAACGTCCGTGTGAAAAGAAGCGGCCCATCATACTGAAAAACTTCTGTTTTGGAACCATACCTGTAGCTCTAATAGTTTACGTGGTCCCTGATGGTACACCTGGTGACATAAGGTACTCCAGGTCCTCAATGTCCTTGTAAAAAAAAGCGGCCCATCATACCGAACAACTTTTGTTTTAGAACCATGCCTGTATCTCTAATAGTTTAGCTGGGCTCCTGATGGTACACCTGGTGGTCTACATAAGGTATTCCAGATCCTCAATGTCCTTGTGAAAAGAAGCGACCTATTATACTAAACAACTTTTGTTTTGGAACCATACCTGCATCTCTAATAGTTTAGCTGGGCTCCTGATGGTACACCTGGTGGTCTACATAAGGTACTCCAGATCCTCAATGTCCTTGTGAAAAGAAGCGGCCCATCATACTGAACTACTTTTGTTTCGGAACCATGCCTGTATCTCTAATAGTTTAGCTGGGCTCCTGGTGGTACACCTGGTGGTCTACATAAGGTACTCCAGATCCTCAATGTCCTTGTGAAAAGAAGCGGCCCATCATACTGAACAACTTTTGTTTTGGAACCATGCCTGTATCTCTAATAGTTTAGCTGGGCTCCTGGTGGTACACCTGGTGCTAGCATACCGAGAACGGACATAGACTACTTTTTATCACCATTTGAGGGTCTGGAGTATAGATGTAGACCACCAGGTGTACCACCAGGAGCCCAGCTAAACTATTAGAGATACAGGCATGGTTCCAAAACAAAAGTTGTTCAGTATGATGGGCCGCTTCTTTTCACAAGGACATTGAGGATCTGGAGTACCTTATGTAGACCACCAGGTGTACCACCAGGAGCCCAGCTAAACTATTAGAGATACAGGCATGGTTCCGAAACAAAAGTTGTTCAGTATGATGGGCCGCTTCTTTTCACAAGGACATTGAGGATCTGGAGTACCTTATGTAGACCACCAGGTGTACCATCAGGAGCCCAGCTAAACTATTAGAGATGCAGGTATGGTTCCAAAACAAAAGTTGTTTAGTATAATAGGTCGCTTCTTTTCACAAGGACATTGAGGATCTGGAATACCTTATGTAGACCACCAGGTGTACCATCAGGAGCCCAGCTAAACTATTAGAGATACAGGCATGGTTCTAAAACAAAAGTTGTTCGGTATGATGGGCCGCTTTTTTTTACAAGGACATTGAGGACCTGGAGTACCTTATGTCACCAGGTGTACCATCAGGGACCACGTAAACTATTAGAGCTACAGGTATGGTTCCAAAACAGAAGTTTTTCAGTATGATGGGCCGCTTTTTTTTACAAGGACATTGAGGACCTGGAGTACCTTATGTCACCAGGTGTACCATCAGGGACCACGTAAACTATTAGAGCTACAGGTATGGTTCCAAAACAGAAGTTTTTCAGTATGATGGGCCGCTTCTTTTCACACGGACGTTGAGGATCTGGAGTACCTTATGTTGACCACCAGGTGTACCATCAGGAGGCCAGCTAAACTATTAGAGATACAGGCATGGTTCCAAAACAAAAGTTGTTCGGTATGATGAGCCGCTTCTTTTCACAAGGACATTGAGGATCTGGAGTACCTTATGTAGACCACCAGGTGTACCATCAGGAGCCCAGATAAACTATTAGAGATACAGGTATGGTTCCAAAACAGAAGTTGTTCAGTATGATGGGCCGCTTCTTTTCACAAGGACATTGAGGATCTGAAGTACCTTATGTAGACCACCAGGTGTACCATCAGGAGCCCAGCTAAACTATTAGAGATACAGGCATGGTTCCAAAACAAAAGTTGTTCAGTATGATGGGCCGCCTCTTTTCACCAGGACATTAAGGATCTGCAGTACATAATGTAGACCACCAGGTGTACCATCAGGAACCCACGTGAACTATTAGAGATACAGAAATGGTTCCAAAACAAAAGTGGTTCAGTATGATGGGCCGCTTCGTTTCACAAGGACATTGAGGATCTGGAGTACCTTATGTAGACCACCAGGTGTACCACCAGGAACCCACGTAAACTATTAGAGATACAGAAATGGTTCCAAAAAAAAAGTTGTTCAGTATGATGGGCCGCTTCTTTTCACAAGGATATTGAGGATCTGGAGTACCTTATGTCACCAGGTGTACCATCAGGAGACCACGTAAACTATTAGAGATACAGAAATGGTTCCGAAACAAAAGTTGTTCATGATGATGGGCCGCTTCTTTTCACAAGGACATTGAGGATCTGGAGTACCGTATGTAGACCATCAGGTCTACCATCAGGAGCCCACCTTATTGGAGATACAGAAATGGTTTCAGAACAAAAGTTGTTCAGTATGATGGGAATAAGTTGAGAAAGGACATTGCCTTCTTTACCGAGGACAGAAAAACAAAAAATGTGGTATATAGAGGTATAAAAATGTATAACAGTAACTTATATTACCTTTTGATCTGTCTAATCTACTTATGCTAACCATTTTAGTGTGCTCAAATCGGCACCTCTGGAGTAAGTACTCTGTTATCTACTGACTTTTGTATTCATCCACACTTCCACACTAATATTATAAATGCGAAAGTAACTCTGTCTGTCTGTCTGTCTGTCTGCTACGCTTTCACGGCCAAACCGCTGAACCGATCTTCATGAATTTTGGCACAGAGATTGCTAGCATACCGAGAACGGACATAGGGTATTTTTTACCACCATTCGAGGGTCTGGAGTACAGATGTAGACCACCAGGTGTACCACCAGGAGCCCAGCTAAACTATTAGAGATACAGGCATGGTTCCAAAACAAAAGTTGTTCAGTATGATGGGCTGCTTCTTTTCACAAGGACATAGAGGATCTGGAGTACCTTATGTAGACCACCAGGTGTACCATCAGGAGCCCAGCTAAACTATTAGAGATACAGGCATGGTTCTAAAATAAAAGTTGTTCAGTATGATGGGCTGCTTCTTTTCACAAGGATATTGAGGATCTGGAGTACCTTATTTAGATCACCAGGTGTACCATCAGGAGCCCAGCTAAACTATTAGAGATACAGGCAAAGTTTTAAAATAAAAGTTGTTCAGTATGATGGCCTGCTTCTTTTCACAAGGGTATTGAGGATCTGGAGTACCTTATTTTGACCACTAGGTGAGCCATCAGTAGCCCACCTAAACTATTAGATATACAGAAATGGTTCCAGAACAAAAGTTGTTCAGTATGATGGGAATAAGTTGAGAAAGGACATTGGCAACTTTATACCGAGGTTTTTTTGTTATCTACTGACTTTTGTATTCAATGGTTATAAATATTGATCTCTCAGGGCAGTACACCGTATAGAAAATTTTGAATTGTCCCTTTAACAACAGAAGCAAGCAAGTCATCCTTAAACAGTAGAGATAAGAACTGTTCTAATATCACTATCATACTTACTATGAATATACATATCTACTTTAGAACCTGTGCCTAAAAAAACTATCTAACGCGGACGAAGTCGCGGGTAAAAGCTAGTTGGTTATAAATATTGATCTCTCAGGCCGGATAGCAAATTTTGAATTGTCCCTTTAACAACAGAAGCAAGCAAGTCATCTTTAAACAGTAGAGATAAGAACTGTTCTAATATCACTGTCACACTTACTATGTATACACATACCTACTTTAGAACTTCTGCCTAAAAAAAAACTATCTAACGCGGACGAAGTCGCGGGTAAAAGCTAGTAGTTAATAATTTATGGGACTTATTTGTCAAGAATAATGATCCCAAATAAATAAGCAAAGTGTGTTATAGAAATTTGGTTGCTATCGAAGTTTTAGTTACCCGGATTTAACAATAGTGAATTTTTTTTACGAAAAGTTTTTAATCCGGAAGTAATTAATTCGTTCGATTCTTTACGAACGATCAAATGAAAATCCAATAATCATAGTGCACTTCGCACAAGCTTTGAGTGGCATTATTTTAAGATTTTCAATATAAATGTTCATCCCTCGCAGGTTTTTAAACTAGTTACCTTGAACTGATAGGTAGGTATTCCTCGAGAGAAGTAATACCTTTTTTCTATTTATAGGTTACTATCCCGTCGAACTAGTTTCTACATATCCCCCGTGCACGTTTTTCATTAATGTGCCTGATTGATTTATGGATTTTCATTTGTGAATGATTATTTTATTTTTACACGTGTTTTTGTAAATTGTTATTTGGACATAAATAAATTTTTATATCGTTTACTGGAGCTAGTAATGGTATACAGATGCTCGATCCTTTCACGTAGCAACGTGTTATTCAAGTAACGCATCAAATACGTGATCTGTAGGTATTGTTCGGATACCTTCAAAGTTCTTTAAAGCGACAATTTTTATTTTAAAAGGGGGCCGCCATGACCCTGTGAAATGCTCTTAGTAATAAGAAAGTTTACGGAAGTCCAAGTCCGTAGAACGTCTTATAAAATAGAGTAATAAGAACTCCTCAAGGATCTTTTCGTTGTACCTAGAATAAATTGCAGAAAATATGTATTCTAGTTGATTGCTATGATATGAAATGGCAGCACAAGCCAAGCTACATTTCGTCGGTTTTATAAGCTACCTCTGCGCAACGCAAGGTATACCCTATTTTATAACATCATCAGGAGTTCATTAGGCCGTCAGCGCATGACGTGTCCTTAGACTCCTACATCCCCGCGCAGGGGTTGTACCTTTTGATGTCATGCAGAATGCCCTCGCTTGCACTTGCAGGGCCTGAAATTCCGTCCTCGAGCCTTTCGTATACTTGACGTATTAATAAATCGACATGCGATACAAATTCCATGCATTATAGACGGTTTAGATGCAAATATTGCCAAAAATACTAACAAGTACTAAAAAGTATTTGTGTTGTGGGTTTCGGTACGATATGCAACTCAAAGAACTGGGTCCTCGTGGAGCCAAAGTTTCGAAATGTACCCACCAATATATTTTTAATACCTCGTGCAGAAAGAGTCGGCCAGCACCTTTGATAAAACGTTATTGCTTTAAGTATTCGTATTACTTTTGGTACCTACCTACCTTTTTATCAAACTTCCAAAAGTTTTGATGGCATCCGGCACATGCATGATTTGCTTTTGTCTGATCAAAGTAAAGCAGTCTTTCTTTACTTCTATGCTTATTTGTCTTCTAACGTGACAGTGAAATGCCCTCGTTAAATTTTGTCTTATCTGAAAGTACATCGTCCGGTCCATCGCCTGCGATGAGATAAAGCAATTGTAGCGAAGGGTAGTGTGTAGCACTAGTATTGATAGTGAAGCGCGCAGGTTCGAATCCTGCATGTGGTATAAAATTAGCCAAGTTTCCATAATTTTATACCTACCTAACACGGTTAAGGTTAAGTATTAAAATATATTTAAGAAATAAAAGCTTCGAAAGGTGTGTTACAGACTTGAGTACAAGGAGTTTACTGTCTGACACATGTGTTACCTCGAGCGTATTAGAAAATAGAACGCGAGGGGATTCCTAAGATGTTAATTAGAAAATATTTTTACCTTGCACGCGTTCATTAGGTCCCCCTCTTTTAGTTCCATGAGCTTACGCTTTCAAATAACGATAGCTAGATTCCACTGAGAATTTGCAAAATAGGCTATCTGTAGGCAAAATATACCTACTTAAATGTTTGAAAAAATGTTTCAAATATAACATCCTAGCCCGAAAAAGTCTTGGCTATTAGAAAGTACAGGGAACAATATTCCTACGTAAGTATGAACTTTATCTACTCGCAATAAAGTTCAAAGTTAGAGAACTGTCTAACGTTTTACAATGATTCTTAAGCAGAAGACATATTTGTCGTAGATTCACCGCATTCAGTCCCATCCTAGTAACCGTTACTGCCGAGTCTAAATTCTCGCAGGTTAAGGAAAATTTATAGATGGTTTAAGTCTGAAACAGTTTTCCTTTATGATCATTTCAGTGGCCTACCGAGGCCACGCAGTAAGAAAATGAGAAACATATTAATTTACTAGGTAACTGTGAAAACGACTGAATTTATAAATTTTTCCCTTGCTCACTGTCCTAAGTAGCAATAATTCACTTCTATTTCTATGCTATCACAGACCTCGTAGTGCTAACGCATTTCTGAGGGAGATCCCTCACGCTTGTCATTTGTTTACTTCTTTGAACTATGATCAAAAAGTGGCGTAAGAGTACCTACGTTAAATACTCGCTATGATTCTGGCATCAATCACGGAAGGGAATGTGTACAATCTAAGCTCTCTAAGTGCAGAGTTGTCCTAAAATAGTCCTACGTTTTTCTTAGCAACATGGAAACAGACAAATGTGGGGAGAGAAAACGGCCTTTTTGTAATGGCCTCATCTCAAAATGGATAAGTAAATAATGAAGACCTACCCATTTAATAGATCTCACACCGAAACTATAATAATTTTTACTTTTTAATTCATCGTGCATTGAGTGTACGGAGTAAATTTCGTGAGGTGGAGATGTATGTAGGTAATTTACTTATTCCAGCATGTTGCAACTTGGGAACTAGGTACACCCTATTGTTAATTCTGCTATATCAAGCTGTATAACATCAAAACTAGTGGAAGGTTGTCTAGCTGCTAAGGCGAGTGATGTAATATATACCTATTTGGTATATGCCAAATTTTGTGTTACCTACTCGAGTGCCTTGATCTTGAACATGATATTTTCTTCAGGTGCGTTTATATTGCCCGAAATATTATGAATGAAATGCATATTACGTAATTTGTATAACAACCTCCACTAGAGATGAAAAGTTCATGATATATTTTTCAGGTGCTTTCATATTACCTGAAATGTTATGAATGAAATGCATATGGCGTAATATGTATAATAACCTCCTCTAGAGATGAAAAGTTTTAGAGCGATAGTGGCAAATAGCAATAATGCGACACTGTCCCAGACGATATAAAGTTTTTATTTCCTCAAGTGTAGTCATGCTTACTACACCTACTTTTTCGATAATGAATGAAAGCTTTTGGGCAAGTAAACAACAAGTACCCACAGTCTATGTGGGTATTTTAAATAAATATACAAAAGGTTACAATCAGAGGGTACTTTTGCTAATTGATATTTGTGTAAGTGCTCTGTCTGCCTTGTTTGGGTTTGAAACACAAGTATCTACTCCTGTGTATAACATTGTTAGATGGTTGTTAGAAACGTACGATAGTGAACATAATTGCCTATCGTAAGACGTCAGCCTAAAATAATAATACCGTTGTTCCAATATATTTGCTCTGAATGTCGAGCACAAGACGTTGTTAAAAAATGCTTGAATGTACCTACGTACTAGGCAAATAGTTTGCCTATCAAGTAAAATATTTTCAGAATAGATACCTAGCGAGAATAATATTGGGAACTACCTACTACGTTCAATAGCTAGTATATTTTACCAACGGTGATCATAATGATATATAATATTTGTATGGTGACCCACGTAAGATCTAGGCTTCCACAATTAATTTGCAATGTTGCAATGTTTGTACTGTCTAATAGACAATAACGTCGTTTACCGACGTACCTTCGGATTAAATTTTCTCCGTAGGTAAGCTGTTAACAAAATGATAAAATTCTTATAATTTAAACTTTAGCTCATATTCTTTTATAGCTAGCTCGTTTTTGATTGTACATAAAATTAAAGCAAATTTGTGCCCTTTTCAAGTTTTAAACAGAGATCTGGGCTTTGCATGGGACGGTCAGAGGTAGTTATGGCAGAAAACAATTTCAATAATCGCCTCTTTTATTATATCAAGTTTAGGTAGATTTACCAAGATATTAATTAACTATATTATTATATACAATATAGTTTATTCAGAGGCCCGAGTGATGTTTTAAATAAAGCTTGACCGTTACTCCGACAAAGTAAACAAGGTTAGTTATTGATCATTATGTATTATAGCAAATATTATTAAGGCAAGCCCAAATGAATCATATTTAAAAAATCATATGAAGGTATGATTTGATAACAAATTTATATGCCTTTTATTCTCCTGGGAAACTAGGTAGTCGTTTGGCCAGGTTTTTTGATTTACCTGCTTAAGCCCGTTTAGGTCAATGCATATCTTAAACAGTAGTGTTGACCTTATAGTAGGGAAATTTAACCTACTTATTACGTTACCTATAGCTTGAGTGATCAAGCACAATTACAATATGTAAGCTATGTTTTTCTGTGTAAAAGAGCTATTTATTTACTATGTAAGTAAATAGATATTTAAAAGGTTTTATAAAAACGACCTGCAATGCGTATTAACCTCTAACTAAAGGTTCAATATTTTTATATTTTACTATTTTGGCTATTGAGTTTTTCAAATATTTTTTTTGAAATTTTCTGTTTATTGTTCGGAAACTTTCAGATGAATTTCCGCGTACTTTCTATCTTATGAAAACGTATTGAGACTTACATAATGAATAACTGTATTATGTGCATTTTTTATTAAATACGAGGTAAAGTTTTTCAAAGACATTATAAATGGCATGTTACAAATGCATCATTTTCATCATTCTATTATGCTTACCTAGAATGCCGTAATATAGTACAAGAGGTTTGAATTACATTTTCATTATAATTTATTATATTTTATCGTCATTTAAGGGTGAGTTTATGATATTACAGTATTTTTTAATAAATACAATATAAGTAAATTTTCAGTATAGTGGATCAAAATCATTATTGTTGATAAAGAAATTCATTTTTCTTTTTTAAAGAATAATAATACCTGTTTCTTTTTATAGTTTTTCACATTGGCGATAGCTCCCACTCCTCCAGGCGATATCAAACATGTCTCTATAAGTAAGGCTATAAGGAACGTACAGTGGTTTAATGACAGCATTTTACCTATCAATAAAATGCTTATTAAACTACTTACCTTCCTTATAGCCTTAAATTTTTAATTCTGCCTGGTGTATTTTGTAGTAATAATATTCTAATTAGAATATTATTATGAGACGCAATGAAGCCAAGCGGGCCGACTCGCCCCGCCCTGCCGTGTCGGAGTGGGGTGGGGTGTGGGGGCATACGTAACATACACAGCTTTGGAACAGATAAGTGCGACCAATCGCTGCAAAGGAAGCTATCTCTATAAGTAAGGCTATAAGGAAGGTAAGTAGTTTAATAAGCATTTTATTGGTAGGTAAAATGCTGTCATTAAAATATCATTTAATACCCCGTTCCGGACAAATCTCAAGTTGCTTCATGATAATTTAAAATTCCCAACAATTAAGGAACATATCATCAAACTTACAAGAAAATTCTATTTATTTTCTAATAAAAACCATAAGAATAAACTTATATCAATAATTGGTAAAACGCGATATAAAAACCTACCATTTATCGATACGTACAAAACGTATAAACTGCCCCATCACTACCTGCTTGACCACTCCGATGACGATGACGTAGCGGCCGACTAGGCGCGCGTAGATACTACTGTTCCAAGTACGCAGCCGCATCTTTGCTCTTCGTCTACCTACCTATTTAATATATTAGTTACCGCTATCATTGGTATTCAAACATGAGTTGCAAATATATTTACTTTTGCAAGAAAATAAGCATGTGAACTATATGAGCCATAAGTGCGGCTTGACAAAAATCGCACATTTAAATTTCGGTTTTGTTTGTTTTGTGTAGTTAACGATATTGTAATATAACTTTCTTTTGCATACCTTCCAAAAGGCATAGGAGCTGGTGAAGTGTTATTATTTTAAGATAAATAGTTCTTCGACTGTGTCAAGAATGTTATGCTTTATAAAAATTTATGAAAATAAAGACCTTTACAAATTGAAAAAAAAATTGGTCACGGATGACTAAGGTGTTGATGTCATTATTTAGAATATAAATAATTTTTTGTTCTACCGCCATCTATTTCTTAACTGCCTAGCGTAACGTCCGGGTTCCACACAGAATGCTGAAACCGTATCTTGTGTCTTGTGTCTTGTGTAGGTCTTACAGTATGTTAGATCTGGTTCTTCTGTTGTGTAATCAGCGGAGTCCAATTTAATGATATTCCCCATCCGGTATATCTATGGAAATTCGGCTGTTTTTGAATTTCTATGGCTTCCCGTAATTTCCTCGCTAGGATTGCTGCCTTATCGAATCTGACATAATAGGTCATATCCATGATATGTTGACACACTGCAAACTGTCTGACACGACGGTTTTTTACATCAGCAATATGTTCTTTTAGACGTGTAGATAGATTTTTCTTTGTTTCTCCTATATATGAGAGTCCACAGTCACAGTCAAGTTTATAAACACCAGGGTCTTGGAGAGGGATGTTGCATTTGACTGATCTGATGTGCTGGCTGATCTTCCTCGGCGGCTTTGAAAATGGTCTTGATTGAAGCTCGTTTTGAAGTTCTAACGATCTTATCAGTTACTCCCTTCAAGTATGGTAAGTATGCTGGTTGTCGTTCGACTGTGGATGGTTTGGCACGGTTTCTGTGACGTTGACGTTGGCTTCAGGTTATATTCATGAAGTACTCGTCTCACATGCTTGAGCTCATCGTCTAGGTGTTGGGGGTCACAGATACCGCGTGCTCTCTGAAACAAAGAGGTTTCAACGGCAGCTAATTTCCTGGGATGATGGTGGGAGTTAACATTTAGGTAAATATCTGTGTGGGTTGGCTTTCTATAAACGGAATGACTGATTTTACCATTTGTGTTTTTAATTATAAGAATTATAAAAAAATGCTAATTGATTATTTTGCTCTGATTCCCTTGTAAATTTAATATTGGGATGAATTGAATTTAAATTAGTTAGAAAAGCAGTAATTTGGTCTTGTGGAAGGATGGTGCAGGTGTCGTCTACGTACCTCGTATACATCTTCGACACAGCCGGAGAGTGCTTTAGGGCTCGATCCTCAAAGTCCTCCATAAAGATGTCAGCCATCAAGGGGGATACTGGAGAGCCCATAGCCGCGCCGTCGACTTGTATGTAGAACTCATCATTCCCAATGGGTAACCAGATGTTAGGCACCATTCTAAAAGTCTGCATATTCTATTGCTATTTTTCATCCCCGGAGTTTTCGTTTTACTATTTCGAAACAATCCTTGACTGGAATTGCAGTGAAAAGCGATTGGACGTCAAAACGAATTCAGTCATTACTTCATTTCTGTTTAATTGCAAGGTTTTGAGATCTCCGACAAACTGATATAAGTTCTTCACGTGTGCACTTGTTTGGCCCCGAAGCTGAGATAGTACATTAGCTAGGAGCTTGGCCAGCTTGTAAATTGGTGTGTCAATCTGGCTCACTATAGGACGAAGTGGAACATCAGTTTTCTGGATTTTAGGTATACCATATATTTTTGGCGGTTTTGCACAGGTTGGTAATAATGATTTCTCATCTTATTCTAGCGTGTCTTTATGTTCAGTTATCAATTCGGTTGTTTTCTTTAAAACAGATTATAACCTCAAAATGTCTTTGTTATTGTCGGATGAAAACACCTATAAAAAACTGAATAGAGATCCCAGCGATTTGCTGTCTATCTATGATTTCACAAAAATGAATATGAAAATGAAGTAACTTTATTCAATGTAGGATAGCATTATCACTTATTGACGTCATGATCGGTCATTGTAAAAAAAAGAAATTTGCATAACGCAATCTTCTTCTTTTTATAACAATTTTGTATTGTCCTAATAGAAAACCGGCTCGGGCGGGATAAAAAAATAAAAATAAAAATAAAGGCACTGCCTCGGGGCTGGCCAGGTTAATCACACAGCACGTAACTTTACGCCACCATCATTTGTAAACATGTCCCTATACTCAGCGGGACCCCGTAGCTTATGAGATTTTTTACACTTTATTTAGTTACTTCTCAATTAGTTCTATTGATACAGTAGCATTTCAGAATTTGTTCAGTGTTTTTTCCTCTGAAAAAATGTCCTTTAAATGTCACCTTCATCCAGCGGAATTCAGGTTAAAATATCAATTACGGAACGATCAAAGCTAGTTTTGTATTTAGTTCTTTGTGTGTTTAGACAAACTGCATTTTTATTTTTCTCATATTTCATATTAGAAGTACACAAAATAAACAAATAGTTAATGAGCTATTACAAATAAGAATGTATAACATGAGGGTAATATTGAAAGAAATATGATGAAAATGATATGTATTGTTGTTGTTGGATGTATTTATAAATAAGTAGGTAAATAAAAAACGTAAGTAAACAAAAGTACATAGGTAGGTATTCATTTGTTATAAATTATCTTAAACATTTAGCTGTTGTTTTTTCAATAGAAAATAAAAAACAGATGTATAAGTATACAAGTACTACTAAACTATCACAACGTTACGCTAGTAATACACAGTGAAGCAAAAGGGTGTTCGGGATTTAATTCTTTAATTTCTCAAAGACTAGCAACGCGATGTGGTTTGGTATTTTAAACCATACTTTTTGAAAACAAAAGAGACCGCGCAATGACTGTGAACGACACTCTGCAAGTTTTTGAGAAGTTAAAGAATTAAACCCCAAATAGGTACCTCTTTGGACTATACAGAAAAATATAAATGCATACATTTCATAATAGCCCAGTAAGTTTATACATCACTCGTAAGCATGAAATTGGGAGTGACAAGTTTCTGTCGGCACTTGAGGTCACACTCTTGGGTGATTCATTGGGCCATAACTGTGCCATAATATTATAAACAAGTCTCCTAAAACTCAAATAGTCCCGATTTGACGCATACGAGCCCACATACAGGGGACAGAGTTACTGGGCCATATGTAGTTTCATTGTTTTGTAAGAAGTAAATAGTTGGGGCCATTAGTATACCTAACTTAGTGTCGGTAAAAAAAAATATTGCTCCAAAAGCTTTACTCTACTACTAAAAGCAAAATAAGGAAATAATTAGATTATTTTTTTACATATAACATCATATGGGGCAAAATTTTGCGCTTACTTTTGACTACATGGTCAGTGAAATCATCGTAACATTCTACAGAGGAATTTTTTCGAATGCAATACACTTTGTAGTCTCCGATTGCACCATGTGCTGAAGGAGAAATGAATTCGATAATTGAAAGCAATTGAAACGTGTCACAATTTATCATTAACGTTTTAGGAGCGGCTGTTTGACATATTTTCTTTATTCCATCTACTTCAATGGCAATAATTTCTAACAATTCATATGTTTTATTTCTAATACCTTGACAATTACTTTGTTGGCATTCTGTATCAGTTTCTGAGATTCGTGTTATAATTGCTTCATTTAAAAATGTTATTCCTTTATCTTTTATGGTATCTATATGTATTGGCAGTATAGGAATATATCTTTGTATCATTTGGGCAGGGCATTCGATTTGGTTACACTTGTTAATAAATCTACAACTGGCATACTTTCCTGTAAACAGTCTCTCAAAAACATAAGTAACATTGCAGTGACTGTTCATAAAATTGTTAATAATCGAAAATTTTGTTTGCAATATTGAAGTACGCAAGTCATATATTTCACTATCACACTTTTTATATGCCATATTATTAACTAATTTACTGAAGTTATCGTCCTTGTCGTCCATGCTTTTTTTTTTTTTTTAATACTCGCTGAATCTGCATATGCTATTGCATAGGACTGCGCAACCACATCGAATGCACAAGTATTAAGGATTGTAAGACCTTCACGCTTAAGGCCGTTTTTCAAAATAAATACTTCTGCAGGCTTCTTTATTCTTTTTTTGTTAGTTTTGTGTCTTTTTGTGAGATTTTTCCAATTTTCAGTTACATCAGAATTTAAGTTATTCTTAGAAAATACGGATTCCTCAAGAAAAAGTAAATCAGTTTGAACATTGCTTTTCCTTTTCAAAGACTTTTTTTGTAGGTTTGTAGGATTTTTATTCTGTGATTTTGAAAGTTTTTGATTAATTAAGGCTAATTTTAATTCACCTTCTAAAAAGTCATGATGCTTGATGAGAAATTCATCAACTCTTGAGCGAGAGGATCCTTTTTGAAGCATACGATTTTTTATAGTGTTAAAATAGCTCTCAATGTTTGAACTACTAGGAGCAAAATTTTTGTTATCAAAGACGGGGCACATAACATTTGATACTAAAGGCAGCCGAGAAATTATTCGTGAAATTAACTCACATACTTCCGGTAAAAAAATAGTAATTAATGTTATTAGTCAAATAGTTCTTTTCGTCAATAAGCGTCAACAGTAAGTTTTGTCGGTCAATAAACGAGGTTAACCAGGATAGCGAAGAGTCATCTTTTATCATATTTACTTTCACGTGTCCTATGCAATCATTATCAATATCAAGCCCGTATGTAGCAATGTTGTTGATGAGTTGCGATTGAGAATACTTATACAATGAGCTTTTTAGTCGGTTTATAGATTTTGCACAGGCTGAAACGTCACCACTCTGTGTAATGCCATTGTACTGATGTAATGCCACTACTACCATATCAAGCGCAATACATTTTATCAGATCATATTCTTGACATGTCTTAATCATTTTGAAGCAGTCGATATAAAATTTTTGGACTACATAGTCAGCACCGTTAAAGCAAGTCATGTTCCACAAAGTTCTGATGAAGTGTGATGTAAAGGCGATGCCAGTAAGACCTCTCCTCGGTGGGGACGGGCACCCCCGTTTCAAAGCCGAGGATCGAGCAGAAATCTTTGCTGAGTGCCTGGAGAGCCAATTCCGGCCGAACCCAGGTGCCGACCACGACGAAGAAGAAGTTTCGCGAAGTCTAGCGGGCTACTTCGCTCAGCCGATTCCTCCTGATGAGGACCCCATCGTCTTCACGCCCGGCCAGGTGCTTCGGGCGTTAAGACGAACCCCCCTCCGAAAGGCACCCGGACCTGATGGCATTACGAATGAGATGCTGCGTCACCTCCCCCCGCGTTCAATCGCAACGGTGACGCGCATCTATAATGGCATCATGCGGACGGGGTACTTTCCGGACGCGTGGAAGCTTGGGCGAGTAATCATGCTCCCCAAGCCCGGGAAGAACACCCTGAAGCCTGAGAGCTATCGGCCAATCACCTTGCTACCAACGATCAGTAAGGTGTTTGAGAAACTTCTTCTGCGTCACATGAGACCCCACATCATGCCTCGCGAGGAGCAATTCGGCTTTTGAGCCGAGCATTCTACGACCCTTCAACTGTCGAGAGTACTGCACGATATGACGGCGGCCCTCAATAAGAGGGAGACCACCGTAGCAGTATTTCTGGATATGGAGAAGGCGTTCGACCGCGTATGGCACCCGGGCTTGGTTTATAAGCTGTCCACATCTACGACTCCTCGGCAAGTCGTTAAGATCGTGGCCACCTTCCTAGAGAATAGGCGCTTCCAGGTGGCAGTGGAAGACGCCCTCTCCCAAGTCCGAAGGATCGCTGCTGGAGTCCCCCAGGGTAGCTGTCTGTCTCCGGTATGCTACGCCAGGTACACGGATGATATCCCGGTTGAGGGCGGCACTAAGCTGGCGCTCTATGCCGATGACGCTGCATTTTTCTCCGTGTCCCTCAACACGAGGCACGCGGCCAGGAAAATGCAGATAGCCTTGGACGCCCTCCCAGCCTGGCTGGCAAAATGGAGACTGACGGTCAACGTGGGGAAGACCCAAGCGATCATCGTGGGGCGTGGTCGAAGAGATCCCCCGAAGCTGAAGCTCCATGGACAAGAGATCGGGTGGTCCGCACAGGCTAAATACCTAGGCGTGACCATAGACCGAAATCTGTCCATGATCCAGCACGTGAAGAATGTGATCGGGCAAGCGGGGGCTGCCACTGCTTTGCTCCGACCCATTCTGCGCTCGAGACTCCCGTTGCGCATGAAACTAGGCGTGTTCAAGGCGTACATCAGAACTCGTCTGACGTACGCCGCTCCGGCATGGTACGCGTTGGTCTCTGAGACCAACCGCCAAAGACTGCGGGCCCAGCAGTCCAAGGCGTTGCGAGCCATCGCCGACGCGCCGAGATTCGTCCGCAACGAAGTCATTCGGAGGGACCTAAAAGTCGAGACCTTGGATGAGTTCGTCTCCAAGCTCTCGACCGGGATGTTCGCGCGCGCTGACCGGTCAGATTTCGAGCACCTTCGAAATCTGGCCCCGTACCACGCGCGCCCCCCAGACTGGAAACCGTATCCTCGCGAGCTCGCTGTGGTGGAGGAGCTCGCGGAGGATACTTACATACCGGACTGACCTTGGTCGCCGGCTGGTGGTGCGCTGTCACCTTGATAGCGCTCACCAGCCGGCGGCCCCCACTAGACTGACCCCGACCCAACTATGACTCTTGCCGACGGGCCAAGCTCGCCGGCCAAACCGGAAGTAACATTTCGCCGCCAGGCTGGAAGGCACTCACTGGGCCTCCCTGAACAGGGTCCCACCCGGTGGGTGACTCGCCGGCGGTGCACCGGACAAGACTGCGGCCGGTTCTGTCCGGCCGCGCTTCGACCGAAATTTGACTCTTCGGGCCGTGGCGAAGTGTTCCCACACTCACCACGGCCCCCAACCCCGTGACCCGCCCGCTTTCGCGGGCGGCGGCAGAAATTACGCCCAGGAGGCTCCGCCTCGATGGCGTCTCCCCGACGGCCTCACGGCCGTCGAGAAGAAAACTCGGATCGGATCGAAGTGTGATGTATCGAGGCGCACAAAGCATGATGGCACTGGCGTGTCTGATTCGTGGTTAAGCAATTTAAAACAATTTTCAATATATTCTTTAGTGGATGAACATGATGTAAATACTTGTACTACTGCACCTGTAAGAGCAGCAGAGTCATCTGTAATGACCTCCTGTGGTGGATCCATTGAAGACTTCCATGTTGATAACCATTGTGATATATTCGTCATCGTATGAGTTTCCGAGAGCACCTGTACAAGAGGCACGCTGGGATTATTATCTGCATACATTACACCCGCATACAGAAGAATATGTTTCGAGTTATTTGGCCCTATAAAGAAAGGGTCACTTTTATCTACGGGAGACACATTTTTACATAAGGAGCCAGTGGCGTCTATTGAAAGACAAATGTGACTCTTTTTTTTCAAGGCAGTCTTGTAATATTCAATTTGAGCTTGAGACCAATAGTACACGTAAAACGGTCTAGCAGAAACTTGTCGTATAAAAGTGCAAAATGGTGCCATCGTAGTCAGTCTCCATAGGCTCATAAATGGGTTAGCGTCAAGAATATTTTCCTGTTTGTACTCATGCCGCATTTGATGTAATTGGCTTAGCGATGGTAGGTATGGAGGTTTCTGTTGAGGCGTTTCATGGTCACTATCAAATTCTGGATCTTTTATGAATTCATCAGCCAAAGAATTTCTTACAACGATTGCAGAGTCTTTTTGCAATTTTTCTGCAATAGTTCGACGCTGAAAAGACGTCATGCGCAACTTTGCTTCCATGTTATGTTCGATGTCATTATCGTGAAACTTTATCGTACAAGATACATCTAAAAAATTATTCGTCTCTAACTTCGGACTTATATGCATTTTTACGTCTGCAAGACATTGATTACAATACCCAATGCAAACGACGTGGCCATCCTTATAACAATAATGCGACTTCATGCACCACGTACAGGGTAAGTTGGTGTTTTTCCATAGCTCGACAGACAAAATGTAACTCCACTTCTGCTTAGGCATCTTTAATTTCTTTCGAAAAAGTGAGTTAGGTTTTTTCGGGTCAATTCTTTGCGAATACCAAACAGTTGGTTCTATTTCTTTCCACGTTTGGCAGTCTATAGTAAAATTGATCTCTCTTTTGTACGTATCATCAGATAAAGATGAACTTGAATCGCTTAAGCTGTCGGAGCCACTTGATTCGCTAGAACTCCCGCCTTTATTACTTTGCAAAATGTCTGTATTGCTTTTATCCAATTTATGGGTTTGTTGAAAAAAAAGGCATATTTTCTTCTTACCGATTGATAAACAGCTTTCTCTGTTAATCTTTTTCCAAGTCTTGTAGAAATAATTGAATAAATCTTATGTTTTGGTGTTGGCAGTCTATTGACATCTTTAAAAAAATCTTTATAGTTTTGTAGCACTATCTTTTGTTCTTGCAGACTTACTGCACTTTTACGTCCCGCCATATTTGATAATGATAATACACGATATTCACAGTCACAACTCACAACACAATTTATAGTCCAAAGTAATGCCCAGTAATTAGTAAATGAATTATCACATAAAATTAATTAAAATTTTGCTATACATCTCAAAATTTACTTAAACTGTTGCAATTGCAAGGGAATGTTCATATCTAATTGCCACAGCGATCGATCCCGCGATAAGTTTTTCAACTACCCTCTTAGATATAAAAAACTGCCAAGTACAAAAATATGTCCGCTGGATGAATACATCTTTACGAAGCTTAATTTTTGTAATTAGATGTGCTAGGGAAAAAATAAAAACGTAGTTCGTCAGAACAAAAACGGAACTAATTACTAAACCTAGTTTATCATTATTATTTTCTAAATTTCAACATAGTTCCGCTGGATGAAGGTGACATTGAAAGGCCTTTTTTCTGGGAAAAAACACTGAACAAATTCTGAAATGCTACTGTATCAATAGAACTAATTGAGAAGTAACTAAATAAAGTGTAAAAAATCTCATAAGCTACGGGGTCCCGCTGAGTATAGGGACATTTTGTAAACGACATTTGTTTCAAATTTTAGTCAAGATTTCCAAAGCGTGTTATTCACATGCGTATAATTAACCATCTAATTCATTATTTATACACTCGGTGTCGCGACCGCGCAGCTCCTTCCCGTATGCCTACGGCAGACCATCCATCCTGGTTTTCATCTTGACGGCCGTGAGGCCGTCGGGGAGACGCCATCGAGGCATGGCCTCCTGGTCGTTGTTTCAACTGCCGCCCGCGAAAGCAGGTGGGTCACGGGGTTGGGGGTTGTGATGAGTGTGGGAACACTTTGCCACGGCCCGAAGAGTCAGTAAACGGGCGAAGCGCAGCCGGGCAACACCGGCCGCAGTCTTGTCCGGTGCACCGCCGGCAAATCACCCGACGGGTGGGACCCTGTTCACAGAGGCCCAGTGAGTGCCTTCCAGCCTGGCGGTGAAGTTTTACGTCCGGTTTGGCCGGCGAGCTTGGCCCAAAACGGACCCGCTCAGCCTACGGCAGACACCGCGGAATTTGCATATGTGTGCGCACATTATTATTAATGTGTGTGTAGATTTCGCTAAGTAACCACTCGTTCTTGAAAATAGCTAATTCAAAACCAATTTTGTTCTTATAGTAAGGCATTATTATTCATTCATTATTCATTTTTTGAAAATTGTGATAAGAATAAAATAGTCAACTTATTAACTAAAAATGCCACTTCAGGACGTTCCCGGTCCAAAGGTGCCCATAACACAAGGACAATACAACCAATGGACAGTATATCGAGGCGATTTTGTATTAAACCTAACTCACCGATTTGCGCGGGGGGAAAGGTAATTTTCGCTAGATCCTATTGGCTTTCGCGCTGACGGCCTGATTTCTAGGGATGGGAAAAACGAAGACGTTAAAAATATCAATCTCCGTTTTCATGTCACAGGTCAATAAGGTTGACTCAAGTAGTTGCATCGAATTTATCGAACCATACATACATACACACATCACGCCTTTTGACTATAAACCTATAAATACGGTCGTTATCGCCACATTCACCGCCGCAAGGTTGCCTGCTTGTCGGTATTTTATAGATTGTACTTCGGAGAGTGTGCTCAAGAGCTTCACGACCTTGTTCCACCAGCTCCCTTCTACCATCGGACATCCAGACGCACCGCCGGATACCATCCGTACCTGGTAGCCATTCCACCAATTCGGACTAAGCGCTTCCAGTCATCATTTATAATGCGCACTGCTAAAGAGTGGAACTCACTTCCTGCGTCTGTGTTTCCAAAAGCATACAACCCTAATCTCTTCAAAGTAAGAGTGAACAGGCTTCTTCTGGGTGAGCTCGCTCCATCTTAGACTCTGTCTCTGTCCTATGACCTAGACTAGAGTCAAGAGCAAAGCCATCATTAATAAAAAAAAAAAAAAAAAAACATTCGACAAATATCTGAGGGCCATTACAGAAATATCGTGTATCACTTTCGTGACAGGTTGTCAGCCTGTCGCCTAAAATTGTTATAAACATGAAGCTTACGACACTTACGAGAAAGAAATAAGGTGATAAGTACTATTCAAAGCTGGCATCACACGGCAATATTTTATTTTATTTATCGAACCATGTGCATATATCAGTACATATATCGATATCAAGTGTGCTCGTTTCAAACAAGAATACCTTACGAAAACAATGTAAAATACTTTGTCGTTTTTGGGGATGTAGGGACTTAGAATTGGATTGGAAAATAAATAGAGTGACATAAAAAATATCTATGTTTATTTCAAATAATAATAAAATAACTACTGGCCTTTGAAATGAATCAATTTGGAGTATGTTTTCCTTATGTTATCTTTTGGATTTGCTTCGTTTTTTGTAATAAATGTCAGTCTGGTATCGATGTATTTCTTTGCCACACATGAAGCTAAGTCTATTAAGTGATTTGTTGAGTCTATGTCGAATTGGTGGAAATTAATGTCTGGAAATAAATCGAATCCCACAAAAGACTTCAGAACAAGCACAGTAAAATAATCTGAATTATATTTGGATTTCAAATTGCCGCTGCATTTGGCCAAGGCCCTTCTGATGAAGACTTCGCTGCGGCGACATATATTTGATACAGTGGTCGACGCATACATGAGTTTGCCTCGGACATCTTTTAGGTATTGCAAACTGTTTAGTTTTTGTTCTCCAAGTAACGCTCCAATGCATGTTTGACATTTTACTTTTTTTATTAAAGCGTGGACAATGTAACCAGCTATATATTCTACAACTTGTGTACTGTATTCTGTGTAAAAGAATTCTTCTTGTAATTCGAGATCGAAATCGTCGTCTGTGCTATATGGTAAGGTGTCACCCTGATCCTTTCGCCGGGTTGTAATATTAATACGATCTAATGCGGACGAACATCTTAAAACTGAAATTTGGTTTAAAGACCCACAGTTTCCAGTCCCTGTGTTTTTTATCTGTGCATAAGTTAGTAATTTTTTATATATGCTTTCAAATACTCGAGCACTTGGATTATTGTTAGAGCCACCATGATATCTGATGTTCCCAAAAAAGTGTTCAAGGTGGTTTTGACTTATTTTATGCAGTGGAAAATACTTTATTGGACATTGAGTATTAAGGACCAAATCTTGAATTACGTTTTTGGCACTCTCTATGCATATGCAAAATCCTAGAAATCCGGTGTGGCGTGGTGAGTTGATACGATTTACAGGTTTTTCTTTACTGGCCTTTGCTTTTTGTGATTCCGTAGAAAGTTTCAGGATTTCGTTTTTTGCTAAATCCAGTTTATGAAGTACGCTGCCTGCATTTTCTTCATTAACTGCCCTCTTAAAACCATAGCCGTGAACATGCGAGTCTAAGATTTCAAAAAGATCATTCATCATTCTCAAAAAATCTATTGTGCCTGAAGCATTCTGAAACTTTTGCAACTGAAGTTCGTTTTAACAAAATACTAGAGAATCAGCAACACTCTTGCTGAAAATTTGTGTTGCCAAACTAACTTTCATTATTTTACATTTAAAAAGTATATGTGCAGCTCGTATGCGATTTGCTAAATGGAAATTTTCCTCTGTTTGCAAATTATGTAAATTTACTAGATCTTGCCAAGATACAATATGACCATCTTTATTAGAGAAAGTGCCATAAAATTCCAACGTGTTTCTAATAAGTTTAATCATGTGCGCGGGATCTAAAAAAACAGCTATTCGCGTGTCATTACATGGATTTTTGAATGTGGTAATTAAATTGTTTGGTTCAAAAGAGCAGCCTAATGTTTTTGCCATACTTAAATTCGCTGGACAGCCGTCAAATGTTACGGCCATTACTCGGATACCAACTTCTTCAGTCAGATGTATAGCGTTAGTTAGAAGGGATGCTTTTTGACTGCTAGTAATGCCGTTGATCAAAAAATACCAAATAGGAATTTTAAAAAACCGTTCGTCCAAAAGGAAAACAAGCGCTTCTTTGGCTTCCAGTTGACAATCTGCTTCCAAAGTAGTTCCATAATTGACATGACCGTAAAATCTTTTCCCTTGTGGATGATACTCAACACCACGTTTGATTGCCATTTAGTCAAAGATTATTGTAGCATATAGTTGGTTCCCTTGTTTGGCCACAATTTTCAAAGTATTGAAAGCTTCTTTAGTAAAGCCGGGCTGCCCATCAACCGACTGGTACCATTTTCGAAGAGTTGCAGGACTAGGCAAGCACGTGCTAAAAGTTTTCCTAACGTAATAATAAGCCTTAGGCGAGTAAAAATGTAAGGTTATAGCAAATGCTCGAAATTCTGGAGAGTATTTTGTTTTTTTGTATATGTCCTGTTGAAAATTTCTGTAACTGTCTCTTTATCAATTCCTGGTTTTCTACTCCAATTCCTTTCAAAATATCTGCATTATTCTTTATTTAGTAAAGATTTTTTTGTGAGTGTCTCTAATATTTCCTGTAAACTTGCAACTTTTTTCTGTAATGCACTTGATTTGTCTTGAAGTTTCTTATTCTCTTTTTTCTTTTTATTTAAACTATATATGAGGCGTCTAGTTTCAAAACCCGCTAAAACGCACTTGAGTGAAATTTTGATATTTGATCTCAAAATGAAGCTGCTGTTATAGGCTTTCAAGTGTTACTGTCATTCTCGATCAAAACCCTCTAAATTACTACACAATCTACTTCCAAAGTCCGACTTGCGTTGCAAAGTCCGCTAAAACGCTACCCTTACTTTTCAAAATCCACTAAAATGAAATCGACCAATGACAGTGCAGTATTCCGATCACGTGACTTTCAAAACAGTATGGCGATTTTTTCACAACGGTGTATAAGTTTGTGCAGATTTTATTGTTTTTTGATAAAAAATAATGGAGGATTCATCATAATTTGTGACAAAATGTGATCCCAAAGAGGCAAGGAAGAGGCCTATCAATAAAGCTTCCTGGAAGCGCACGAAAGTACGTGCAAAACGGTAAGAGAAATTTCTTTACAAAGTACTTGAATAAAAGTTTATGATGGTGTTATACAACATGGTCTAAGTTTTGTTTGACAACACTTTGGTATTGATTGGAGAAATTTATCACATTTAGATTACTATAAAAAAATTGAAGAACTATTGACAGGTTCGAATTTTGACAGATTTAATGACGTCACCGAGATAGTTGACGAGCAGAATAATGTTTGCGAACATGGGTTTGAAGAAGTTGCCGATTTCGTTTGAATAAATAAAATTTGATTTAATTTCATTGGTGTGTCTTTTTGTTCCATAGTTCCTTTTAGATTTTATATAATGGGAACCTAACCTAATGGTTCTCTTTTTTCCAAGTCGTATACTGACCCACAAGTTTTACTGTTGAATACCATCCACTGCTTGGAATATGTTCTTATCAGAACCCGCTAAAATACAACATGTCTGTTGCAAATCCCGCTTATATACAAAGTTTGCAACAAAACCCGCCAAAATTAAATTATTTTTAGTTATTTCTCCGAAAATCTGTATATTTAAAGGAATATAAAGTATTTTTTAAATATTGCTGGCTGTGAATACTACATTTAGCTACTTTTTTGTAACTAAAAACAAAAAATACGCTGTTCAACTGTTTTTTTTGAATACCGACATTTAATGAAAACTCGTTTTAGCGGATTTTGAAACTAGACGCCTCATATGAGGTGATCTATATGGCGTTTCATTTTACGTTTTCTTGGAGTAAAATCTATGTATTGATCCGAGTCCTTATTCATTTCTGAAGCCTGAAAGTTACATTAATTTCAGAAGAAAATTTTCGGAAGAAAATTTAACTAAAAACTAAATTCACTAACTAAAATTACTTTAATTATTACCGAGCTTGTACATGGGTCATTTTCTTGAGCTTGTGTGGGTTGGGGTGTACCTGATTCGCAGGCTTCCTGCTGAAATATCATGTCATTTAGTTTTAAAATAAATTCAAACTCATACCAAAATACACAATGACCAAAATTATTTTAAATATTACCGAGCTTGTCGATGGTTCACTTCCTTGAGCGTGTGTGGCTTTGGGTATTTTTAATTCATGAGATGTCTGCTGAAACATTATCTGTTTTATATTATCGCACATTTTAATAAAACCAACTATGTGTTCTACTATAAAAATCGAAATGATCTAAATACACTTACAACCACTTACTACAAAAGGCAAAAAATAAGATAGGTATTGATTAGCTATGACATGATGGGCCTTGTTCAAATAGAATAAAACTTAGTGAGCTTTATTATATTTTTTACTTACCAGAGTAGGTAAATATAATGTAGGTATTGATGAGCTATGTAATCGGCGTCTATATTTTAAGTTTTCGAAACAATCTGGAGTAAAATGCCGAGAACATATTACGCTAGTTTTGCTAGGAAAAAAATCTTCTCTGTGAGTAGCATTAATCCAAGCTTCTTTCATTTTACCATCGGTGGGAAATCTGCAAATTTCATTATATAGAAAGTAGGCTCAATTTCATAAAAACTTACTTCTATATCTTTAGAATTAAGCCATTTTGGATATAGAGTGACGCCACATTATTTTACCCGTGAAGTCATTTATGTTCTTCGATCGTCAGTCACTATTATTGTATTACTAGCTGGTACCCGTGAATTGTAGTTGTAGAATGATAGCAAAGGGCACTGGTGGTGTAAATGGTCTTCCACATCAGGTACTCCAGGCCCTCGAGTGGTGTCAAAAAGTAGCCTATGTTCGTTCCCCGTGTGCTAGCAATCTGTGTGCCTAATTTTATAAAGATCGGTTCAGTGGCCGCGAAAGAGACAACAAATAGACATAGCTACTTACGCATTTACAATTAAAGTACCTAGGTACTATTATTATCTATTCTGTGCTATGGATTAGTATGGATTGGATTTAGATACGTTATAAACTGTGAGAATTTTGCAATAAAATGAGTTATTTATTTTGTTTTCTTTATTTGGGATAACAACAGCTTACAACTAAATTAAGGTAAAAAGAGATGTTGAATTTATATAAAAGCCAATAGTAGTTATCCTCTGTAGGAACAAGTTTTTTGAATTGAGAGTTGAGGTAAGATGAATCCTATTCAATGAGTATGTAACTACTATGAATGTTTATAGATAAATAAAAACCAGATATAGGTATATATATATATATACATATATTAAATATATATGAATAATATGTAAATAAATAATACGAATAAAATATTTATGTAGGCCGACATGTAGGTAGTTAAGTAGAATATTAATATTTAACAGATAAATAAAGGTAGCTGAGCAAAAGAACGCACATCAATTACGATTCGAACAAGAAAGTAGTTAGCAATCGCAATACTAATATTTTATAATTAACATATTTCTTAGTATTTAGTAAAGTTCCCCATTCACTAAGTAATGTATATACTTCAGTGTGATTTCTACCGATTTTTAAAATTTAATAAGCAATTAACCTAACTTTTCATATGAATCACGTAAAAATAGCGATAAATTTAATTGTATTCTTCTGAAGACAGCACTACAGCACAATCGTGAAGAAAAGAACCAGCCTATGTATGGCCAAATGCGTGTGTTAGAAAGGGACGGCGATGGAAGACATCAACGGGAGCGTGTCAGAAATTGTAAATAATTACTTTTTTTAGAATAAAATTAAATTTTGAAAGAATCAAGTTTACAATACGTACCTGTGAAATGTTATACCATCTTTAGTATAACTTGATGTTGAATTACGTTTTCCACACCATTTTATAGCACAGGAAGGCATTGTTTTATAGTTATAATCCGCAAAAACGGAAGCGCAGGACGTCTTGTTCTCTGCACACCCTGAGCCGGACTAATGAAATATTCGATGCATACACTCCATGAAGTGTATGTTGAGTGAGTGCGGTTGCCCCCGCATGCCCTCTCCATAGGGTATTATTCTCCTTGCCATCACACTACTGGCATTATCACGCTGGATGGCAATCGCTAGCCTTTGGACAAGGAACGAACCAGAGCGGGGGTCATGATCCCTCTCCTTCAGCCGACGACCAATCTGCCTAACAAAATCTTTAGCCTCGACACACCAAGTTCCCGCCGTCTACACCGCCAGAGGGACGAACTGATACCGTTGCGCAAGATCGGCATACTTATCCTGCTTTTTGGTAGCCGCGGATTCGGCGGCCGCCCCTGCTGCCTGGATTGTCTGACCAAGATGACAAGCGGCAAAGGTACTGACGCAGGTCGCGTCCCATAGCAAGCATCTGCCTCTATGCCATGGTACGAGCGTCAGACCATCCGGTCTCTTGCCATCCGTACGGCTTAACCCAGGAAGCTCCAAAACGCATGGGATATTAGCCGAGACAAGAGCCCTCAGCACGATATCGTTGAGGGCATGGTGCCGCGGGAACCTACCTGCGCAACGACAACAACTCAAGCCATAGTGACCATTGGCCTCAACCATGGTACCACAAATGCAGCGGTGAGGTTCACAAATATTGCAGCCAAGGCGGAGAGCCACCGCCACACACAGCGTGTCGTTGTCAAGATGCGTTCCCAGGTTAGGTGAAGGAAGCGCGTGTAGCCACGCTCCGAATTCTGACCTCGATACTGCCTTTAGTCTGGCTGCATCTGAACCCGCAGCATCAACCAACAACTAAGAGGCTGAAGCCTTGCAACCGATCTCATCCCAAGAGCGCTGACAATGAGGCCCTACGGGTACAGCAGCAGCTTGGTAGAAAGCCAGCCATGCATTCAAGGCATCGGACTCATGAGGGATGCTTACCCTGTCACCGTCGGGGAGAATAGTAGTGACAAGTTTAGCAACCCCATGAACCGACGCCAAAAAAGCAGGCAGGCTCACACCCTCAGCTCGTCACACCCCCAGGCCTCCATGCCTTATAGGTAATGACGCCTGGATCCAATGAGAATCACTCAGGGAAACATTCAAAGTGGCCTCAAGGCAATCCCTCAGCACACCATCAAATGCTGATAAACTGCCTAGGTACAGCCAAGTTGGGGTGGTTCTCAGTAAGTACATAAGTTTGGAAACCGCAAAACATACACGCAGCAATGTCAACGCTACATGAGCTAATAAATTTAGCAGACGCCCCTGTGCAATTTCGAGAAGCCTCTGTCTCGACAAAATAGCCTCCGGAATAGAAGAAGAAAATATAGGAGAGCCAAGAAGTGAAAAGCTATTGATGTCCAGCTTCTTTAGCCCAGGAACAAGCCTTTCCAATTGAGGAAAAACCTGACTTGATTCTGGACCTCAAGCGAAAAACTCGCACTTGGTCGTATTGACTTCCAGCCCCAGCTCCTTCGAGGCAAAAGAACCTCTAGGTCTCGCTCTAAATCTTCCGACTTGCCTCCAATTGTACCATCGTCGAGATACCAGACGGTTAAGAGGAGACCGCAATTTCTTACCGCTTTTGGATGCCGAGGCTGAAAACAAGAGGACCAAGCGGGTCTCCCTGCTGGACACCAACTTGGGAAAGAATAGGAGACTGATTATAGAAAAGGTTGGAAGGAGAACAGTAAACTTGATAAAGGAAGGGATAGAGGGAAGGTAATTTGTCCGCGACTTCCTTCAGCAACACGTCTCTTTTTATTGAATTAAAGGCATTGACTATGACACAAACTTGACAACTATGCAATCAGCATTATCAGGATTCATTGCAAATGCGCGGACAGCATGGATGGCAGCCTCACAACCTAGCTCCGTACCAAAGCCTAGATGATGATGGCCGATGTAAGACGCCATCTCAGTCCTGACCGATCGACATGCCACTTTTGCTGTTAGACGGCGGAAAACGCTCCCAATGGCAATTGGACGGATGCCGCCATTCTTTTTCTGCAGCGCACAAAGAGTTGCCCCATACAAATAAGGGCAAACAGCGGGGTTGACCTTTCCGGATAGCAGAAAAAGGCGCGGACTATTATCACCCGCAGAGCTGTCTGTCAGCTCTTTAATTCAATTCAATTCAATTCATTTATTAAGTGAACTTAATTGCTAACAGTTACAACCAAACGCAATTAGTGTAATAATTAATTAAACATGTCGATACGCAATTAAATAATATATAATAGTAACACATTTCATTAAGGTAAATTAATTAGTAACTCAATTATTTAAGGTGTGAAAGACGTATTCCATGCAAACCGGCGGCAGAACTGTTGAAAAATGATCCAAGAGCCGTTGCAACATCCTCACACTTTACAACTGCGGGGCTCGTTTGTCCCTCCGGCGCAGGAGGCAATGACGGAAACGGATGTTTGGTCTGCAGAGAAGCCAAAGTATCAGGGCTGGCACCTGCGAACGAGTCTTCTGAAAGCAGAAGGCGAGCTGCACCCCGCAGATCACCACCGTGCACCTTTGCCTCTATGGATTTGACAATCGAGGTGGCTGATCTGGCATGACTAGATGAGTTAATACGCGGAACTGGACCGGGGGAAACAAAGTTGTTTTTAACAAGTGTTAGATGTTGTACCGCCCGTATCCGGGATCATGAATCCTGTGAAGGCAAATGTAAGCAAAGCGTACCAGTCTTCCAAGGCATTGTTTCTAAGGCAATTGTCAATAAGCTCACACAGTCTCCCGGCCACCACACACCTAGCACTCTTAGGGATGTGCTTTAAAATACGAATTTGCGACCTAAGAGCGGCTAGATTCTCAAAATTGTGTGGGTACGTCACTTGCGCCTGTATCCCAGACAGAACTGCCGACGCTCCCGAAGAAGACTGTTCTGTGACTGACCTAGAATTAACACCATTTCGCTGCACGCCCTTGTGCATGCGACCGATGTGTACTAAAAGACCGTGCGGCGTGAACAGCTTGGAAGCTAGTGCAGGGCAATGTGGACATACTGAGGTCCGCTGAGAGGGGTTACTCATGATGGCAACACTCCTATGAGTATAAGAATATAATATAAAATCTAAACATTTGACTATAAACTACTTTAGGCAATAATCTTAAATGGTTATAGTAAAGAAATTGTTAAATAGAATTAAAAAAAAAATCTCATCAATAAATAAGGCAATAAATATTGAGTTATAATTTAATCACTTACTAAAATCTAACCAATCAATACTAAAACCAGTTTAGACATATCAAACTTAAGTAAGTGTGGGTCGCTAGTTGCGAACCACGAGAGAGGGTTGAAGGAGTGGAAACGCTAGTTGCAAACCACGAGTGGGTGTTGAGGAAGTGGAAACACTAGTTGCGTACCACGAGTGAGGAGGCGAAATGAGACAAGGGTTTGGTTCGGGCTTGGGCAGTCGAATGCCAGTTTATTCAAGTTCTCACCGCTATTTATACAAATGTGAACTTAATATAATAGTCAGTTGAGGGTGTTCTGTTTATCATTATTAAGAGGATACCCACAAGCTAGATTAATAGACAACTGTGGGTAGACCAAATATGAAGATTGTGGGGACACCCACAGTACTCCCCCTCAAATAAAATGCTCCCCAAAAATTATTTAAAAATATGAAAAAGTTATACAAAATTATAGCAAAAAGAGAATAACCACAACAAAGTTAATATTTACAATACTATAACACATGAGCGTAAGTTTCGCGTAATGTTGCGCGAAGTCGATAACTTGTAGTGGAGAAGCAACCGCCGCGCGCCGCCGCCGCCTGTGCGCGCTTATAAAACCGGTCGAGCGCAGTGGCTTTTTCGTCGCCGGCCAGCTCTCGCAATGGACGTTCCCGCCTTCGTGCGCCGACGCGTCATCGCCGCGCCGCGCCCTGCCGCTGCTCGCCGAGCCGCTGTTGACCGCTTGATTCCAACGACGCTCCGGGGTTGGCAGTTGGACAACCGATGAATGCTTCGACTCCGCTTGTACCATGTGCTTTGCTATTATAAGCATGCATGTTCCATGAGTTTCAATGGCTATCTCATACGTCTCAATAAGTTTCAATGATTATTACGAACGTCAATAAATATATTTTGTTGTTTTATTTCTAATAAAGATCAAACCCTGCCGTTTTATTTCTCATACGACTAGTGCATGTTTGAGCAGTCGTAATTTGCATGTTTATTATTATTACATTTTTAATACACTAGCAGCTCATTGAGCTGATGCGTGTATATCACTGCACTTGTGTCTTAATTTTTTGATTGTATAGTTTTTAAATGATTGTCAAGTCTATTTTTGAAACTGTTCACACTTGGTGCACTGATTACTGTCTCTGGGAGAGTGTTCCAGAGATCCACAACACGATAAGGCAAGAAGTGTTTCCTTGGATTGCTAGCAGTTTTGGTCTTCCATAACATCATAGAGTGCCCTCTTACACGTTTGTTATTGTGCAAAGTATACATGTGTTGGATGCTAGGAACATTATAATAGCCATTTAATATTTTGTACGATTCAATCAGGTCACCCCTTTTCCGCCTTTCTTCCAATGTTGTCAAATGCAATGCTTTAAGCTGTAAAAACGCTGAAAATAAAACACTTTTGTGCTGGACAACGAACTACTTTATTCCAACGTTATGGCGGGAGGGCAAGAAAATACAACCGTCACTTGTTTGTCCAAAATGCAATAACTTTTTCTTAACTACAAAATGGCTGGCTGGCTGGCTGGCTTGGTATACAGAGTAAGGCTTTACTCTGTATACGGCTTGTCTTCAACTCCACCAAAGGCTTCAAGGCTGCGGGCATAGATGGCGTGACTTGGCTAGGGCTGGCAGGTGGAGCTGAGACATGGCTAGGCTGGCTGGCAATTCGCCGTGGCATGGCGATTTGGCAATGGTCTTACACTCGGCCGTCCTGCAACAATTGCTCCCGCAATGGGAAAAAGACCCACTATTAGTAAAAGGCAAGACAAGAAAGGATTATGCATGAACCTTACTCAATTAAATTCAATACTTGATTTCTGTTTACATAACTTATTGCAAATAGTACATACATACATATAATCACGCCTCTTTCTCATAGGGGTAGGCAGAGACTACATCTTTCCTCTTGCAACAATCCTGACACACCTCTTTCGCTTCTTCAACATGCATCAACCTTTCCATACATGCTCATCGGTTTAGGGTACTCATGACCTGACCTTTCTTTAGAACGTCCACAATCTGATACAAGTATGTGCGTCAGGTAAAATTAATATTATAATTATTCTTATTATTCTCTGAGACTCAATGCACATTCATACACATAAAACCAGCAACTTAATACACATACATACATACACATAAAACCAGCAACTCAATGCACATACATACACAGACTGTAGTCATGGTCTGTACTGCTTCCACTGTCAGACATAGGTGGCCCCTTGTTGTCCCCGAAAGAGATACAGTCTCTTAACCCCAAACAAGTCGTGGCCTTCCTTAGATTGGCCCAACTGGATGAGGTAATTTTAAAAGAAAGGGCTTGCTACAATAGATCAGCAAAGGTCGCAGTGGCTTTTGGTCTCTCAGGACCAACCCCTACTTCTCAAATAATAATAATAGGTTCTCTCTATCACATCATTGCTTATACCTAGGACTAACCACCTATTTACTATCTTAAGCTGTCTTGCATCTTGGCTGCATTGGTTCTGCAACTCATTCAGAAATGGCGACACACAGATTTGTCCAGCAGTGGACTGTTGTGGTTGTTGGAGTGGTGTGGACATACAGACTGATCTACTAGTTTGAGCAAACAGCAAATATCTCGAAAAGAGTGTCATAACATAACACAACTAACATGTACTGGTAGCCCTTCTTGGTCTTTAAATTGCCTCAGTAGGCTTAGGTGTGGAATGCAATGTTACCTTGGTAGCGTAGGTATTCTCCTGTGCACTAGGCGCAAAGAATACATGACAGCACGTATAACCTAATGAGCCGCATCATTTTAGAAACTAGAAGTCAGCTTTGATGAGTTTTGTGCAGCCTTTGGGCCCAAGGCAACCGGTGAGTATAGTATTCTTTGAACCGGTGTCATCGTGACGCATTTGAAGTATATTCCAGCGCGTGTATCCCGGGACTATGAGACGTTTATTGTTTGAAACTGTGCGATTCAGTTTGTCATCTAACCGAGCGTTTCACTTTGTCAGAGTATCACTATTTTTCCATTATTACCATTTGATTTAACCGTCCTGTCTTCTAACGTAAGATAAATAAAAACCACAGATAACAGCACCAATTTGACATTTCAAACCGATTGAATGATAAGACCGGATTCTGGGGTACGTTCAACGTGCTCCGGATAAGAATACCTTGGCTTAATATTTAAACAAACACACCTCTGAACGGGGCGGGGGTTTCGGCGAAGTGAATGAACAAAAGACAGTTAGATGTCATCTCATTAGATTAAAACTAGTATATACTATTGAATACTATGGGACACGCTGTATGCGCGCGCTCGGCAACCGGTTTGAATAAGCACGGTACAGCCATTGCTCGTGGTTGTACTTGTGAGCTCAACTCTGCTGGTACAAACAACTCTGTACCTATGCATGTACTTTATTATTTGTATCGAGCAGCGCCACCACCATAGTGGCGATATCAGACCGCACGGTCAAACCTTGACAGGTTTTTGTTGCGTTCTATTGTAATTGTTTTAATAAATAAATAATTAGTGATTTCTAAAGATATGCCGCTGTGTCTGTTCTGAATTTTCGTAAATATAAACTTATTAAAGTATAATTTATAGTGCAACACTAGATAACACTATGCATTGTCAAACTGACGTTTGGCGACATATTCTCTCAGTCGAGAGGTCGAGAATTTTTATCTGACGTGTGCGCATGAACGGGGCAGGATAAGTTTGATGAGTAGAAATTTTCTCCTGACAGACGCTCTAAAACGCGATTCTACGAGCTGTCATCGCAGATAAATTATCTTATGCGACGGCGTTGAACGGCTTCCGGGCATATTGATGATTGAGTGAATGTTATCCGAACCGAACTCGATTTTAAGCTTTCTGATTGGTTTTTACCTGTGACCGAACGAGGAGAGTGAGCGGAATGAGTGTTATCCGAAGGAAAACAGGCGGGACGACCAGCGATTTAGTAAAGTAGGTACCTACCTACTTACTAGATCAGCTACCAAAGATGTTCATTTCATAACCTATGATTTTCTTTACAGAAATGGCGGGAAAACAAACAATATTTCACTAATTAGTTTACATTGCTTTTTGGGAAATATACTGCAATATTCCAGCAAACAAAGTCATTGTCTGGCACGGGCAGCGTCAGTATGTATTTCCGTCTGGAATTGGTAGAACGTAATGTTCACAATGTTTTGAATGTTTACAATTGGTAGGTATATGAGTTCAACAAACCCGCGTTTTGCCCAAAACCATGAGATGATACTAGGTCGTGCTATGACTGCAAAATTGTAAATGAAGGAGTTAGGTTATGTTAGTGGCTATGCTAATAAATGACTTGGCTCGGCTGATATAGGCAAAATATAGACAATATTGGCACATAAACAAACCTGTTGGACTGAGGTTTCCGGGCAGCTTCCTGTCTGTACGCACTAGGACAGGTAGGTAGGTAGGTACCTATACCAGCGGCGCGCTACTCACTACACGTCCTTGTGTAGGTACCCAGTTGCATTATGATGAGATTCAGAGTTTAGATGGCTGGTAAAGTGTCTTAGTCATATGCTTGGCCTCTCAGATTATCCATTCCTTCTTATAAGTCGCAGCCGTGGATCTCTCAACGCTGCTCCCAACTGTTCTATCATCTGAAAACAGAGCTGTTATATTTCTAGATCGTAAAAAGCATTCTGCACTTCTTGGACGAAGACACCAGGGTTCATCGGGTCGTTGGACGACTCGGTGTCCCACACGAAAAAGAAAGAAGGACGAAGAGGCTTCCAAAGATTTTCCTTGCAGGTTGAGTGGATCTGCCTGCGTAAGCTAAGCATCCTGGTTAGCCACGGATTCTGAAGAGACGCCTGGAATCTATGTCTCAATTGGTCAGGTTCTTGCGATAGTTCAGATCCACTTGCGGCCCATGTTTTCACTGTATAAAACGCTTGTTTTATTTTAATCTTCTTTGGGTTTATTATCCCCTCTTCTGAGTGTAAAAACGCTGAAAATAAAACACTTTTGTGCTGGACAACGAACTACTTTATTCCAACGTTATGGCGGGAGTGCAAGAAAATACAACCGTCACTTGTTTGTCCAAAATGCAATAACTTTTTCTAAACTACAAAATGGCTGGCTGGCTGGCTGGCTTGGTATACAGAGTAAGGCTTTACTCTGTATACGGCTTGTCTTCAACTCCACCAAAGGCTTCAAGGCTGCGGGCATAGATGGCGTGACTTGGCTAGGGCTGGCAGGTGGAGCTGAGACATGGCTAGGCTGGCTGGCAATTCGCCGTGGCATGGCGATTTGGCAATGGTCTTACAAAGCCGTTCTTCATATGACTTATCTTTTATTGAAAATACCATTTTTGTTGCTCTTCTCTGTACCTTTTCAAGTATGATTATATCATTATTATGTTAACAGCTTAACTGCATGTTGTTTGCGCACAGTAGGTAGGTATTTGCTTGCTTGAATTAATTAGTTGCATTATCAGCATTTATTTTCACGTGAGGGTATTCTAAAATAACTTAAAAGCATAGGCAGCCTTTTTAGTTACTTAGTATGAACCGGACCGTTGGTCTTGATATGCGACCAGAGCTCGTTACGTAATTGGAGTTTCGCACCTCATTATTCTTGTTTGACTCGCAGGATTCCTCGGTACTTAGTATATAAGCAGGTTTGAGTCTGTCCAAAGAAACGACAGCCGTTCGATTTGGCATCTGTATTTTATAAAACTTATCCGATCTTTGCAGGACTTTGAACGGACCTTCGTACGGGGGTGTTAGCGAAGGACGCACCATGTCATTGCGTATGAACACATGTGTACTTGTTGCCAAATCTTTGTGGATGAATATCTTATCTTCTGAAATGCGCTTTGGAACGGGGGCCAAAGACCTCATTGTATTTACTAGCCTCTTCACCAACTCTGCGTCATCGTAAGTCGACGTTGTAGGTACGAAAAAGTCTGACGGTAGGCGAAGCTGTGCTCCATAGGTTAATAGGCTCGGACTGAGATTATTTTCTTTACGCAAGGTTGAACGGAGACCCAATAATACAGTTGGTAACTCTTCTGACCAATTGCTTCTGGCCCCTCTGGCCATTAGAGCCGCTTTCAAAGTTCGATGAAGCCGTTCTACTTGACCGTTAGCCTGAGGATGATACGGCGACGTACATATTCGCTGAATTCCAAATTTTTTAAGCAAGCTCTGAAACAAACTAGCTTCAAATTGCCTCCCCTGGTCACTCGTTATGCGGATCGGGCAACCGAATCGCACTATCCAATGTTCGTAAAAGACGTGAGCCACTGTCTCCGCTGTAATATCTCTCACCGGCACGGCTTCCGGCCACTTCGTTACTCGATCAATCATCGTGACACAATACTTTTGTTCCCTGGAAGGCACCATGGGTCCTATTATATCAATATGAACGTGTTCGAATCGGCTTGACTCGGGAAACTCCCCAATGGGTGTCACTGTGTGCCGCTGGATTTTAGACCTTTGACAGGCGGTGCAAGTTTTGGCCCATTGGCCGATGTCCTTGTTCATTCCTGGCCAAAAATATTTTGCTGTTATTTGCTTTCTAGTTGTTCGTATCCCCGCGTGACAGATATCATGCTGAGCTTTGAATATTACGGGCCGATATGATAATGGTAAGTAAGGTCGTGGCTTTCGTGTCGAAATTTCACATGTGACTGGTGTGTTATCTATTGTTACTGATACAAATTTCAGGTTGGGTTTCAATCTCAATCGCTTAAGCTCTTCATCCTGATCCTGATCGATAGCTAGTTGCTTAAACTCGATAGAAGACGGACAGCTTATCTCCTCAATTCTCGATAACCAATCCGCGACTGCATATTTTGGCCCTTGCAGGTATTCAATTCTTGAGCAAAATTGGCTTATGAAACCCAGTTGCCTTTCTCGACGTGGAGTATCACTGTCACTGGAGACCTTGGTCAGTGCATGAGTGAGAGGTTTATGGTCCGTGTAAACTGTAACATCATCGTTGCCCTCAATCAAACGACGGAAATGTTTAGTAGCAGCATATATTGCTAATAGTTCGCGATCATATGTGCTATAACGCTTTTGAGTCTCACTCAAGGCTTTCGAGAAAAAAACTAACGGCCTCCACTCATTGTTGAGTTTCTGTTGTAAAACGGCCCCAAGGCAGGTGTCAAAAGCGTCGGACATGATGCCCAAAACTGCATTGTGCATGGTGTCTAATTCCAAGCTAAACTCCCGCAGTGGAAGCGATTTACACAGGTAAATTTCGAACAAAATACCAGGAGTTCAACTGGAGGCAGACAATGGCTGCGTTACGCAGCGCTAAATAGCATACGCTGCACAATATAGCAGCGCATACTATGAATTAAACGTGAACCTAAATCTATTTAACTTAATTAACTAAGTTGATTGAAATTGGCTAATGATGTGTTCCAACCCTTACATAACTCAAGTCGGTAGTAAATACCGTCTGCTGATCTGGCGTTACGTCACACGTATTAGCACTAGATTCTAAGTAAGTACCTCCAAATTATATCACCCCACGAATTCCGCAATTCGTACTAAGGAGTCACAATGATATGGTACAACAAATATGACTAAAGGGAACACACTAAGACATACTAAGACAACTAGGTTTACCACTTACAGTCAACGTGCCGGTCCAAATGCATAAAATACCCAACGGAGAAAGGAAGTACAGGGAATGGACCAAATAGGAATTCCGTGGGTACTTACAGGGCTGGGTGGAAAAGATATCGACACCCAGCATTCCACTACAGCCTTGGCGCGTTATTCACTGCAAACCACTCACAGCTTCTGTTCGTATTCCACTTTGATATTAGTCATTACGCGTGACCCAACCCGAATTTGGGTCGTACAAACGCGAGCCGATATGGCCACTTGATGCCTATTCAACGCGACGCTCACGTGGAAGACGTCGAGACATCCAACAATCACTAAGCCTGGTATTCTAGTATAACCCAGGAGAGCCGCAATAATACGATGCACCAACACGCGCGATCTCAAATTGAATCGTCCATTACACGCGGCATCACAAAACGAACGGTTTTGAGTGACTGGGTAGTGCGGCGCCGAAACCACCGGTTGGCGCCGTCAGGCGGTCTGCGCGCACGTCGCCAGTCTCGCCCTGCGAGTGAGAAAGGGACAACACACGCCCAGAGCGACGCGTGCGATCGAGCACCGCGCCGCATTCATAGACCGTCATTAATACCTAACTCACCCCAGCATAACAACGCTAAATATTAAACATTCACCCGCCCTAGGCCGAATCCCTTAGGCCTATTCACTACTGGGGAGACGAGATAGCGTTGCTATTGCTCGCTTAAGAACTGAATCCCCTACCTGAACTGTCGCGACTCGAGGAGTGCCATCACTACCTGGGAACAAGTTGAGAATGCGCCCTCTGCGCCATCGCAGTGGCGGCAGGTTGGCATCCTTAACCAGAACGAGATCTCCGATGCGAGGGGGTTCAGTTCTGTCCGTCCACTTAAGGCGTTGCTGCAGAATGTGCAAATACTCAACGACCATCGCTTCCAAAAATTCTGAGACATTTGCTGCAGCAACTCATAACGCGTCAAACGATTGCTACTGACCTCTGTGTAGGGGTATTCTGGCAAGGCGTTAAGTGGTCGGCCAATTAAGAAATGCCCTGGTGTCAGGGCCTCCAGATCATTCGGATCTGAGCTAAGCGGACACAAAGGACGTGAATTGAGAACGGCCTCAATTTTACAAAACACGGTCGCTAGCTCCTCAAAGGTTAATATCGTTAAACCTATAACGCGCATCAAATGCGTCTTAGCGGACTTTACAACCGCTTCAAATATACCACCCCAGTGGGGGCATCCTGGTGGATCGAACACCCAGTTAATGCCCTGACGGGAGAGGCTCGTGCCGATAGCTTCCTCGTTTTCCGATAAAAACGTTATAATTTCTTTCATACATCGATCAGCGCCCTTAAAGTTGGTACCACAGTCCGACCTGATCAGCGCTGGTCGCCCTCTTCGCGACACAAATCTATCTAAAGCTGCTAAGAAAGCCTCCGTAGTGAGGTCGGCCACGAGTTCCAAGTGGACGGCCTTGGTTGCTAGGCACACAAACACGCACAAATACGCCTTGATTGACTTCGCGTTGCGAAGGCGTGATGCCTTTACCATAAAAGGCCCCGCAAAGTCCGTTCCCACACCCGCAAACGTCCAGGCTTCCGTCACCCGGTCCGGTGGGAGGTCTCCCATCTGAGGTTGCATTGTGGCTGCCTTCAACCGATAGCAAGGCAAGCACCGAAACACAATGCTCCGTACCGTACGTCGTCCAGACAAGATCCAAAACTCGCGCTGCAGAATAGCCAAAAGTGCATTGCAGCCCGCATGCGAGTTTTTCTGGTGACGATCCCTAACTATAAGTTCTACCAAAGGTCCCTTCTTTGGGAGTAACAGCGGATGCCGTGCTGAAAAGGGCAGGTTAGCGTTCCGAAGTCTACCTCCAACCCGGAGCATTCCATGCTCGTCCACGAACGGGTTGAGGCGCACAAGACCTCCCTTCAGCTTTCCACGGCCATCCCTGAGCAGCCTGGCCTCTTCCTCAAAATGTTCCGCCTGGACGACCCTAACCAATAAACTTAGAGCCGCATTCCGCTCCGCAGGCGAGAGGACAGGTGCCAAGTTCCGTTCTGCTTGAGGTTTTCTACAGTTGTTCACGAACCGTTTGATCCAACCTGTCACCCCTAGAAGTTTGTCGAGGGAGCTGTATCGTTCCAGCAAGAAAGCCGCACTAGGCTTAGGTACGATCTGCCCTACGTTCACTCGCAAACCTCGATCAGGTGGCCCAAGCGGCGACCCGCACTCATTGTATGGCCATCTCTCAGGTGACTCAGTCAGCCACTGAGGTCCCCACCACAGTGAGTGACCTACCAAATCAGGGGCCCTACATCCCCGTGAGGCGCAGTCCGCTGGGTTCTGTTCTCCCGGTACGTGTCTCCATACCAACGGAGTTTCCGATCCTTTAATCTGTGACACCCGATTTGCCACGAAAACCTCAAGAGTATGTACCGACGTCTGTAGCACAGAACTATCCTACTGTCGGTCCATGCGTACACCGTTTCATCCAAAGTGATGGTACCGCGTAGATTACTAACGACATGATGTAGCAAGCGCGTGAGAAGCGCTGCTCCCGCCAATTCCAACTTTGGAATGGTCCATCTTGTCCTAACCGGAGCCACCTTACTCTTGGCCATAACTAGACGCACGTCTACAGTTCCCGTTGAACTGACTGTCCGCAAATAGACAGCTGCCGCGTACCCTCGCTCCGAGGCATCACAAAACCCATGTAGGGTAGCCTTACATCCCACCGATGGGAGCAATTTGCGAGGTATGGCGATGCGTACGATCCCTGGTAAGGTGGTCACAAACTTGGTCCAATCATTCAACAGCTCTCCGGAGAGCTGGTCGTCCCAACCCAAGTTTGCTATCCACAACCTTTGCAAGAAGCACTTCGCCATGAACGTCACCGGTGCGATCCACCCGTTAGGATCGAAAGTTCTGGCGATCGTCGATAATACCGAACGCTTCGTCCAAGTCTTCTGCAAAAGGTCTGGCTCGATCTGATACGTAAAGACATCATGCGTTGGCCTATATTGCACCCCTAGGATGCTCAACGTATTTGGATTGTCCGGGTTCTCGAAAAGGTGCGGGTCCTGCTGGAACTCACCTGGCAACCCGGCCAGGAGCTCTGGACAGCTGGACAGCCATTTCCGCAACTCATAACCTCCTGATTCCATGATCGCGATCAGCTCGTCTCGTAGTAGCAGTGCTTGTTGCACGCTATCTGCACCCGTGCAGATGTCATCCACGTAGACGTCGCGATCCAGTACTGCTGCGGCTCGAGGAAATCTTACCCTTTCCTGTGCGGCCAACTCTCGCAGCGTGCGTACTGCCAAAAACGGACTTGGCTTCAGACCATACGTTACCGTGTCAAGCTCATAAGTGACCATCGGCTCGTCAGGGCTCTCACGCCACAAAATCAGCTGGTACCGACGGTCATCTGGGTGTATAATTGTTTGGCGAAACATTATTTTGACGTCTGCGACGAACGCTACTTGGTGCAACCGAAAATCTGTGAGGATGTCCACAATGTCCCGGTTCAACTTGGGACCCGCGTGCAGACACTGGTTCACAGACACACCATTCGATGTAGGAGCAGAACCGTCAAACACTACCCGTATTTTCGCCTCCGGTGACTTCAAAACAGCCAGGTGTGGTATATAGTAATGCTCGACACACTTCCAATCTATGCTGGACACCGACATGTGGCCTAACTCTAGGTACTCCCTCATGAATTCGATATACTTCTGCCGAAGTGCTGCATCTCGCTTCATCTTTCTCTCCATAGCCAGTAGTCTCCGTTCCGCGATCTGTCGCGAACTACCTAAGGAGGGGCGGTTTGGGAGAAATGGCAGCCTGGTAACAAACCTACCTGACGAACTTCGTGCAGTGTTGTACTGATAGAACAGCTCGCACTCGTCATCCTCTGGCTTCCGTCTATCCGCTGTAGGTGGCTCCTCAGACTCCCAAAACCTCTGCAGCACCTCCGACAACACACTACCATAGAGCACCGTATCGCCCTCTGGTAGGTCCTGAGATCTCCAAACTGGGCCAAAAATAACATACCCCCCTGTGGTATCAACGGCCACTAAACCAGTTTGCTGAAGTACCCGTTTTCTGCCACACCAGAATCTCCCGAGGACGTCTGACCCGAGGAGAACGTCCACCGTACCAGGAGTATCAAATTCAGGATCAGCTAACTCTAAGCCTGTGGTTAACCCTCGTACCGTTGACGGTAACCGAACCTGAGGAAGTTTCCCTACCACTTCATCCAGCACCACTGCTGAGGCATGATAGCTGACCCCTGTACCTGTATTACCTAATGTGAACTTGAAGTTCACCTGACCCCGAACGTCAGGCACATCTACACCTCCAATACCTACAGCCCCATCCGTTGTGGGCCTTATATTTAAGCGTAGCCTACTCACCAGCTTACTAGACACAATACAACCCTGAGCCCCTGTATCTAACAAGGCTCTTACCTGTATGCTGCGGCCACCGTATCCCCATACCCAAATCATTGCCGTAGGCAACAATACCGTAATTGGCCGGGGGGCCGAAGCTGGCGTGTAGGCGGCGATTACCTAGCAGGAATCTAAGCGCGGAGTGTCCGCGTCCTGCGGGGGGGTCCCCTCTCTCCGTACACCTTCGAGTGGGTCCCACTCCTGCTGATAGGGACCTCTGGTCCTGTACGCCATGGCTGGCAGCCTATAGTAACCCTGCGGCAGGCGCGCGTACCGTGGATGCGCCTGTAGCCGCGGGTGCTCAGCCAAGGGGAGAGGCATGCGTGGGTCATGGGAACTCACCATGTTGTTCAGACCCGCCGAGTACTGCATGTACTGGCCCTGGTGTTGGCACCCGCCCGTAGCATCACGTACTTGTGATGGGTGCCTCTGACCTTGGACCTGTGACCACCTACCCTGTCCCGGCACCTGCTGCCGAGGTGGTGACTGTCTCGCGCGTGGTGAAGGGGGCATCACCTGCTGATGTCCCTGGCCTCGTCCCTGAAACCCTGGTGGAAGAGGACTCCTCCTTGGAGGGGGTGGGGAGCGTTGCTCCCGTCTAGGTAGGGCAGACTCCGTCCGCTGACCCGCGTCAGCTCTGCCTCCGTAATCTCCGCTGCGGTTCATGCATAGGAGCTGATGGTGGGCACCCTGGCAGTACCTGCAGTTGGTGCTTGATGGGCACTCTCGCACCTGATGCGGCCCCATACACCTAAAGCACCAACGCCGTTGCTGCACCACACCACGACGTTTCTGCACCCGCTGTGCAGCGAACTCCTCACACGCAGTCACCTGATGCCCCGCCTCTCTGCAGTAGGCACACCTCGATTCCAAATTAGCGACATTGTATCGCCTGGGTGGCCTACTCTTACCGTCTCGCACCTGTGCACCCGGCCGTTCCGGGCGGCGAGCGGCCGCAGACTCCGCGTGAGGCGACTCTCCAAATTGGGCATCTACCCGCCTGCACTCGGCCTCGAGGAAGGACTTGAGCTCCTCGAAGGTCGGGAGGTAATCAGATGTCTTACCTCCGTGTGACTGTTCAAAACGAGCGGCCATGTCGCTCGGCAGGCGGCGCAACAACGTGTGGACCAGGATATAATCATAGCCTGACACCGGCATCCCCTGTCTCTCAAGAGCGTTCACTGCAACGCAGACAGGGTTGAGGACCTTGGCCCTGAGGTCCGTCCCTCGTGTGATGGTCGGCACGGTGAGCCACTGTTCCAGGAGTTGGTCAATCATGAGACGTTTGTTGCTGTATCTCTCGATCAGCAAACCGCGAGCCGTCTCGTAACTTGCATCATCGACTGGTAGATGCTTTACCAGCTCATGGGGCTCACCTTGCAGCTTGGCCATCAATTGTGCCATTTTATATGCCGGCTGCAAGTCAGTGCGGTTATGAATCACACTGTCAAACAGATCCTGGAATCGGGTCCAATCCGTGTAGTCCCCGTGGAAGACCGGAATCGCCACAGCCGGCAGGGGCACTTGCACCCCCGGTCCCCGCGGACCATGGGGTGGGTCCGGCTCCCCAGCCCTACGCCTGGTGATCACAGCAGCCGCCTGCTGGATCTCCTGCCCTATCTCCAGGCACTGGGTCACATTCGCCCGGACCGTAAGTTTGACCTCCTCATCAGGCGTCCCATCAAATAACTCCTCGCATCCAGTGAGGCAATCCAACACCTCCGCGACCCGTTCGTCAATCCGTTGCGCACAAGCGATGAGTGCGTCCTCTCGGTCCCCGCGACCGACCATCGCCTGCTTAGTCGCGAACCACATTAGGTGCGCTCTAATTTTCGCCTGAAGCTGTCTAATTGTGGGAGCCATGGTACCAACCCAAAGTAACACCGAACCTTACAATAAAAAACAATAATCGGCCCTGATCCTACCGTTAGGATATCCGCACAGGGTAAACACAACGATAATAACAAGCAATTCACTAATTGATTGGCCCTGATCCTACCGATAGGATATTCTACACAGGGCACACACTACAATCACAATAAATATATTTTTTTTTATGTAGGTAGATTAAAAATCTTATACTAAAATAATCTTAAATCTAGTGGTTTTCTGAACCACGCTCTGCTACCAAAAATTGTCTAATTCCAAGCTAAACTCCCGCAGTGGAAGCGATTTACACAGGTAAATTTCGAACAAAATACCAGGAGTTCAACTGGAGGCAGACAATGGCTGCGTTACGCAGCGCTAAATAGCATACGCTGCACAATATAGCAGCGCATACTATGAATTAAACGTGAACCTAAATCTATTTAACTTAATTAACTAAGTTGATTGAAATTGGCTAATGATGTGTTCCAACCCTTACATAACTCAAGTCGGTAGTAAATACCGTCTGCCGATCTGGCGTTACGTCACACGTATTAGCACTAGATTCTAAGTAAGTACCTCCAAATTATATCACCCCACGAATTCCGCAATTCGTACTAAGGAGTCACAATGATATGGTACAACAAATATGACTAAAGGGAACACACTAAGACATACTAAGACAACTAGGTTTACCACTTACAGTCAACGTGCCGGTCCAAATGCATAAAATACCCAACGGAGAAAGGAAGTTCAGGGAATGGATCAAATGGGGAATTCCGTGGGTACTTACAGGGCTGGGTGGAAAAGATATCGACACCCAGCATTCCACTACAGCCTTGGCGCGTTATTCACTGCAAACCACTCACAGCTTCTGTTCGTATTCCACTTTGATATTAGTCATTACGCGTGACCCAACCCGAATTTGGGTCGTACAAACGCGAGCCGATATGGCCACTTGATGCCTATTCAACGCGACGCTCACGTGGAAGACGTCGAGACATCCAACAATCACTAAGCCTGGTATTCTAGTATAACCCAGGAGAGCCGCAATAATACGATGCACCAACACGCGCGATCTCAAATTGAATCGTCCATTACACGCGGCATCACAAAACGAACGGTTTTGAGTGACTGGGTAGTGCGGCGCCGAAACCACCGGTTGGCGCCGTCAGGCGGTCTGCGCGCACGTCGCCAGTCTCGCCCTGCGAGTGAGAAAGGGACAACACACGCCCAGAGCGACGCGTGCGATCGAGCACCGCGCCGCATTCATAGACCGTCATTAATACCTAACTCACCCCAGCATAACAACGCTAAATATTAAACACATGGGATGAGACAAGGTTGTTGCATTTAAAATGCTTTGGCGGCACTCTTCAAATGCTTCTTCAGCCTCTGGAGACCATTCAATGATTGTCTTATCATTCTTTTTGGCATTATGCAGATACTTATTAAGTTGTTGCTGCAAATGAGCTTGATTTGGTAAGCAAGTGCGGTAAAAGTTTAGCATCCCCAAGAAACGCCTCAACTCTTGCACGTTTTGTGGTTTTTTGAAATTCAATATGACTTCTGTGCGTTCAGCAGTGGGCGAAATCCCTTGGTCTGTAACTCTGTAGCCCAAAAATTCGATTTCGTTCTTTGCAAATTCGCACTTATCGACGTTGAGTGCCACACCGTATTCATCTAGTCGACTAAGAACTTGTTTTAGAACGTTCTTGTGTGATTCTTCGTCTTTCGTGAACAAAAGGATATCGTCAACATAAACGAATACTCCTTCCAATCCTCTCAGTACCTCGTGCATGAATCGCTGAAAAGTTTGACTTGCATTCTGAAGGCCGAAAGGCATGCATCGAAACTCAAACAGCCCAAAAGGCGTTATAATCGCGGTTTTTTCGGCATCTGCCATTGGTATACAATAGTATGCACTCTTCAAATCGAGCTTAGTAAACCACTTCATGCCATTCAATTTGTAAGTAAAGTCTTGGATACGCGGAATCGGATATCTATCAGGCAACGTTACTGCAATGAGTCGACGATAGTCACCACAAACACGTAAGGTGCCATCTTTTTTCTTAACAACGTGAAGGGGGCTTGCCCAAGGGCTCTTCGAAGGTTGACAGATTCCTAATTCCATCATTTTAGCAAATTCATCTTGAGCCGCTTTGTATTTGTCAGGTGGAAGAGGTCGTGCTTTTGCATATAACGGCGGTCCCATAGTCTCAATGTGATGTCTTACACTTTGCTTGGAGGGCTCCTTCAGCGATGATGGCCTGATTACGTTCGGGAAGTCCTTCAAGATGTCGAAGTACACATGATCTGAGTTCAACATGTGAATGGATCCTCGAACTGATCTAACGGAAATTGCTTTTACTGCTAGTTCCGTTTTCAAGTCAATTAATCTTTTATTGTGAATATCAACCAATAATTTGAAATGATCCAGAAAATCTGCGCCAATCATTGAAATCTTAACGTCTGCTAGAACAAATGTCCATGTGAATTGGCGTCTTAAGCCTAAGTCGAGGGCCATACTTTTCTCCCCATAAGTCCTGATTGGTGTATTATTTGCTGCATAAAGCCTATATTCGTGACTACTGCTACCGGCTCTTTTGCCTTTTGCTGCCAAAACCGACACTTCAGCGCCAGTATCAATTAAATAACGCTCCCCGGTTTTCTTATCCAAAATTAATAAGCGGCGATTCCTCCTGACACCGATTTCCACTGCAATCGGGTCCGAGACTAGTTTCCCGACCTCCAAGCGGGTTTCCATGAGCACGGGGGCGAACATTTGTATGCTCTCTTAGCAAAGGTGGCATGATACCAACAAAGCCCCTTCTGTTCCATGATTTTGTTTACGGAGCTATCTCGTCGATTTTGACTGCGAGAGCGAGAGCGAGAGCGATCACGCGACCAACTGCTGGAGCCGAGTCGAGGGTGTGATTCCCGCGATTGCTTGTTGTATAATTCGTCCACTTTGGTTGATAACTCGGAGATCTGTCTGCTAAGCTGATCACTCTGCTGCTGGTCGATAGACAATGGCGCGATAGATGTCGCCGCCGTATACTCTTAACATTTTATCTGCCATCAACGCCAGTTTATCTAAGTGTACCTCAGTGCTTATTGCCAATACAGTTCTCATGTGCACTGGTAGTTGTTTCATCCAATGTATTTTTAAGCCATCCTCAGTTAATATACCAGCACCAAGATCACGCAGACGACGAAGCAACTGACTCGGCTTTTGATCGCCTAACTCCTGTTCTCCTATTAACTTCTCAAAATTCTGAACATCTGACTGCTCGTACGACGCTATCAGACGCTCCTTGACAGCCTTGTATTTATTATCGGGTGGTGGATTCTTCAAAATGTCCGTCAAATGCCTTAAATCTTCTTCTTTGAGCTGTTGAAGCAATAAAGCGTATTTCTGGTCATCGCTCTTTTTCTGGGGGTCAATTACCGCCTCAAACTGAGCGAACCAACCAGTTGGAAACTCGCGCCAGAAGGGAATAATCCTCGACTGAATAGAAACACCACTGACGCATTCATGGCGAGTTTGCTGCTCCTCTTGTTTTTTTAGTTCTTCCTGTCTTTGCTGCTCCTCCTGAGCTTTAGGAGCTTCTTCGTCGTTGTTTACCATGATTGTTTTTGAGAAATTACTATGATGAATTGCGGCGAATGCAACGGTTTCTTGCTAAGACGGGGTCACCAATGTGGGACGCTAGTTGCGAACCACGAGAGAGGGTTGAAGGAGTGGAAACGCTAGTTGCGAACCACGAGTGGGTGTTGAGGAAGTGGAAACACTAGTTGTGTACCACGGATGTATGTCGGGGAAGTGGAGACACTAGTTGCGTACCACGAGTGAGGAGGCGAAATGAGACAAGGGTTTGGTTTGGGCTTGGGCAGTCGAATGCCAGTTTATTCAAGTTCTCACCGCTATTTATACAAATGTGAACTTAATATAATAGTCAGTTGAGGGTGTTCTGTTTATCATTATTAAGAGGATACCCACAAGCTAGATTAATAGACAACTGTGGGTAGACCAAATATGAAGATTGTGGGGACACCCACATAAGTATGACCGTATAACCATAAATTAATTAATTACATTATAAAAATTCATAATGATAATTCATAGGCACTATAATCATAATGATAATTCATAGGCATTATAATATAAGTTTCTTTTTCTACACACATAATTTGTATTATATCTCATTCGACTTTCAAAATTTTTATTTATCCTTTTTTATTTTTAAATACCCAAACAATTTAAATTTTAAAATGTCAAACATTGTAATTGGCTTTACAAAATGTATGTCAACTTTCTTGTAAAACAAATTAGTTATAAGCTGTAATGTTTGCTTGTGAACAATAAAATAAAATAAAATAAAAAATAAAATAGGAGACGCCAAGTCAAAAATTATTAGAATTAAAAATCGGTTGGCCCGGTATGTAAAGGTACCAGACTAAATACCGAAATCAGTAGGAAAAACCTAATTAATAAATAATATTATGAAAAAAAAAACACAGTACCTAACTAAAAAAAAAAAATTTACTTAGATCAAACTGAAGATCCTTGATTCCAGACAGAGTCCTCTGCAGTCAGACCAGAAAATCTTCTAATCAAGCGGCTCACACGCACGTTGCACGGACCAAAACAGGATCGCAATTAGTTCCACCGCGAAACCAGAGATATAGTGAAACGCTGACTTATGGTGTACTTCTTGTATTTGTCCGAAGATCGTTCGGAGAAGAGTGATCTACTAAGACTAAGTTACATCAAGCTTATATACTAATTAAAACTACGTGAATTGATGACGCTCTTGAGATAACTTGCTTACCTAGATGAACTTTGAATCTAGCTCATTCTAACTAGGTGAAGTAAATATCAGCATCAGCTGGTTCCGGTTTGGACACAGCTGACGCTGTAATCTTAACTCCTCCCTCCTTAAAATGAGTTTTTTTATAAATGGTTACATGTTTAAAAAAACGTCTAAAAATAAAGTAAGAGATAATAACACAAACTATACAATATAAGATTATGGTCCAAATACTGATAGAATAACTAACATCAAAGTCGAAAAAACCTGAATCGTTGTCGTCGTCTATGAAGGTGGATAGTTCCCGTATTTCTCTGAAGTCTACGCCCCTAACATCGATTGCCTTATTGCTTGTCTCTAGCTTCTGGAATGGGTACAGCTTCGGCAGTACCACCTTTGGTAGATTGATTACAGTTGATGTTAAGTTTGTAGTAGCTCTGATAACACGATCTCCTATTTCTGTAGTACATTGTGGTGCTGGACTTATCAAGTAGGTTCCTTGGAGGTTGTGTTTCACGACTTCATTTCCACAGGTTTCTGTCACGATGGTAGTATTTTCTGTGTAAAGGAGCCAGAAGTTGTCTGCGACGTACTGTAATCGAGTAGTTTCGATCTTCACCTGTCTTAGAGTACATTGTGTCAATTCTTCTTTGATCAGCATCATTTGTTCTATACATGTTTCCATCGGGTAGTTGACCATGTTATCATCATTACAAAGGAATAGGTCGTCTTCGGTGTTCTCACATTCCTTTTTCATGGGTCTGAATTTCATACCTGTCACTAGAAGGTATGGGTATTTTGGAATTATGGTGTAGGTTTTCTGGGAATCTGGGTTATATGTGGGAATAGGGATAACTTTATAATATATATAATTCTGAGACTCTACAAGAGGTACTTCTAATATGAAAATCACCTTATTCCCCGACAAATAAGATTTGAGCGATATAGATCGTTCAATCTTAAAAATATTGTGTTCGTTTACTTTAGTAATTAAATTGAAGTGTTCATTAACTGAAGTCAAAACCCCCAATAACTCAGTTGAATTAATAATTGAAGGATGGAGTGTATGGAGCTTGCTAAAGGTTATTGCTGTTTCTATTTCATAGATTATAGTATACAAAGTTCGAAAATTACTTAAAATTTGATAGCAACTATTAACTACCGACAATGTATTTAACGTATTCTTTTCAGCAGTAATAAAGGTTTCCAGAACTTTTGTTTTTCTGTCGATAAACTTTATGTTTCCATTCATTTCCTCTGATACGTTTACTAACTTACTAAATGCTTTATTGATCAAGGAAACCCTTTTGTCTAGAGAATGTTCATGGGCTCCTATATTTTTTATTAACATGTCATATCTTTGAGCGTCTTCATAATCTAAATTTCCACTTATTAACTTAACAAGAGACCCTAAAGGATTTATTAGTCCCCTCTTTACTCTTTTAGTAAATGTTATTTGATTAAGCCTATCTACTACTAATGTCTTCATAAAATCTAATTGAATTTGCAATCCCGTCACCTCTTGTTTAAGACCATTATTTTTTGCTACTAAATTATTTAGGTTATTATAAGTTTCGATATTATATTCTAGTTGTGCCTCGATCGGCTCTAAATCTACAATCTTAATTATCTCCCATTTGCCATTCCTCATCATCGCTGTCCCGATTTTTAGTACCGCTACACCCTTGTTCATTTTTATTTTGTTTATTTCTACGCCGTTTATGAGAGTGACTAGGCCCAGCATCAGCATCCGCCATCTGTGGAGGACGTTTGATATTTTTAATAGCAACCTTAGTATCCCTATTCTTCATTTTAACTGGAATAATATTTCTGTCTACTTCACCGGTTACTATTACTTTTTCGTACCTAGGGAGATGCTTGGCCTTTCTTGTACGAGTGTCTTTAGCAAAAATTACATCCCCACTTTTTATTTCTGGAGGTTCTTCACCCCCTAACTTACTCCTTACTTTGATTTTATTCTCAATAAGCTTTTCTGAAATGTGTTCATACAAATACTTCATTCTTTTTCTGTGATCTTGTATTAATTGTTGTTTAAGGTGCTTTTCTCTATCTAACTTGAACACTGAGTTTAAATCAGTGTGTCCAAAGACTACCTCAAAAGGTGTGCAATCGGTTGCACTATGTATGCTGTTGTTATATGCCATGATAGCATACGTCATTACAGATACGGCATCTAACTGATTGTGTTCATTAGCTGCCAATCTATAGACTTCAATGATAGTTGAATGAAATCTTTCAACTATAGCCATTGAGTTTGGGTGGCTAGGGGTTCCAATGTGTTGATCAATCTTATACATCATAAGAAGTTCAGCAACTAATTCGTTTTTAAATTCGGCCCCAGGGTCACTATTGATTTTACCTGGTTTCCCATATAAACTGAAGTATTTTATAAGAGCTTTCACTATTTCAGGAGTACTTCTGTTGGGAATGTAAATTGCTTGAGCAAATTTGCTGAATGCATCAACTAATGTTAAGTAGTGGTTGTTTTCAATGAAAAGCAAATCCATAAAAATCTCCTGAAACGGCATATTTTGTGTCTGTGTCAACTGAATATGAGGCTTTATTGGTTTCCTTTCATACTTCATCTTCTTACAAGCCTCGCATGCATTGATGAAAAGTGCTATTGATTCTCTCATATTCGTCCAAAAGTAATGACGTCTGAGTTTAGCAAATGTTTCGTTAATACCACGGTGGCATGTCTTACTAATATGATATCTTTCTATCATAGTTATTATATCCACTTCATCATCTAAAACTACCACTCTTTCTGTGCATTCAATGAAATTACTGATTTTAGCTTTAAAAAGTTTTCTTATAACGGAAGTAAAATCTACTCTAAACTGGTCTTCTGAAAAATAGAAATAATATCTTTTTTTCAAATTAATGTGTTTCTTTAAAAATTGTCGTATGAGATATTTATTATTTAAGGGTAAGAATATTTCAGTAATTTGCATTGATCCCTCAGATCTATCATTCTCGCATATCGTATTTTTATCCCAATCATGCACTATTATCTGTCTTGGTTTCATATCGATAGGTTCATTCAGAACCACTAAATTCTTATCACCAAGTGACTCATCATTATCGCTTTCTGAATCCGAAATTTCTATTGTTTCTACGCTTTCGTCTTCTGAATCCGATAATTCAATTGAATCCTCCTCTTGTATTACATTCAATCTGATTCTGGATAACGCGTCGGCGTTGGTATTCTGTTTCCCCTTTTTATACTTTACATCAAAATCATATTCTCCTAACAATAACCTCCATCTTATTAGTTTGGTGTTGGGGTCGTTAATCTCATACAGCCATTCCAAGGGTTTATGGTCTGTGATGACCGTAAAACGTTTGCCAAATAAGAAGTGTCTAAAATGCTTAATAGCCCAAATAATCGCTAAACATTCCTTCTCTATTGTACTGTATCTAGTTTCTGCACCATTCAAAGTTCTACTAGCGTATGCTACTGGTTTTTCTGACCCTAAAGGTCCCTGTGAAAGTACGGCGCCTAACGCGTAGTTTGAGGCATCCGTCGTTAGAATATACGGTTTATTAAAATCTGGGTATTGCAAGACAGGATCGTTAGTTAAGATTTTCTTACAAGTCTCAAATGCATTCTTGAATTGTTCAGTGTGCACAACTTGCGATTTCTTTTTTAAACTTTCTGACAATGGTTTTGTAACCCGTGCAAAATCTTTGATGAATTTTCGATAGTATCCGATTAACCCCAGAAAACTTTTGACTTCAGTTTTAGTTTTCGGAATTGGGTAATTTAATATTGATTTTATTTTGTCTTCGTTTGGTTTGAGTCCGTCACTGGTAAGTGTGTGACCCAGATATACAACTTCTTTGTTTAGAAACTCTGATTTATCTAGTTGCACTTTTAAATTCATTTCGCGAAATCTATCGAATATAGTTTTAAGTTTTGAAATGTGTTTTTCTAATGTTGTTGAAAAAATAATTACATCATCTAAATAAACGAAACAATGCAACCCTACTAGTCCCCGCAACACATTATTCATTGCTCTCTGAAAGGTAGCAGGAGCAGTTTTTAAACCAAAAGGCATCCGGTTAAATTCATATAACCCAGACGGTGTCCTAAAAGCAGTTTTCTGCCTATCGTTTTCATCAACCTGTATTTGATGATATCCACTAGCCAGATCAAGGGTAGTGAAATAAGTACTTTTTCCAATCTGATCCAAAATATCGCTAATGTTTGGTAATGGATATTTGTCGTCTATTGTGACTTCATTCAACTTTCTATAGTCTACAACCATTCTCCATTTCTGTACACCTGACGCATCCTTCTTCTTCTTTACCAAGTGCACTGGTGCACACCAAGGCGAATTAGATTCGCTTATGATTCCATCTTTCATCATCTTATTTACCTGACGCTCTATTTCCTGTGCTTGGACTTGAGGTAATCTGTAGGCTTTTACATGTATTGGTGTCTCGTCTTTCAGTCTGATTTTATGTTTGACGTCGTTTGTGAAAGATAACGGTATATCTTCACAATAAAATATGTCCTTGTATTCTTCGCAGACCTGCCAAATCACTTGTCGTTCTTCATCATTCAAATGTGACAAACGCAATTTCTGTAAGTTCAAGTCTAATATTTCATTTATTCTCCCATTCTGTTCAATGCTTTCACACTCATTCGTACTTCCAAATACGGCCCTGTTCTCATTTATATTGTTTACAATTAACTCACTATCATATGTCTCTACTTCAAATTGCTGATCAATAGTTATCAGTTGCTCGTCAAGTGTGATATTTTGCATTATTGTCGTTGCGTAATTATTATCGCACCTGACTAACGCAGCTGGCATTCGGACACCTGACCTGAATTCTACATATTCTAATATCGCATCGCCTTGGGTCAAGTTCACTGGCAAACTTACTTTTATTTCACTACGTGCTGGTATTTTATAAGTTTGTTTTGTTGGTTTTACCAATGGTTTAACCTGCTCTGCACTCTGGGGGTTGTAAACAAAATCAATTCGTACCTTATCTGTGATAAGTTTTTGGTTTTTTGTGTCTACCACCCCGTTTAACCTTTTTAACACATCTATGCCAAATAAACCGTCATATTTGTTGTCAACAGTGTACAAATAAAACTTATGCATACCTACGGTATTGAAAATTGGGAATATTGGTATGTCAGCTACTTCATTATGTGGACTGGTAGCGTGTGTACTAACCACTTCAAATGGTTCGTTCTTGATAAATTGGCTGTAAAACTTTGATGCCAAACTCGGCTTTATAAACGACCTGGTACTCCCCGTGTCGATCAAAAATGTGCATCGAGTTCTGGGACATATAAATGTGGAAGGTCATCCCTACCACTATAATTTAGCTTTATCCGTTCCAGTGATTGGAGGCCCCTTTGTAAAAATTTTGAGAATTATTTGAACGTGGGTAAAGTTGACCTTGCGCATTGTTAAGACCCTGTATACTGCTAGGACCCTGTATTTGATCATCGTAATACTGCGTATAGTTCAAATTTATTCTTTGGCCTACATTCGCGTTATTATAAGAATTACTGTACCTATTGTTACGCATAAGCGGAATTTGCTGATCATTGTAAAACATTCTGTTTTGCTGTACTGCATTTTGCGGATTATAATAATTATTGTGGTAAAAATTTGAATTTCTATTTTGAGGTGTGTGACCGATATTATTATAAAAGTTACTATCGCCTGAAAATCTTGATCTACTACCAGTTTCCTGACATTTTTGTCTGTACACCGACTGAAAGTTTTGTTCCTCAACGACTAAGTTAAGGGCGTCTTCCATAGTAGAGACATTTTTGAAACGCATAATTTTAATAAATTCGTTTGGTAAATTATACATGAAAACGTTCAAAGATAATCTCTTATACATCTCTTGCTTAGCAATCTGTGTTGCCTGATCTGACACAACTTGATTGATTTTCAAAAACAAACAGCTCTGTACTTTCTTAATTCTCTGTGAAAATTCTACAAAGCTTTCACCTCTATTTATTTTTAATGACTCTAATTCCATAACTATGGCTTCTTCTGTACGCCTGTCCCCGTAATTAACACTTAGCAAGTTCTTTAACTCATTCCATGAGTTAACATGGTTTTGGCCTTCAATTAATGTAGACACTTCTTTTGATAGCCTCCCCGTAATAAGATGATACAAATATTCATTTTGTTTTGTATCGCCTTTAAAAGTATCCAATAAATATTGAACTTTACTGAAAAATATTTGCAATTGCTGTGAATCCCCATCAAAGATCGGAATTATCTCTACAATTGAATTCGGTACTATTTTGATATCTGCCATTTTTTTATGTAATAAAATATGAAACTACTACGAAAACACTAAATAACGCGTAAACCCCTTATACTCGAAATGATCTATTAAATTAGCAAAACTACGATTTTAATAATTATGCCAAGGAAATAGATTTTGGTTTGGTATTATTGTATTAAAAGCGAAGTTTCTTTTAGGACACAATAATACCGGTCCCTACCTATGCTGTTTAAACCCTTATCTAAGAATATACCAATTAAATTATCACACCCACGATTTTAATGGTTATGACAAGGAAATTAGTTTTATTTTGGTATTATTGTATTAAAAGCGAAGTTTCTTTTAGGACACAATAATACCGGTCCCTACCTATGCTGTTTAAACCCTTATCTAAAGAATATACCAATTAAATTATCACACCCACGATTTTAATGGTTATGACAAGGAAATTAGTTTTATTTTGGTATTATTGTATTAAAAGCGAAGTTTCTTTTAGGACACAATAATACCGGTCCCTAATTCGTTTTTGTGGTATCGTACACAAAAGCGGTATATTTTAAGTAGGTATAGTTTTCCTATTTATGCTAATGAATTAATAATCAATATAACCTATCGTTACCTACACAATAATACAATAATAACGAATAAATAAATACAATATAACGGAAAGGAAAAGACAGGAAGTGACAAAGTATTACTCACAGAATCTTTGCAGTAGTTTCCATTCCGGGATCCTCTTCCTTCAATTATCGACACGTCCTTGAAGTACCCTGCGACGTTCCTCCACAATACTTGGGAAATTTGTAAGTTCGGCAATCTGCACGGTAAGCGTTGCTCCGGCTGGACTCGTCCTTGGCTCTGGAACAGTGTCTCGTCAGCAACAGGGGCTGGCTGAAGGTGTCCTTGGCTCTGGATCAGCGTCTCGTCCTCTGCAGATTGTCACCGGCTGCGCCACTCAAGATATAGTGAAACGCTGACTTATGGTGTACTTCTTGTATTTGTCCGAAGATCGTTCGGAGAAGAGTGATCTACTAAGACTAAGTTACATCAAGCTTATATACTAATTAAAACTACGTGAATTGATGACGCTCTTGAGATAACTTGCTTACCTAGATGAACTTTGAATCTAGCTCATTCTAACTAGGTGAAGTAAATATCAGCATCAGCTGGTTCCGGTTTGGACACAGCTGACGCTGTAATCTTAACTAGCGCTAGTGGTAAAAATTACTAAAAACGAAAAAAGTCATTACACAGTGCGGGGATTGAACTGTACCACATCCTATGCGCCGATATTTCATCAAAAGTAGATGATTAGACCACTTGGCCACTAGAACTCAATAGATGTCAAATTAAACAGCCTGTTCAGTATAGCTTCGTTCTTTCTCAGATGATTGTCAAACTTGCTGGGTATGTTAATGTTGGGCGTAATATAATTTCAAAAGCGCCTTCATTTCAAATACTGGACTGGTATTGAGCATTCGAGGTTATTTCACATCACAATAACTAACCACTTTTAGGTAAAACCCGTCGAAGGTAATTATGCTAAAGCACTAAGTTATATTATGCCATTCAAGTTAAAGGGCTCTAAGGGCTTGTGTTCACTCATAAACTACATTTGAAGCGGGTAGGTACACGCGCTCCTTAAATAACATCAAAAAGCACTACTGAGCGGAGGAATCACTTTGCAAACGATTTCACATCATTATCTCACTAATAAAATTACGAAATTACGAAGCGTTGATATATCTTCGGAAAGTTACAGTATTTTTAAAACAGGAATGAAATTGAGCACTTGTTGACGTAGGCAGTGCCGTGAATGTCAAAAATCTTTTTTTGTTTGAATATTATTCAACTATATTATTAGCAGTATCCATCCTGTACCACTACCTAAGGGGAAATTTGCTAAAACGTCATATGTGCTGAGTTTTCCAACCCCCGCGAGGATCCTGTACTACATGACATTGTACCTACAGATGCACATGGTCCATGGTCTATGCGGTGCCTTCAATATCGACTCTCCATGCATGAAAGATGGCCGTTGCACAAAAAATACTCACGCGCGCAGGTTATCGACACAGTGACAGGCGAAAATGGGTATCCTTTATATCGTCGACGTCTACCACAAAACGGTGGCTTCACTGCTTAAATGAGACAGACAGACAGACAAAAACATTTTATTGCTCACACTAATAATTATAAAATAAAAAAGAACAAAAATAAACAACACAATATACGCAAAGGCGGTTTTATCGCTTTAAGCAATCAAAAGAGACTTCGTGGTCAACAAATTACGGTCGACAATAGGTGGGTCGTGCCTTACCCACCTGTACTGTCAAAGACTTTCCGGGCTCACATAAACGTGGAAATGTGTAACAGTGTTCAGTCAATCAAGTATATATGTAAGTACGTTAACAAGGGAAGCGACCAAGCGACATTTGCTTTGAGGAATAACGACCGCAATGAAGTGAGCCGCTTCAAATCTGAAAGATACATTAGTTCTTCTGAGGCTGTATGGAGCACACTAAGTTTTCCAGTGCATGAGGGGCATTCAACAGTTATGCATCTTGATGTGCATTTAAAAAATGGGCAGCGTATATATTTTGAGGCACAGAATGTTCGGGAACATTTGAAAAGCCCCAGAAAAACAACTTTACTTGCTTTTTTACAACTATGCGCCGCTGATAACTTTGCAAAAATATTTCTGTACAACAAAAATCCATATTTTTATATTTACGACAAGCAGCGTGGCATTTTTAATCGCAGAAGAAGAGGAACGGTGGTAGATAGTTAGCCAGGTGTTTTTAAAGATCATGTCGTGGAAAGGGTTTACACAGTTCATCCAAATAATAGTGTACTCTCATCTTCTTCTATTTTCTGTACGTGGCCGACTTCTTTTTCCGCGCTAAGAACATTCGAAAATATTACGCATCCAACTTTTCAAGCCGCTTGCCTGGCGCGTGGTTTATTAGATGACGACTAGCACTGAGATGATACTTTGGCTGAAGCTTGCGCCAGTGACAGCCCACGGCGTCTACGTCATTTATTCTCAGTAATGCTGGTGTTTTGTGGATTGTCTGATGCCGCACAGTTGTGGCAAAAATACCAAACCTATTTGTCAAAGGATTATTTGCGTGAATGGGGCAAGTTGTTGAAGGTGGTACAATAAATGTGGAAGTACATGACAGCATTATAAATCGTTGTTTAAAAGATCTTTAAGACATCGTTTTATCTATTGATGGTAATCTTCTGTCAAGTTACGGTTTGCCCGAACCTTTAAATAAAGAACGCGGAAACAGGAAATATACAGCTGAGACAAACTATAATCCTCTTGAAATTTCGGAAACTTTACGCCAAGGTATACCTACTTTAACACCTGAACATAGAAGAATTTTTGACCGTGTTTGTGGCAGCTCTAATGATGATTTAAGAGAACTGTTTCTCTTAGATTCCCCAGGCGGCATAGGATTTTTTTTTTAACTAAAGTCATCCTGGCACAAATAAGAAGTCAAGGCAAAATTGTTTTAGCTGTAGCCTCTTTAAGCGTAGCAGCCACGTTACTGCCCGGTGAAAAAACTGCTCATTTCACCTTTAAAATTCCATCGCAGTTGGATATCACTGAAAAACACCGGTCTGCGATATATCGCGAAACGATGAAAAAGCACAAGTTTTGCGCGACTGTCATTTGATTGTGTGGGATGAGTGCACGATAGCACATCGTAAGGCAGGCTGTTTATAGGACGTTGCAGGATATTCGCCAAAATAACAGAGAAATGGGAGGCGTAACAGTACTTTTTAGCGGAGACTTCAGGCAGACATTGCCTGTGGTCACTCGAGGCACCAGAGCTGACAAAATTGACGCATCCCTTAAAAATTTGAATCTCTGGGTCAGGATTACACGCTTGCAGCTAACGGTGAATATGAGGGCCAGAATAAGTGAAAATCCAAACACTCAGCAGTTCTCTGATTTGTTACTTCAAATTGGTGAAGAAACGTATCCAGCCGAAAACATACAAATAAGTCTGCCACAAACTTTGTGTCAAACAGTTATCATCTTTAGCAGAACTCATTTGGTCAATTTATGGTAACATAGATGAAAATTTGACAAATTGTGATAATTCTTGGCTTTGCGAGCGAGCTATTCTGGCCCCTCGCAACAATCAGGCTGTAGACATTAATGGTGAGATCCTGGCGAGTGTTTCTGGTAAAACTTTTGAGTATATTTCGGTCAATAGAGTCATGAATTAGAATGAAGCTACAAACTACCCAATAGAATTCTTAATTCATTGTCTGCGCCGGGATTACCATGTCATAAAATCGTTTTGAAAGTAGGTGTGCCTATAATGCTCTTGAGGAATCGTAGCCCGCCAAAACTGTGCAACGGGACCCACTTACGAGTGTTTGCTCTGCAGCGCAATAATGTAATAGAGGCTGAGGTGATAACAGGATGCAGTGCTTGCGAGCAACTTTTCATACCCCGAATACCACTGATATCCAATAACTTTCCTTTTTTAAACGCGTGCAGTTACTTATTTGTGTTTGTTTTGCAATGACCATCAAAACAGGGCACAGGGCCAGACGTTGGGTACCGAGGGCTTTGATTTATCTTCCAGCTGCTCTTCAAACGGCCAATTGTATGTGGCTCTTTCACGTGTCAGTGACGCTTATAGTCTGTTTGTATACGCGCCAGACAACGTTACTCATAATGTTGTTTATAGAGAGGCTCTCTGAACTATCTAACATTTTAGTAGAAGTAGGTACAGTCGCTCATATAACATAAGGTAACAGGCATTATAAGTGGTATTAAACGAACACTACGAGTGTGCTTTGTGTGAAAGAGGTTAACTATTTCACGCCTTACCACAGTAGGTCTGTGGTGTAATGGTCTAACTGCTCGGTCGTAACCTTAAGCAAAGCCACGTTCGAGGTTCGATCCTCGGGTTGTCAAAGCGTTTGTTTTTCTTTTTTGTGTATTATTTTGAAACGTGTTTTGTTGTATTATGTTTTTGTCGGTAGCTGGTGACTCCAGGGATATAAAAATAAGGCTTAAGTATATTTTAAATACAATAAGAAAGCTTTATAAGCTTTCTTATAAAACATGAGGTGCTAACTAAGTAATTATAGTATGGTAAGTGTGAGCACGGAGCTATATTACAGAAAAAATAATTTGTATGAAAGTAGCGACATCTGGTAATCAGTAGTAGTAACACGATGTTCTCTCTGGTCATCGCCAAGCGTCTGAGTGGGGAGTTATACCTGAGCTGATTATGGTATAGATGTTTCTAACGTATTAAGGGGTAGTTTATGTAGACCTACCTATACCTAATAATATCGTCTAAAAATTAAAAAAATGTAATAGGTACCTGTTTTTTATATTTATTGCTAGGCAGGTTTTTATTGTTACATATTGGTAATATTATTTCATCATTACGATATCATCTTTAAAACATAATACATATAAATTAAAATAGAAAGAAATAAAAGTGAACAATAAATTGAAAGTATTTATTTATTTACAACGTTTGTTTTACAGCGTCATATAGGTGCTATGCTTAGTAACAACATAGGTAGGTATATCTATTTGATTATGAGACAGGTTTGAAACAACGATTTAAATAACTTAGTTTACAACTGCTTCCTTTGATTAGCTAGCACACAGTGAATAAACATGTATAGTTAAATACAATAACATCACTTTGGCGCTTATTTAAGAATGAGTTGCACAGCTATTATAATTTTGTCATCCATCTCAGGGTAAAAAATGGTCCAGAAGGAACCTTACGAACAACCAAAATGAAACTACCGATGTATAAAAACTTATTCATTCATATATATTGCACGCTCAAATACAAAGAAAAGTTCATTTCTTTTTAAGTATAAACCGAATATCTCGTGTATTTTTAGTGCATTAAATTATATTTGAGCGTTTTTCTTGGCTTCACTCCGGTTATTTGTAGGGTTCCCTCTGATATTTTTAATACATTTCGGTTAAAGAAACTTAGTAATGTGGTCTGTAAAATAACAAAAATACTCTTGGGCAAATTGAATTCTATCCTGACAATGTCTATTAGACAAGGCGATTTTTTTGCCGGTTTGTATGTTTTGAACCCTTTCGCATGCAAATCTTTGAGCACGGTGTGCACAGATATACCATGTGCTGTTTACTTTGTTGATGCAAATAGTTTGGCAGTGTGCGTTGCAATTTCATCCCGATGACGTACACACTGAGGAGCAAACATCTTGGGGGCAAAACCAGGCTTAATACGTTGAACATCTCCAGTGTCACCATGACGCTGAATCCACAATCTTACGGCTTTCCTCTGCAAATAAATAAATAAATCCTAAATTAGAAGAATGATCCTACAAAGTTATCTTCCTACCATATAACATTTATTGAAACCTAATATTAAAATACATTGTATTAAAATGAGGATTTTAATGACGTAGGTAAGTAACACAATATTTTACTTACCAAAATATTTAATTTACGAGCAATTTCACTAATTGACATTTGCTGTTCATGTAACACCACAATTTCAGCCTTCATAAAAACTGATAAATTATGCATTTTCATAAAAATTGATAAAGTTCTGTTAGAATTCAAGAAGCACTCTTGTCGCATCCAAAGTAGACGATCAATAGTAAAGAAACTAATTCATTCAAGCTGGACTGGTTATTTATAAGTAATTTTTATTGGCTACCTGCAATTTTATACCAGACTCGCGGTATATTCAATCATTTTTAATCTGACTTTCTATGACGCGTCATGTTATTGATAAGCTTGTAGCAATCAGTTAAAAATTTGAACGTTTTACGTAATAAGCATCTGGTCTAGGGGCTTCGCTGTCGGATGCAACGCAGAATAGCCACGGTTCGAATCTCGGCCTACGCCAGAATGGTAACTGTCATATATTTATGTTAGAATTTTAGTTTCTAAGTGAATGATTGCGAGTTCGATTATACTTCGTATATGGCTTGCGAAAAAGTTTCCAGCAAGTAATTTAAACAGGTTTAAGTGACGTTTGCAACGCTAGTAGATTCCGGCTAACTAGCTCAGTGCTGCCACCAAGTTTAAATATTGGCGAAGAGTTTGATGTGGTGGTATGTGGTAGTAATTTTATAGTTAGTGTCGCTGGTGGCACATCTTTGTGTTGAATAGAGAACAAATACCTTTGATACTTCGCATATGCATGCCTGTTACCTTAAGTAGTATAAGAGACTGTACATCCTAGACTAAGGCCCTGTCCGCACAGCGATTTTTTTCTCGCTTTTTTGTAACACACTGAATCTTATGCAAGTTTCCGCACTGACGAAAAAATATCGCGTGTTATTTCATAGAAAATAAAAAATTGCGCAAGAAAAAAAAAACGCGTAACGCGAATAAAATTCGCTGTGCGGACAGAACCTAAGTTCCACATCGTCTAATAATATAAGATCAAACGAACTTCTCAAGTGAAGTTCGATCATTATTATATGAATCGCTTCATTTGAAGATACAATATTCACAACGTAGTCCCTTAAACCTACAGGTGAGATTTGCACGCATTTTAAAGACACTCAATTGACTTTTTGAGTACCGATCGTTCCGATCGGCTGTTCAACCCCACTACGAGTTGGAGTGCGGGGCCGGCTGGGGCCCGCTACCTGCTCGATGCTCATTCTTTTTAGAGTAAATAGCAAAACTTTTTACTTAGGGCCAAAGCTTGAACTTGGGTGGGTGGGTAATTAACTTTAATCTTCAAATGAAGCGATTCATATAATAATGATCGAACTTCACTTGAGAAGTTCGTTTGATCTTATATTATATTTCATCGCTTCATTTTTCAGATACAATATTCACAACGTAGAATTTTAGAGAGATAAGTTTTGCTATTTTGATTTGCTTTGAAATAAAAAAATAATTTTATAAGAAAAAATATATACTTTTATTTTTTTCTCATAACATGCTATAATCATACAGAACGTATACTAACAATAATTGGTATTATACCACTGAGATTCACATGTTATTATTACTAGAAGATATACATACTGATCTTGCAAAATCACCGTCATTTACTATGACTCTATTATAAAACCGAGCAAAGCTATTTGAAGCGGGTGTCCAGCCCGCAGCTTTGCGGATGGTGTCGACACTGAGGCCCGCACAGTGCGCGGCAGAGGTGGCGGCGTGCCGCGTGCTGTGCGCGCCAAATGTCGACACGTCCACGCCACTCTCTGATAACACTTGCTTAATCCAGCGACTGATAGACTGGGTTGAAGCTGGTGCATGAGGAAATCGATGCGTTAGAATAAGCCGACCTTTAGTGTCGGTTCTTTTGTTTTGAGTAAGAGAAATATAATCTTTTAATGCGGTTACAGGACAGATGTTTTCATTTTCTGTAAAAATGGTAATATCAGTACAGGTTGATCACGCCCAGGACCAGAAGTTTTAATCAAATCTGTAATCATAATTTTAGCACCACTACCGGAGAAAGAAATATTTTCAAGTCTTATAAGTGATAACGTTTGTACCCTATGAGCGGTACAAAGAGCTAATAAAATGACTAGCTTTTTAGTTATTTTTTCAAGCGATAATGTGTTATTGGGGAACCATTGAGAAACAAGATTTAACACAAGTTGGGGATCCCAGGTTTGTGTGTATTTAGGCATATTTGGTTTTAATCTGTAAACTCCTTTGATTAAGCGTTTTATGTACTCATGGGACCCAACGTTATCACCCAGAAGAAGAGACAACGCTGAGCGGTGGGTATTAAGACTACTATATGAAGAACCCGCATTAAAATGTTCGGTAAGAAATGTCATAACAGCTGATACAGATGAATGAAAAGGATCAAAATTGTTATGATGACAAAACCTCCACCAAAGCTTATAAGAGGAACTGTATTGCTTTACCGTGTTATCAGAGAGAGACGCTAGCATTAAAGCGAGGGACTCTGGTGGTGAGCCTCGTCGCACAAATGCTTTCCGCAGAGCCTCGCGACCCCCAGGGTAAGGCTCTTGTGAAGGGGGTGAGCTTCCCTGGAATTAGAGCGTAAAAGATTATTACTTGGATTCAAGAATAATATATCTGATCTAAGTAACTTTTTTAATAAAGGAAACCAAGGCTGAGCAGGCCAATATGGAAAAACTAGTATGCCATCAGCTTCGTCATCCATAATTTTTCGTATACATCGTAATATGACCGAAAACGGGGGAAAAGCATAAAAAAAGATGTTTTGCCAACTAACAGTAAATGCATCTATAGCAGTTGCATCCGGCTCGGGTCTCCATGACACGAACGTAGAGCATTTGGCATTGGTGCAAATAGATCGATGTTGGGCTGGCCAAACTTTGAAACAATGGTTTGAAATGCGAATGAAATGGAGATAGTTCCCATTCAGTATCTGGATTGGCTATTCTCGATTCGAAATCTGCATAGTTCTCTCTAGTATTGACGTAGGATGCAAAAATCCATAAATTACGCTCCTCGCACCATTGCCAAATCTGACGAGACAACTCATTAAGGTGAGGAAATTGTATTCCTCCCATACGGTTTGCATAACTGATTGCTGTAGTATGGTCTACACGCAGTAGTATCGAGCAATTTGTTTCTTTGCTTGCCAAACTTTTGAGGCCAAGAAAAACTGCTAGCAACTCTAAATAATTAATATGACGTTCGCGTTCACTTATTGACCAACCTCCGTGAGCCCGATTTTGGTTAGTAACTGCCCCCTGTAACGATAAACCTCTACTATTGTAGAGATTTTCGTTCATGACTTGAATGTGTAGAAAGGACAACACATTAAATTATGAGAAAAGCAACTAGACAGTTAAATTATTAATATTTATCAAAATATTCTCATGAAAAAGAAATAAGAAATTAAAATATTTTCTTTTTTTAGAGGAGCTATTGAAGTTCTTGCCTTCTATGGAGATATGGTGCCCTGGTACTTTTACATAATACTATTTGCAAATATTTTGATTGTTAAAACTAATTGATAAATATCTTTCCTGGGAAGCTGGGAAGGGGCTTAGTTAAAGGGCGTCTAAGTAATGACTGCAACACCTTGCACTGCGCTCGCCGATCCGATTGTCAGGTGTGAAGGATGAGGCAAATGTTTTTCAATGCCCATGTCCAGCAGGCAGTAGTCTGATGTGGTATAGTAGTAGATAAATATATTTGAAATGTATACCTTCTAGAGAGATATGCTATCCTGGTACTTTTAGTTCCTAAACATTTTGGGATTTAAGATGAATTGAAAATATTCTTTAAAGCTTGTAGGACCAGAGATACCATCTATAGGGATATGCTGTCCTGGTACTTCAGGTACTTGGTTGACCATAAGAAAGATGGTTTTGTGCTTCGGAGGGTACGTAGGACTTCATACAGAACTTGGGAGAACTCTTATACCGGGGATCATCGGGGCGTTTGTGGTCACGATACTAGACAAAGGAATTCAGCTTGTACAGCCGTAGCTAAAAGATGAGATGGCTGTATGGCAGCATCACCATAGCATCCTTCAAGAGAGTATGGAGTGCAGATCGGGCGCAGTAGATGAGCGTGTTCCATTTTTGAATGCATTTGGGCCTATATAAGCCATACAAGGAAGACCGGGGGGTATTCTAGCTCTAGCTCGCGGGGGATAAACACGAACCAAGAATTGGACTTATATGGGTAAATTCCTTTGCTGGGTTTTAATCTTCTAGTGTCCAATGTTCCTAAAATTTTGTTGAAACGTTGTTGGGGGATTCAATAGATCGGAAACTGCTTGTTTGGGTACCGTATTCATTAGAATAACGAGTATCAGTGCAAGGGTTCTTGGTCGTAGTTGAATACCACAACAATTTGTCTTTTATCGTGTTTATCATTCCGATTAGCGTTCAGTTCTTGGGGTTTGCCTAACGGTGACAACAAGCCCTTGGAAACGAGCGCATAATCCATTAGAATTGTAGGTCTCAACCTTTGAAGAGGGGTTGGGAAGCGTTTTTATTTTATTTTACAAAACGCTGTTTCTCTTCACGTACTGGGTTTATTGACTTGACTGGGTGTGGCAATGGCATTCGATCTGATGTATCTTATGTTGCATTGAGAAACGGAATCCAGACCTGATCTCCCTTTCACCACATCTGTCATGTTCGTAATTCAGAACGGTCTTGTCCCTCTCTCCAGAAACTCTTGCCTACCCCTACGAAATTTTTATAAAATAAAGGCGAGTGGTTCTAAATAGGGTGGCACTAGGGGATAGTAGTAAATCGAACATTGCCAATTCGTACTCCCTTTTATTAGAATAGGGCCAACCATGCACTATCGGTTGGCATTCTGACGCCATACAAACAGACTGAAATTTTGATATCAACATAGTAGAATAGAAATAGGAAAATCTTGAGCTATGGTAGTATTCCAAAATACATATTAAAGAGGGAATTCATATTTAGAGGGATTAAAAAAAGAAATATTTAAAGTAGGTGGGCAAATTAAATAATACAAAGTCACTTTACAGATAGTTCATCATATTTAAGTTTTCGTTTTCTTTAGAGCCTAAAATTTGAATCAAATTACAAATATTTTTTTTATAGACAATAAATAATATTTATTATATTACTAAGTTAATAGAAACTCTTAGGAAAAGGGAAAGAAAGGCGGTATCGCATTTATCTAAATTTCAAAGAAAATATAGATCTGGAATGTTTTAATCTAGATTTAGTAAGGAAATTTAATTTGAGACAAACCAAAGATTTTAGTTTAAATAGTACATGAAATATTTTATTATTTGAAGAAGAGCTAGTCTTTAGCTAAAATATTAAAAAGCATTAAAGATTTCCTACAGTTTTCAGAATTAATAATTTGATTTGGGAACAAAATCTATACCTAGAAAGTACAAAAGAACCTGTACTTAGGTATTTATGAATTCTTAGGTAAAAGAAAACCAGTAAGCAAATAAGAATCCAGTTTTATTCCTAACAGAAATAATATTACAGTTTGCGAGGAAAAGCAAAACCTCGGTGATCTAATAGTCTTTCTAAGGAGAGATTGGATTATTATAATTGTGATATTCAGTGACAAACATGCAAGTCTGAATGGAATTTGATTCTTTTGCTGACCTACTGAAGTGAAAAATGATGACTCAGTAGTAAACTTTCTTCCAAATTCTAAATCGTTTTATATGCATAAATTGTGCATTTTTGGCATCTCATTATTAAATAAAGGTGAGGCCGAGATAGAGTTCTGAGGGGCAAATGAATGGAGGACGAGAACTCCCGCCATTCATTTGAATGGCGGTTTTTTTATAAGAGCATCTATTTCACTAAAGTAGTCATTTAAATACAAATAACTATACTTTCCATGACATTCAAAAGGGGTTGGGACTTATTCAGTTGAAGCTTATTTTTGATTATTCAGAGCTTAGATAAATATGTACAATCATTATGATGTAGGGCACTTCGCTGTACAGGATCTTAAATTCATATTTGAGTTACTTCGCTGCAATTTGATCGTACAGGTTAGGCGATGCAGCCGAGTATGCATCAGACTCTCTGGATAGTTGATAACTGGGTTTCCATCATCCTGCCTAAGGAAAGAAAGTACTCATTAGTCATAGTATAAATTTATGATAAAAAAAAAATAATGGGAAATCGCTTTAATATTTCTAGAGGTATTCAGGTCATGAAGGAGTTTAGCCAAGCAGCAGTAGTCTCAAAACTGAAATATTCTACTTTCAAACTATTGAAAATATTTTTAAAATTTGACCTTACCCTGGTTTGGAGATAGCAACAATTCATGTTCTGGTCCTTCTGATCTTCGATCTGATTAGATGACTGGCATCATTTTATATTCATAGGCTGGCATAAAGTGGTAGACATGAGAAGTTCTCGCAGTGGCCATGTCAAGTACCTAAATATGAAGAATAAACTTTAGATTTTCTTTATGATAATTTAATGGAAAAGGGGGAGTCACATTGTTCTGAAATTAGTGAGGAAGTACAAAGATATGTTTAGTTCAGGTATAAATAGTCTCTTTGCTAATATAAAGATACATTATCACAAGAAATTAGTTTACTGAGCTAAATATAATAGTGTTTTGTAGAGGTTAATGTTACCTTGATAAAACTGGTAGTAAATTTATTATTCCACTCATTTGATGAGCGCAGTAGGAACAGTGGGGCTTCGCAAGGCGTCTTTTGAGATAGTTTATCAATCCTCGGTCCTGTAAAGTAAACTTTGTTGAAATTTTATCACATACTTGTCAACTCACTTCTCAAACAAGAATTGCCAATAGAATGATGTATGCATCGTTGGCAGTACTTTTCTGCAGATATAAATAAAGTTTTGAGTCTAAGCCATTCTTATAAATATAATGAAAAGCAAGTAAAGGACAGAAACAGAGATTTTTACCTGAACTCAGTAAATATTTTCATGTCAATTCGCCATTTTGATCATTTCACTCGATCGAAGTAGTGAGGGGAATATTTTGGTAGAATTTAGTTATCGGTTCCAAAGTCGGTTCGCATTTCTTACATTTAAACATTACAGAATTTGATTAAAAATAACATATTTCGATTTAAGTTTAGGGAAAGAGAATAAAAGAATATTTGTAAATCCATTCCAAGGATTGAGGTAAAAGTTCGAAGGAAAATCGATAGCATCATTTCTACCAACAAGGAGATATGTTAATAATCTGTGGGTTAGGTAGGTTTTATTGGTAGATTTATTTTAGGAATTTTCTTTATGGAATAGGTAAAGGGTATTTAGATGATCTGCCAAACTTTTGTAATAAAATAATTTAAGTTCCTTAAACATTTGCAAAGTGCAATAGGTAGAGTCTAGGCTTACAATAATAGTAACAATTGTTTAGGACTTAAAAAAAAATATATATATTATAGGTTACACAATTATCATTTAAATTATAGTAGATTAGAGTAGGTTCCTTGCTGATTTACTTCATTCGTGGGATACTTACACAAATTGTTAGGGTTCTGACTTCTAGGAGATCACGTTGGCCATAGCTGAGTAATAAAAATATTGATGTAATTTAAAGGGAATACTTTTCTTCAGTAGGCAAGTTTCGGAACTTTAGGTTTTTCAGACTAGACATATAGGTAATTCTAGGTATGAGTATAGATGTAGGGTGTAGTAGAGCCAGGTTCGTTACACCCCCAACCGGAATTAGACGCATCAGTGTAAATTTCATACTTGAAACCTAAGCCTCGCATTATATTTGACGTAGACAAGATATTTTTAGACCACCAAGACAGATCGCTAAGGATTACATTGGGAAGTTTTATTCTTGCGTCATAATTATTATATTTTAGTAAACTCAAGTATTTCTGAAGTTCTAGTATTTTGGTGTACAACTAACCATACTTGACGGCAGGACAAGCGGCAATTAAAGCACCGATTAGCTGTGCGAATTCGCGAATTGTACACTCTGAAATGCTTGAAAATTTCTGAACCAATTGTTGAATACTACTACGCTTTTTGTCAGGAAGAAAAAAAGATAAATCTTTCGTATTAAACATGAATCCTAAAAATTTACACAATTGTTTAGGTTGTAAAATACTTTTGTCAAAATTCACCACAAAGCCCAAGCAATTCAGTAATCTCAAAGTCTCACTCACGTTGGAGGCGCATTCATCATATGTAGCACCGATACAAAGAATATCATCCAGAAAAATTACCGAACAATACCCCATATTTCTCAAAAAACTTACAACCTCACGCATTATTTTTGTAAAAACTCTTGGGGCAACCGAAAGCCCGTAAGGCATGGAAGTAAATTCATAGGTCACCATTTTATTTTCTGAGCTTTTAAACTGAAAACGTAAGTATTTCGTATGCTCCTTGTGTATCGGTTCTAACAAATAGGCTTATTTTAAGTCTACAGTAGCTAAGTATCCATTTTTAGGTATTAGTTTACAAGCTGTTCTGTAGTCCTCCATCTTGAAATGAGACTTTATGATATACTTATATAATGGCTTTAAATTTAAAATAAAGCGCTTGGTTCCATTGGATTTTGGTGCAAGGAAAATTCGAGAAACAAACTGGTCTTTGCAAGGTGTACATTTCTTTACTGCACCAAATTCTAGCAATTTTTGGATTGTGCCTAACATTTCTATATGTTCAGATGGTGCGAAAACACAACAAGGGGTTTTAGATTGAAAAGGTTCACTAGCAAAAGGTATTAAAAGACCAGTTTGTATCCAGTTTAAAACAACATTATTAGATGTTATACGTGACCAGCATTGTATAAAATGGCTTAATCTGCCTGCATGTACCTGGGTTACTAGGTTGTTGGTGCACGAGGCTTGCTCGCAGTCGATTGTGGCTTCGTTGCTGGTGGAAGCTGGTTCGAATGCCCGTACTGACGGTGGGTCTGTGGTCCCGACTTCCTCGGCCCTCCTCGGCCGCCTCGGTTCATTTGGTAACGAGGAGGGGCACTCCAGTTTCCCGAGAAGGATGCTCTGGTGCTAGCCGAATGAGAGGCGTTGGATGCTCTTGGCGGATTAGACTTCCTAATCTGCTGACCCTGTCTTTCAATCGCTTTGGCAGCTTTAATTTTGTCTGACAATTTGGTGCCAAACAAGGTTTCATCACGCTCTGAATCCTGGATAACATGGAAAAAGTTCTCATCCAAATTCGATGTTATTAATTTAATTCGATTTTTGGTAAAAGTAGCGTGAAGGTCTGAAAGAATACGACATGCGTTCCTGAGATGCTGTATTGCCTCCTTCTTACTGTCCCCTTTTAAGAGCAAATCGAGTGTTGTATTAACAGCAGTTATCCCTGAGCCAAGTTGCTGTTATTGGAACATCATTCCCTTGTCTCTGTTCCTGGCTAATTCAGGAACGGCGGCAGAAATTTCAGGATTAAGTTTGGGAGATTGCAAAAGACGACAATTGTCCGGGATCAAATAATCTTTTAGCATCTTTTCTTTATTATCTTTGGACATACCTTTGCGTTGTAATGGTAGCCACAGTTTAGCTAAATTCTCATGAATTTTCGAACCATACTCTGGGGCATCACAAGTAGACTCGCCGAGAGCCTCCAATAGTTCTGGATCCAATTCTGGTTCTGTATCGTTACTTACTTGAGTTTGCACTTCCGGCATTATTTCAGAAGATGCCGAGATATCACCCGGCTCAAGGGTCACATTTTCCAACACAGGACCAGGAACAATTTCTGATGGGCCTGAATCCGCCATCGCGTTATGTTCCACAGCAGGTGACGGATTGTGGACTCCCCCTGGTGGGTCGCAGACTTCCACTGGTGGGTTGCGGACTTCCGCTGACGGGTTATGGACTTCCGCCGTTGTCACTGATTGTCTGCCACCATCGGCACTTAAAAATAATTATTTTCTAGGTTAATATACTATAATTGAAGCCAAACAATTGATACTCCTCAACAGGATTTTATCAATTTGTTTTACGATACTTCGCAACGGAATTTTATCGTAATTTTATTCGATACTCCACATCGGGATCTTATCGACAATTAACCCTGATACTCCACACATAATAATACTACCGAAAGTTTATGAAAAAGAAAAGCAAATTTACCTTCATTGTCAGAAGAATCACTAAATATAACGCGCACTCTGCGTCGTTTGTTGCTGTTATTTTCACGTAATTTCCGTATTTTTCGCTCATAACGTGCGATTTCTTCTTCCGCACTTCGTTTTGACATGATGAACGAATACTTTTGACACTTCACTTCTAGACAAAATGTAAAAAAGAAAGAACTGGACGCGTGCTATCGTCACCGTGCACGAAAATAGAATGAGCATCGAGCAGGTAGCAGGGTTGAACAGCCGATCGGAACGATCGGTACTCAAAAAGTCAATTGAGTGTCTTTAAAATGCGTGCAAATGTCACCTGTAGGTTTAAGGGACTACGTTGTGAATATTGTACCTATCTGAAAAATGAAGCGATGAAATATAAACTTATTATAACTACAACTGTATTTTTAAGATTTTTTTAAACTTTTTATCCCACTTTCCTCACATAAATTTCGAACATTGCGTTGCATAAACTATTTTGTTTAATTTGAGGTGCGTTAGATAAATACCTACGCCACGCGGATGACATCGCGAGCACAACTATCTGAAATATTAATAATATTGATTAAACCTGTTTAGCACCAATAGTCATATATTATGTTACTCATCTGATAATTTCAATACTTTTTTGAAATATCATAAATAATCACAAATTGAATACATACAAAAAAGACTTAAAACAAATTTAGCCTCAGTCAAAAATTCCACCCCAAACGGTTCCCTGTGCAAACGTGCCCATATTGCTAGCCGCGTTTCCTCGTTGGATTGCCAGCAATATACGCTGCACCAGGAACCATTCGGCGCTTGGATCTGCACAAAGGTTCCTCAGGCGCTGTCCCAACTTCCGTATAAAATGCTTGGCCTCTGCGCACCAAGTACCACTTTCCTCGACCGCAAAAGGCACAAAATGGTAAGTACCTTTTAACGGGGCATACTTTAAGTGCTTATAGGCTGCTTCGCATTCTGCAGCTGCGCCCGCAGCTCGAATGGTGCGTGGTAGGTGGGATACCGCGTACTCACACACGTTGCGTCCCAGATCAACGAGCGCCCTATTTCCCACGAGATCATGGTCTTTCTCCCAGGGGATCATGGTCAAATCTTATGATAACTTTTTCATGTGCACTGTTGAAAATTACCTTTTGAAAAAATAAGAGTTGGATATAGTTGTATTTCAGAAAAGGTAGTCAAATGTTTTTATAGATACTTGATTGAGAGCTTTTTCTTTTTCATTTCACATGTAACTTTTAAAACGTTACAATTATTTTAATTATACAGAGTTATAGCACTAAACTATTATTTCAGAATGAACATGAGTTCATTTCGTTAGTTCGAACTAATGTTAAGTTAACCGTTAGAGTAAAACTAACCAAGGTCATTGAACAACCTACAAGTAAATATCACTTTAAGTGCACATTATTGTCGGCTAGCTAGACTAGCTCACGAAAACAGTGGTCATGTTTTAATGTTGTTTGTTGTTGTTTTAATGTAGTAGACATAAACTTAGACAGACCGTAAAATAAAGTTTAAAAATAGTTACTAATTATTTTGCAATAACAACAAAACAATTTTAAACGGATTTAAGTTGTGTTTATTTTGGATTTTACAATTCCTACGTTTCGAGCTCTTTACAGAGCCCGTGGTCACGGATGACTAAGGTGTTAGACGTCATTATTTAGAATAGAAATTATTTTTGACTGCCATCTATTTCTTAATTGCCTAGCGTAACGTCCGGGTTCCACACAAAAGGTTTCACCGTATTTTGTGTCGTGGATCTGGTTCTTCTGTTGTGTAATCAGCGAAATCCAAGTTGATGAGATTCCCCATCCAGTATCTCTGTTGAAATTCGGATGTTTTTGAATTTCTATGGCTTCCCGTACTTTCCTAGGAATGAATCTCTTCTCTCTCGCTAGGATTGCTGCCTTATCGAATCTGACATAATGGGTGGGTTTATCCATGATATGTTCACACACTGCAGACTGTCTGTCACGACGGTTTTTTACATCAGCAATATGTTCTTTTAGACGTGTAGATACAATTCTCTTTGTTTCTCCTACGTATGAGAGTCCATAGTCACAGTCAAGTTTAAAAACACCAGGGTCTTGGAGAGGGATGTTGCATTTGACTGATCTGATGTACTGGCTGATCTTCCTCGGTGACTTGAAAATGGTCTTGATTGAAACTCGCTTCAGAATTCTGCCGATCTTATCAGTTACTCCCTTCAAGCATGGTAAGTAATAGTGGTTGTCTTTCGACTGTGGATGGTTTGGCACGGTTTCTGTGACATTGACGGGTTGGCTTCAGGTTATTTTCATGGAGTACTCGTCTCACATGTTTGAACTCATCGTCTAGGTGTTGGAGGTCACAGATACCGCGTGCTTTTTGAAGCAAAGAGGTTTCAACTGCAGCTAATTAGCTCGGATGATGGTGGGAGTTACCATTTAGGTACAAGTGCACATGTGAAGGACTCATATCAGTTTGTCGGAGATCTCAAAAAAAATGCAAGTAAACAGCAACGTAGTAATGGTTAGTTTTGACGTCCAATCGCTTTTCACTGCAATTCCAGTCAAGGATTGTATCAAAATAGTAAAACGAAAACTCCGGGAAAATAATAACATAGCAAAAGAATATGTAGAACTTTTAGAATGGTGCCTAACATCTGGTTACCTTTTCTTGCTTATGCAAAATATTAAAAAATATTATAAACAAAAGATTGGAATGGTATTTGGAAAAGAACGAGTAGTTCGCCAGTGTGGTTGTGGGGTTTCGCAAATATAGGTCTTGTCACATCAACTCAGATTGGTTTTTGTAAAAATATCGAGTATACGGGAAAAAGACTTGCCCAAAGAGATCCCTTATCAACCCTTTGGTTTAATGTTGTGACGATGGAGATAACAAGATCTATGTAGTATTAGGAAGGTACGAATCTTGCAATATGCTGACGATTTTGCATTATATGCTGCTAACGACAACATCGATGAGGCGGCAGAAAATGTACAGGAAGCGCTTAATCAGATGGTTCATCTTTTGCTGGGTTGACTTGGGTTTAAACATTTCACCTTGTAAAAGCAAGATCTGCATATTTAAAAAAGGTGTTAATAGGAAAAACTTTGATCTTAAAGTTAATGGTTCAAGTGTACAAGTTGTTCAAAATGTGAAATATCTAAGCCAGTGGCTAGATCGGTCCCTTAGATAGGGAAAACATATTAACAAAGTAAGAGAGAAAACTCAAAAATATTTTATCATTTTCAAAGTTTCAACTGGTCCTAGTTAAAATCGAACACTCTGCTAAAAACTATTGCAGAAGATAAGGCTGTGGAAAAATTTTCCCAAAAAATAACACCTACATTTGCTTTACTCCTGCAAGGGCAAATTAAGAACTCTTAAAGAAAATTAAAAGGAAAGAGGTGGTCCAAAGAAGAAAAAATTACAGCTTTAAGAATTTATAAGAGGTCGCCAACCTGCTACCAGTTACTGCGAAGGCTATTTTCTTTATCATCATCAAGCACGTTAAAAAATTTGTTAAACAAATTATCTATGGATGTTGGCTGCAATAAGTCAGTCCTTGAGGTCATAAAAAATTGCTCAACTCAAAAACCCCAAGATAATGTATATATTTTGATGTTCAATGAAATGTCATTCTTCTTCTTTTCGTGTGGGACACCGAGTCGTCCAACGACCCGATGAACCCTGGTGTCAGAGTTTTTTTTCAACCGCCTTTTTGTTCCCGGTCTGGTTAGGATATTGCAGGGTGAACCAACTGATTTTCCGAAAAAGAAATGGTTCCATGCTTCGGAGGGCACGTTAAGCATATGTTGCTGTCTATGATTACTAAGACGGTGGTCGTAACACAACCATGTCGGAGGCCTGCTAGTGGTAGTAGGCGGTTGAAAAACTCTGACACCAGGGTTCATCGGGTCGTTGGACGACTCGGTGTCCCACACGAAAAGAGAAGAGAAAGTACACAGCTGACTGGGGCGCTGTCGGTGTCGCTACCGCTGCCGCCTCCGGGTTGGTGTCGCGGCCGGTACCGGCGGCGCCGACGTAGCCCGTGCTTATGGGTGATGACGATGTCACTTTGTCACCCACACAGGATAAGCGACTGTGTGACATTGTAATATTTAGTGATGAACTTAATAAAAATATGGGTTTACAACTTGGCCATTGCATGGGTCAGGCAGTAATTAATCATTGCATGCCTGGCGCCGATTACTTTACACTCATAAAAACAGTGTTGACATCACAATAAAAAAAAACTATTGTTATTTATTATATTTAGAGGCAATAGAGGTAATGCAACAAAAAAGACTTAGCTTTGTATTCAAACATATTGTATTCAATAGTAAATGTTAAGCAAGTCATTTTGTTTGCTTTTCTCTACAGCCAAAAATTTATTTACCTAGAAAATAATACTCGACATTGGTGTAACAAGTACTTACATACATTGACATGTCGCAACCCTGACAAATTTCATTTTATTGACACAAATATTTTCATTGGAAAATGTTTTAATGTAACGAAAGATAGATATTATCTATCTAAAGTTTATAAACGACAGATAGCAGAGTAACTATCTTATTTTTTTAATAATTCAGCCAATTTGTTGGCTAACCAGATAACTGCTTCTACTGAGCAGAATAAAAATACAAACCTGATAATGTTGGAATCGGTTTCAAGTATTTTAAATTAATTTCTAAGACAACAGAGAGTAACTCTGGCAGAACACCGTATTTTAGAAACTTAAGTGATTCTATCTTGCCAAAACATCATAAAAACAAACAACATAATATATGCTAAAACCAAAATATCACTTTGCCGTGTTTTAAATATTGTAAAATAAAATATTCAAGGCATACTTAGCAAAAAATTAGAAATTGAACTTGTCATGAACTGTAATTATATTGATATTCTTTGTATAACTGATTATTGGCTTAGAGATTATCAGTTAATGTTCAGTTTAAATAATCACCAGGTGGCAAGTTTGTTCAACATATCAACAGCAATACGCGGTGGATCGTTGATACTACTTAAAAACAAGTTAGAGTATAAAGAACGGACTGATATCGTGATCCTCTCAGTTGAGCCAACTATTGAAATAGCCTGCGTAGAACTTTAAGATATTGTTATAATGAGCGTATACAGCCCACCTGATGCTAAATATGAACCCTTTGAAAAATGTATGGATGTAGCCTTAGATAAAGCAACAAAATCTTATAGGGGATTATTGTATGTGGAGATTTCAATATAAATTTTCTTAAAAATTCTAATATCAGTAATAGGTTTCGATCACTATTCTAATGTTACAACCTCGTGAATTTTATTTCGGTTCCAACGAGAATCACACCTGCCTCAGCCAGGTGCATAGATAAATATCTTTCCCAAAATTATACCTGAAATTGCGGCTGTCATAAATAAATTAAGCTCCGACCATACGGGTCAATAAGCTTCATTCAAAATTGATATAAATTATGTACCGGTAAAATGAAAGCAGGCTAAATCGATAAAAAGAAAATATTTTACAAAAATTAGCTGAATTACAATTTTTTCAATTGAGTATGGTTTGCTCTTGACTCTAGTCTAGGTCATAAGACAGAGACAGAGTCTAAGATAAAGCGAGCTCACCTAGAAGAAGCCTGTTCACTCATACTTTGAAGAGATTAGGGTTGTATGCGTTTGGAAATACACACGCAGATAGTGAGTTCCACTCTTTAGCAGTGCGCATTATAAATGATGACTGGAAGCGCTTAGTCCGACTTGGTGGAATGGCAACCAGGTATGGATGGTATCCGGCGGTGCATCTGGATGTCCGATGGCAGAAAAGAGCTGATGGAACAAGGTCGTGACGCTCTTGAACATACTCTCCGAAGTACAATCTGTAAAAAACCGACAAGCAGGCAACCTTGCGGCGATGTGCCAGGCTATTTACTTAGTGTCGACCAGTTTTTTGTCGCCTATGAGCCTCTTGGCCCTGCGTTTCACCGAGTCAAATGCAGCAAGTTGGTTTTTGGCTCAGCCATCCCAAAGGTGACTGCAATGCTCCATGCACGATCGGACTTGTGCTTTGTAAAGAGTTAAAAGCTGTCCAGGCGTAAAGTATCGCTTCACTCTACTCGGGATATCCAGCTTCTTAGCCATGGTTTGAGCCTTGTACTCGATGGTCGAGCCGAAGTTTAGATTGGATATCAACTCCATGCCCAGAAGCTCAAGCCTGTCAGTGACAGGGACAGATGTACCCCGAAAAGTAGATATCCAGTCGGAAGGACTCCTTTTTGCAGTGAAAAAACACGCCTGTGTTTTGGAGGCGTTGCATGAGACCAGATTGTTGTTGCCCCATTGGGAAGCAAGACTTAAGGTCAGATCTGTTTGCTCTACCATGGCCTTTATAACGAACGTATTTCATCGCCACTGGTGGTCTGCACCTGTCAAATATCTCTACCATGCTGAAGGAGGTCATTGAGCAGCAAAAGAGAGAGAACAGACCCCTGAGAACTCACTGATGGCCATAAGGTCAGAGGAGCAGCCGTCAACGACTACTCTGATGGACCGTTCACTAAGGAAGTCTGAAATCCAAGTACAAAAATCAGCTGGGATGCCATAAGCAGGAAGCTTGCTGAGTAGACTTGCATGCCAGACCCTGTCAAAGGCCTTCGAGATATTGAGTCAAACGGCTAGTGCTTCGCCGTGTTTCTTGATGGCTTAGCCCCAGCAGTGCGTGACATAAACAAAAAGATCACCAGTAGACCACCCCCGGCAAAACCCATATTGATGGTCACTGAGAAGATCATTGTCTTCAAGGTCAGTCAGCAACTTACTGTTGAGTACCCTCTCCATGACCTTGCAAGGGATTGAGGTAATGGCAATTGGACGGTAATGGGCAGAGTCAGCACGGTCACCCATTTTTGGAACTGGTTGCACATTAGCATTCAGATAGAATAATAGGTATTAAGATTAGAATGGGAGTAAAGGAATTCCTAGTATTTAACATCTATATGCCATGTAATAAACTTGACAACCTAACGGAGTTTACTAGTATTCTGTCTAGTCTGAGTGCGATCGTGGAGGAGTTTGATACCGAAGTATGTTATTTTTTGGGTGACTTCAATGCGAATTCTGGTACTATCTTTGGGGATGAATTATCGAACTTCTGTTCAGAAATGGAATGGCAATGTGCCGACTATAACATGCTAGGTAAAAACTCGGGTGCTTTTACCTTTACTAGTGAAATAAATGGTGCCAGTTCGTGGCTAGACCACTGCCTTACCACAGCAGCTGCTTGGCCGACTGTTGAGAGTATCTGGATTAATAATAATGTAAACTGGTCCGACCATTATCCTATTTTTATGAGACTGAATATTGAAATATTATATGAAAAAAAAGTTATAAATTCCTGTGAAACTAATAGTTTAAGTAGAATACTTTGGCACAAACGTAATTTAAGTCAAATTAATAAATATGGCCAATATTGTTTTGAAAAATTATCTAATTTAAAATACTCTAGTCATTGTAAGAACTGTGATACTCAAAACGAATCTAGTAAATGTAAAAATTTAACATATCATCATAATATTATTAATTGTATATATAATAGCAGCCCACCCAGCGGTTTCACCCACCGCTAACAATTTACTCCCGGGAATAAGACACTTTAATATAGCTTATGTTCATCAAGGATAATGTAGGACTCTAAAAATCTTGACTTCAATTTGAAACAAATGGAGGATTTTTCAGATGGAGGTGGCGTAAAGTTACATGCCGTATGATTAACCTGGCCAGCCCCATGGCAGTGCCTATATTCTTATTTTTTTTATCCCACCCGAGCCGGTTTTCTATTAGGTCATAACAAAATTGTAATAAAAAAAAAATGTGTGATACAAATTTCTTTTTTTAGAATGACGGTTAATTACGTCAATAAGTGATAATGATAATACTATCCTACATTGAATAAAGAACTTCAATTTCAATTAACGGTAAAAGAATTTTTTAAATCGGTCCAGTAGTCTCGGAGCCTATGCAATTCAAACAAACAATATATAAAATCCTGTTTCTAATATTTGTGTAGATTATTATTATTAATTACTAGCAGCCCGCCCAGCGGTTTCACCCGCTGCTAACTGATTTCCCACTGGAAACAGACCTTCTCCCGACATAAATCGTACATAAAAACCTTCCTCTTGAATCACTCTAATAGAGGTAAAGTCGCTTCCCGTTTAGTGTCTCCTTATATCTTTAGAATTACCCAACGGATTCTGATGCGTTTTTTTTATTAGATAGAGCAACGTTTATAAGTATAATTAATTCCGGGAAATTGTCACATTCCCATGAGAAAACGGGTAGCCCAACTGGTAGTAAACTTTTGACACCTTTAAGGATTAAAATTTCAAAACTGCTGAAACACGTTTAATTATTTTAAGTCATAACTCTTATCACTAATTTTGAAACGGATCACACTTAAGACAACGAACTTTCATACAGACTTTTAACCCCTTTTTCATCCCTTGGGGGATTAAAACTAACCGGAATTTTATCAGCCTATGGACGGGATATCCATCTTCAGCGAATTTAATTTAATGTTAGAATCTCTACGACGTTGTTGATCTATTTACCACGCTTTTTAATGGTAAAACTTCACAACTTGGATCGATTCTAAACCCAAAAACAAATCAATTTGACTAACAATTTTAACCAAAGACCCAAACAAATACCAAAAACGACACCTTTAATTTCGTTTTCGATGAACGATAGCCTAAAGTAAATTCGTCGATTTTTCATCGCGCACCGAGAACAGCAAGGAACAAAATAAAATGCAACCTTATAGTTTCTGAAAAATCATGAATATAGTGCGTTTGAAAATATTAAATATAATTTTTCTCAGTTTTCGTGATAGTATAAAATGCTAAACTACTGAAGCTAGAGAGACAAAATTTGGACATAAAGTTTTCAATGTAATAAAGCAACTATTATAGATACAATTCCGTTTATTTTTAATCCCCCAAGGGATGAAAAGGGGGTTAAAAGTTTGTATGAAAGTTCGTTGTCTTAAGTGTGAACCGTTTCAAAATTTAATGATTAGACTTATGACTCAAAATAATTAAACACGTGCTTCAGCATATTTGAAATTTTAACCCTTAAAAGGGTCAAAATGGGGTTAAAAATTTTGTATGAAAGTTCGTTTTTTTAAATGAATGTGATCTGTTTCAAAATTTGTGATTAGACTAATTACTTAAAATAATTAAACACGTGTTTCAGCATTTTTGAATTTTTAACCCTTAAATGGGTAAAAAAGGGGTTAAAAGTTTGTATGAAAGTTTTTTATTTTAAATGTGATCCGTTTCAAAATTTCTGATTAGACTCATAGCTTAAAATAATGAAATACGTATTTCAGCATTTTTGAAATTTTAATCTTTAAAGGTGTCAAAAGGGGGTCAAAAGTTTACTACCAGTTGGGCTACCCGTTTTCCCATGGGAATGTGACAATTTATCGGAATAAATTATACCTATAAACCTTCCTCTCCAGTTAATCTATCTAATAAAAAAAACCGCATCAAAATCCGCTGGGTAATTCTAAAGATATAAGGAGACACCAAACGGGAAGCGACTTAATTTTATACTATGTAGTGATAGTGATGCCGTGTGTTGCCGGCTTAGAATAGCATCACCCCATTTCCTTCCTCTGGGTGTCGTATAAGGCGACGAAGGGACTCGAGGGTGTGTATTGCAGTTTTAGGCGATGGGCTGAAAACCTGTCACTATGGCAATACACAATTTTTCGATTTTTTCTCAAATGTTTGTCAGACGTGGCATAAATGACCGTTTTTTGCTGCCGTTTACGCTCTGCCTGCCCCGCAAGGGATAAAGGCGTGATATATGTATGTATGTATTATATAATTATTATTTTAGTGTGATGCCGGCTTAGAATAGCATCACCCGATTTCTTTCCCGTGGGAGTCGTAGGAGGCGACTAAGGGACTTAAGGGTGTGTATTGCAATTTTAGGCGATGGGCTGACAACCTGTCACTATGGCGATACACACTTTTCCGAATGACCCTCAAACATATGTCAGACGTGGCGTAACTGTCCGTTTTTGCGGCCGTTTACGCACTGCCTACCCCGCAAGGGATAATAGGCGTGATATGTGTAAGTATGTATGTATTATTTTAGTGTAGATTTTTTAATGCATTATTTAATGTATTTTGTCGTCTTTTTATACCGAGTAAGGTACAGTCCTTCGAATACTGATAGGGTGCATGAAACATAAAACTGGACAACTTTCCCCTAGAAACATATGTCAGGAAACGCCAAAAAAATTACCTTCCATACAAAATCACAATCAGCTGACTACATTCACTATGGGAAGTCAGTTTTTTTACGTTTCCTGAAATACCATGTTCCTAGGGGAAAAATGTTCAGTTTCATGGTCTGCATGTACCCTATTAGTATTCTGAGGGCTATCCCTGACACCCTTTAATACAGTAATGATTAAATGTAATCATTACACTGGTACGAATAATGTGGCATAGTTGGTACATTTTTAAATGAAAAAGTAGTTATTGTGGCATAACTGTAATAGTTAGACATATGGTATCCCGAAGATTATTATAGATATTGATGTCCTCTATAAAACTGTAGAACATCACTTTGCTCTAATGTTAATAATTTCCACAGCGTACGCGATATAAGAATTTTTTTTGGTACATTTTTCACACGTTGGGTTACATTATCTAAATTTTCACGCGGATCCCTATTTTTTTCTCGTATAAAATATAGCCTATGTTCATCAGGAATAATGTAGGATTCTAATGGTGAAAGAATTTTTAAAATCGGGCCAGTAGTTTCGGAGCCTATTCGATGCAAACAAACAAACAAACAATTAAATCTTTCCTCTTTATAATATTAGTGTAGATAGTGTAGATGATTTAATTGTAATTTTACAAGACGGGGCCTCGGTGAGTTCTCGTTGTCGAAGCGACTGTAGTAAGAGGGATGGCCAAATTCCTGGGTGGAATTACCACGTTAAAGCTAGTCATCAGGTAGCAAGATTGCACTTTATTCAGTGGATTGATTGTGGTAAGCCCACCTCTGGATATGTGTATCAAAGTATGATCGATAGCCGTAAGGAATTCAAGCGTAAATTAAAATGGGTTCAAGATAATCAAGAGACAGTTAAAATGAATATATTAGCAGCAAACAAAGCCGGTAACAATTTCATAAAATTTTGGAAGGGTGTTAAAGCGGCCAATGGGAAAACTTCACTTCCTATCAGCATAGGTAACGAAAGGATAGAATCAGCTATTGCAAATAACTTTGCTCAGCACTTCAAGGTGGAGCCGATTGTCGTTGAGAATAACCCGGATATGGAATCTGATGGTTTCAGTGATCATTGGTCTCGTGACGACTTGCAGGTCTCGGCCGACCAAGTGTTGAGGATAGTTAGGAAGATGAAACGTGGTAAGTCTGCTGGCCACGACGGTCTTAGCGTCGAACATATTTTATACGCTAGTAACGAGATATTTAGGGTACTAGCAGACTTATTTAACATGTGTATAAAATATGCGTATTTACCGAGTGATCTAATGAAGACTGTCATTGTGCCCATTGCGAAAAATAGGACAGGTGATCTATCGAATATAAATAATTATAGACCAATATCCCTTGGTACAATCATAGGAAAGATATTTGAAAGGATTTTGCAGCCCGAATTGGCAAAAAAGATTGTTATAGACGATGCGCAATTTGGTTTTCGTCCTGGGCTCTCGACGGATTCAGCGGTACTGGCACTAAAACATACAGTCAACTACTATAAGGACAGAGACACATCAGTATACGCTTGCTTCCTCGATTTGAGCCGAGCCTTTGACCTGGTTAACTATAAAATGTTGTGGAGGAAGCTCACAAAATCTAACGTCAGTGCCAGTATCGTGAATGTGTTGAGATTCTGGTACGAGAACCAAACTAACACGAAAAATGGGGTGACGCAACATTTAATGATTTTAGATTAGATTGTGGAGTTCGCCAGGGTGGCCTTACGTCCCCGGACCTCTTTAATCTCTATATGAACGAGCTAATTGAGGAACTGAGGAGGACCAGAATCGGTTGCCACGTTGGTAACGTGTGTGTTAACAGCCTGAGCTACGCGGATGATATGGTGCTCCTCAGTCCCTCGAGAAACGGTCTTCGAAAACTTATGGCAATCTGTGAGTCCTATGCCAGGAGGCACGGTTTGCTATATAATGTGAAGAAGACAGAAGTACTGGTTTTTCGTAAGCATACACGTAGAGACGGAGGTCCGGTGTTCGTACCGCCAGTGTATTTGTATGGTTTGCCAATTCGGGTGGTGTCAAAGTTCAAATACCTGGGTCACGTTCTCAATGAACATTTAGACGACGAGGAAGATATGGAGAGGGAGAGAAGGGCCCTTGCTGTTCGCTGCAATATGCTAGCGAGGCGATTTGCAAAGTGCGATGAAGATGTGAAGGTAACTTTGTTTAAGGCATATTGCCAAACGTTGTACACCTGCCAGCTTTGGGTGAAATATACAAAACGCTTTTATAATGTACTTCGTGTACAGTATAATAACGCTTTCCGCACTTTGTTAAGGTTGCCTCCCTGGTGTAGTGCTAAGGAAATGTTCTGCAAAGCGAAGGTTCCCGACTTTTTTGCTATTCTCCGATCTCGATCTGCTTCCTTTTGGAGCCGAGTCCGAGATAGCAAGAACTCAATCGTAGCGAACATTTCTGATGACGTGGGAAACATATTTTTTAGGCACTGGTCTAAAATACATCGCTCCGACAACGACTCCCAGAGATGAAGTTAGTTTTTAAGTTATCAATGTAAGTGTTTAGAAATACCTATTACATTATTTGTAAAAGCGCCATCTATCCCTTATCCGTAGAACTACTACCAATGTGGCTGTATCAGCATAGATCATTTTACCTTATTCGACTTAGCTTAGCCACGTATTAGTTCTGATAAAAGTAGAGGGCGCTTCGCAAGACTATATAAACCACTACGGCTCTGCCTCACCCTCTTTTCTGACTGCGGCTACTGTACCAAAAATACATCGGTCATCCACAACTCGGGCTTTTATTTAACATAGTTCTTGGTGACCCCGAATTTAAAAAAGAAACTTTAGGAAAAAGATCATCGCGCCTTCAGTTGCTTCGAAGTGCGTGAGTTGTGGAGAACAGCAGCGACGGGGCCGGCGGATCAGCGGTTTGCGCTGACACGTGGCTTCACATCGCTTCGCACCGCCCACATTGGTGGTCATCGAGGGTCTTCAGTTGCAGAACAGCATTCTAGGCTGCCTAATCGGAAGGAGAAGAGCAGATAAAGCAGGAGGTTTCGCACGTGGCATCGGATGGTGCTGGTCCACGTCCCTTCTACCCGCATGGTGAGGCACGCGGTGCCGCATCATCATCACATCGTGTTATTTCAATCACGCCGTGCACGAGTCGACGTGATTCGCGCGTGGTTTTGTAGTAACGGACCACGCCACGCTATCAATTCTACCCACATAGATCGCAAGCGCTACACAACGTGGCTGGCATCGAGACGTTTCCCGACCGCACCGAACGCAGGGTGGCATAAGCATCGCTATAATCCTAAGAAAAACTTCGTGGTGAGGTTTCACATAAACAGGAATTTTAGGCTGCAAGTGATAAAGGAGAGAAGATCGACATCTATCCGTGATTCAACCAGAGAAGAAGGAAGAAGCAAGCACTGGAAAACCGTAAGTGAGCTGGTTTTCCTTTATTCCTTTTCCCAATTTTCTCTATCGTAGAATTCCATTCCAGTCTAAATCATTAATTTTTTTGTTTTGAGTTACACAAATTATTTCACTGTCGGGGTATTTTTTTACTTTTTAATTTTTGCCCATGACGATGTCGGATTCCGAATCAGATTCCGAATTAGCTAATAAGAAACGAAATAAAGAGATAAAAGAATGGAATAAGCTGCGGGGTGTTTATAAGGGCAAGTTAACACTTTTTACAAAACATCTTAGCACTCTGCCTACTGATTTAAAAACTCTGACGTCAGATCAAGTTATTGATTTAGAGTTACGGGTAAAAAATATGCCGGCTGTTTTTGAGGGTTTTAATGAATTTCAAACTAAACTGGAACTCTCTAGTAATGAAGTAGATAAGATCTCGGAAGAGCGGTCGTCATTTGAGAATTCTTATTACAAGAGTGTAGCCCGGGCCGAAAGCGTAATTAGAGCAAAAAAGGAATCGCACCCGCAACCGCAACCACAACCACAACCTCACTCTGATGGTTGTGATTCAATCAAATTTCCAGAGATTACCCTACCTACTTTTAGTGGAAAGTATAAGGACTGGTTGGAATTTCGCGAAACCTATGAGGCACTTGTGAATCAGAGTAATCTAAAACCTATACAAAAGTTTAAATACTTGCGTAGTTGTTTACAAGACGAAGCGTTAGAGGTTATTAACTCGATAGAATACTCAGCGGATAATTACGTCATCGCATGGAAGCTCCTATGCGAACGTTTTAATAACCCTAGATTGCTTGTTTTTACGCACCTAAAGTCACTTTTCAATACTGATCAGATAGTTGAATCGCCTCAAGCGCTGCGATCGGCTATCGATAATATTTCACGCCATCTACGATCCCTCAGATCGTTAAATATACAGGTTGATGAATGGGATCTTGTAATTATACATTTTATAGCTGGAAAATTACCTATAAATTTACAAAGGAAATGGGAGGAGCAAATCAGTTCAAAGGATTTGCCTTCGTTACAGGATTTTAAAGGATTTCTTCGCAAGCGGGCGGACCTAATGGAGACGGTTACCTCCAGGGTTCCTGCCGATACACCAGCGTCAACAAGGAAGAGTCTGGTAACCACGTCCCAACCAGGTGGCAGTCATCAGGGCCAAGGTACCTCGGCTGGCTGCCCACACTGCAGGACAGGTAGTAGACATTTTATTACTCAATGTCCGAGGGTTTTGGCTCTAAACGCACGGTTACGCTCTAATGTAGTACGTAGGCTTAGTCTTTGTTTCAACTGCCTCCGAGCTGGTCACATGCTTCCAGTCTGCAGATCCTCAAGATGCCGTAGGTGCCAAGGTTCTCATCACACTCTCCTGCATATTGATAGAGACCAAACTTCTCACACTTCAACACTATCGCAGAACACTAACTTACCTAATAACCGCTCATCACCTAATGCGCCCGTAGTACCTACTCATACTCATACTCCTAGGGAGCCCAGCGGTGGAGAAGCGGGCGCGGGGGCGCGCGGCAACCCTACACACACTAGTACTAGCACACACGCGCAAACATACGTAAACACAATCGCAAACAAACAGGTTTCCGAGAAAACGGTCATTCTGGCGACTGCACTTGTTTACGTGATTGATAGGAACAACACGCGACACACGTTACGCGCTGTTTTAATTTTTTGAGCCAAAGGGCTTTTGATTTACTAAAATTACCTGAATTCAACACACACATGCAAGTGATTGGAGTGAATAAATCATTTAGTGAAGTGGATCACTATTGTGAATTAAAAATTCAATCGCGAATCCATCAGTTTGAAAGTGATTTGTTAACTTGTTTAATTGTGTCTACTATCACTGACTTACCTAAATACAGCCTTGATTTGCAAACACTTAACATTCCTCAGAAGTTCTTATATGAATTAGCTGACGAGGATTTCCATTCGGCGGGAGAAATCGATATATTGCTGGGTGGAGAATTGTTCTATGATCTATTATGCCCAGGGAAATTCAAGCTTGGTAAAGGGCTCCCTCTCCTCAAAAATACAGTACTAGGTTGGATAGTTGGAGGATTCTATAACACCACATCGCTACCTGAACGTCGACAGGTGAGATGTAATTTGAGTTTAAATGCTAATTTACAGAGACTGTGGGACATTCAAGAGTGTTATAACGAGTGTTCAATAAATAAATCCGATCTACAGTTGTCAGATGATGAGAAAACATGCGAGGAAGTATTCATGACTCATACAAGAACCTCTGATGGCAATTTTGTGGTAAAGTTACCTCTGAAATCTCCCACAACCTCACTGGGCCAATCTAAAACAATGGCTTTTAACAGATTTCATAGTCTAGAGAAAAGGTTTGAGCGTGATCCACAATATAAGGACATGTTCGTAAATTATATGCGAAACTTTGAGAATAAGGGCTGGATGACAAAATCGCAGCCTGACGCGTCATATAATTATATTCCTTATCATGCTGTGGTTAACATAGAAAAAACCTCCACTCCTCTAAGAGTTGTGACCAATGCATCTGCTCCCACTTCAAGCGGTTTATCTTTAAATGATATACAACACAAAGGCACCATTAAACAAGATTCTCAAGTTGACATTTTGTTAAGATTTAGACTACATAAATATGTAGTTAGCTGAGAAAATGTATTGCAACATTTTATTATCTCCAGAACAGCGTCATCTCCAATCGATATTTTGGCGAGAACATCCACATCATGAATTAAACACATACACATTAAATACACTGAGTTTTGGTCTTAAAGCGGCTCCCCACATAGCGACACGCTGTCTGCTACAACTATCGCATGAATTAAAAAATACAATACAATCGAATTCCTAATAGAATCACTTCACTAGGTACACAATAGATAGGTACACAGATCATGCTGTATTGTATCTCATTCATTAGCATTAGACTAGGACACTAGATATTAATGACAATTAAGTACCTAATTGTCATTAATCGATGTACATTTACTTTTGACTGTTTTGTATACATTCTAAATCTGTAAACTCTTTTAAATAGTAGTTTACTATTTAAGGCGGGGGAGTATGTTTAGAAATACCTATTACATTATTTGTAAAAGCGCCATCTATCCCTTATCCGTAGAACTACTACCAATGTGGCTGTATCAGCATAGATCATTTTACCTTATTCGACTTAGCTTAGCCACGTATTAGTTCTGATAAAAGTAGAGGGCGCTTCGCAAGACTATATAAACCACTACGGCTCTGCCTCACCCTCTTTTCTGACTGCGGCTACTGTACCAAAAATACATCGGTCATCCACAACTCGGGCTTTTATTTAACAGTAAGACTTGGTATTTTTGATACCTGCCTATCTTATTGTATTTTACAATGTTCTGTGTGTTTTGTGTAAGTGGTTTATGGGTTCTTACCTGAAATAAAGATATTATTATTACTAGCTTTTACCCGCGACTTCGTCCGCGTTAGATAGTTTTTTTTTAGGCAGAAGTTCTAAAGTAGGTATGTGTATACATAGTAAGTGTGACAGTGATATTAGAACAGTTCTTATCTCTACTGTTTAAAGATGACTTGCTTGCTTCTGTTGTTAAAGGGACAATTCAAAATTTGCTATCCGGCCTGAGAGATCAATATTTATAACCAATGAATACAAAAGTCAGTAGATAACAGAGTACTTACTCCAGAGGTGCCGATTTGAGCACACTAAAATGGTTAGCATAAGTAGATTAGACAGATCAAAAGGTAATATAAGTTACTGTTATACATTTTTATACCTCTATATACCACATTTTTTGTTTTTCTGTCCTCGGTAAAGAAGGCAATGTCCTTTCTCAACTTATTCCCATCATACTGAACAACTTTTGTTCTGAAACCATTTCTGTATCTCCAATAAGGTGGGCTCCTGATGGTAGACCTGACGGTCTACATACGGTACTCCAGATCCTCAATGTCCTTGTGAAAAGAAGCGGCCCATCATCATGAACAACTTTTGTTTCGGAACCATTTCTGTATCTCTAATAGTTTACGTGGTCTCCTGATGGTACACCTGGTGACATAAGGTACTCCAGATCCTCAATATCCTTGTGAAAAGAAGCGGCCCATCATACTGAACAACTTTTTTTTTGGAACCATTTCTGTATCTCTAATAGTTTACGTGGGTTCCTGGTGGTACACCTGGTGGTCTACATAAGGTACTCCAGATCCTCAATGTCCTTGTGAAACGAAGCGGCCCATCATACTGAACCACTTTTATTTTGGAACCATTTCTGTATCTCTAATAGTTCACGTGGGTTCCTGATGGTACACCTGGTGGTCTACATTATGTACTGCAGATCCTTAATGTCCTGGTGAAAAGAGGCGGCCCATCATACTGAACAACTTTTGTTTTGGAACCATGCCTGTATCTCTAATAGTTTAGCTGGGCTCCTGATGGTACACCTGGTGGTCTACATAAGGTACTTCAGATCCTCAATGTCCTTGTGAAAAGAAGCGGCCCATCATACTGAACAACTTCTGTTTTGGAACCATACCTGTATCTCTAATAGTTTATCTGGGCTCCTGATGGTACACCTGGTGGTCTACATAAGGTACTCCAGATCCTCAATGTCCTTGTGAAAAGAAGCGGCCCATCATACCGAACAACTTTTGTTTTGGAACCATGCCTGTATCTCTAATAGTTTAGCTGGCCTCCTGATGGTACACCTGGTGGTCAACATAAGGTACTCCAGATCCTCAACGTCCGTGTGAAAAGAAGCGGCCCATCATACTGAAAAACTTCTGTTTTGGAACCATACCTGTAGCTCTAATAGTTTACGTGGTCCCTGATGGTACACCTGGTGACATAAGGTACTCCAGGTCCTCAATGTCCTTGTAAAAAAAAGCGGCCCATCATACCGAACAACTTTTGTTTTAGAACCATGCCTGTATCTCTAATAGTTTAGCTGGGCTCCTGATGGTACACCTGGTGGTCTACATAAGGTATTCCAGATCCTCAATGTCCTTGTGAAAAGAAGCGACCTATTATACTAAACAACTTTTGTTTTGGAACCTTACCTGCATCTCTAATAGTTTAGCTGGGCTCCTGATGGTACACCTGGTGGTCTACATAAGGTACTCCAGATCCTCAATGTCCTTGTGAAAAGAAGCGGCCCATCATACTGAACAACTTTTGTTTCGGAACCATGCCTGTATCTCTAATAGTTTAGCTGGGCTCCTGGTGGTACACCTGGTGGTCTACATAAGGTACTCCAGATCCTCAATGTCCTTGTGAAAAGAAGCGGCCCATCATACTGAACAACTTTTGTTTTGGAACCATGCCTGTATCTCTAATAGTTTAGCTGGGCTCCTGGTGGTACACCTGGTGGTCTACATCTATACTCCAGACCCTCAAATGGTGATAAAAAGTAGTCTATGTCCGTTCTCGGTATGCTAGCAATCTCTGTGCCAAGTTTCATGAAGATCGGTTCAGCGGTTTGGCCGTGAAAGCGTAGCAGACAGACAGACAGACAGACAGACAGACAGAGTTACTTTCGCATTTATAATATTAGTGTGGATTATATACAGGATTATTTTTTAGTCAGTGCGCAGCTTCAACATACGTAATGGTTATCAAATTTTAGAAAATATGTATTTAATTTTACACCTGACTTAGAACAAAAAAATTGAAATAATCGCACTTAAACTTATCCCAGTATCGTACGTAAGTGTGGATCACCCTATTAGGTTCACTAGCTATCTTCCGGTATGGCAACGTCGCGCGCGGCCCAGTTATACCTATCAGCTGACTGTGTTCTAGCTTCTCCCTAAAGCACAGGTCAATGACCAGTCCAGGTTAATGACCGCTATTGGTACCGGGGTGCGTGCGGGTGATACCTACAACAACTAAGTACCTATCTCACAAGTACCTACACTTAAACTGCCTCCGTGGTGTAGTGGTTTAAAAGTTGGTCTCTTGATATGATGGTCCCTGTTTCTAGTTTATGCGGAGAGACAAGATTATTTTGTTAATGACGTAGTTGGATTTTTCCCAGTTTGGTTAAGAATTAGCAGCTACTACTAGCATAAGCAAGACATGTAAATGTTTAATCCATAACGGTAACTCGGGATTGTACAGCACCTCAAGTAACCATCTACGTGATCAACTTAAGAATGGTTTTTCTTACAGCTAACAAGAATAACCAGAAAAGATTGATACCCATTTCAAAAGATCAACATTCAAAGGTTTTTCTAATATTCTTTAAAAATAACCAGTAAAGACTTTAATGGCAACTGGAGCCGTTGCTGATAGTACCTAAAAAGCCTACACAACCTGCATACAACAGAGGTTGTGATGGTTTGACAACGTCGCGATTAGTCACCGCGTCTTACAGCGCCAGACATAGTGGCGCCAACGATTCAAATTTTAGAAGAAATCTGCCGCCGGCGCGGCGCCGGCGTCACGGCGTGGCGGGAAATTCATCTGCACTGCTAGAAAGCTTTATGTACACTGATGATATGAGGTAGTTCGTATCGCGCGTGCCTGCCCTTCGATGATTTTAACCGAATTATCCTTAAAGTACAACTGCATTTAAAGTAAAGTGAACTGCAAAAAGTTTACTTAGAACACTAGGTAGGCAGTAGGTAGCTAAGTACAATAGTCGTTTAATTAACAGTTACTTACCGTAAACTGCCCGTGATCCAACAGCCGCTGCATAACGTTGAGGAATGTTTTTGGGTTCGGTATACGAGGGTCCACAACGCCAGCATTACGCAGTCGAGGTAATTTTTCGTCCGCGTACATTAATTGGGCTGCTCGGGTATTTTCCCCACTTAAAAAGTACGAACGCACCATTTCGTAAAACTCGCGAAACGTAAAATTCGACATCGCGAAATCAATTCGGGATCGGCGGGAAAGTAGTGTCACACATGTGCGCGCCCGCCCGCGACGGAATCAAAGCGAGAACTGAATGAAACTGACTGAAGGGTGCGCTGCGCGAGCGCTGTTGCCATTTTCACGCACCCCCGATTGAAAAGTAGTGTGTCCATGATTTATTTTTTATGAGGCAGACAAAAATAAAAAAATAATAAAAATAAAACATATTTTTTTATTTGCCTAAAATGTCCTATTAACGATTCTGATATCATGGTATAAGTTTGCGCACTGACTAAAAAATAACCCTGTATAGGAACATTTTGTTTTTCTCGGTTTTCACCGGTAAACTGGTATGCACGAGCCTAGGCCAAGTGCATATCAGGGTTTGAAATATAATTAAGTGTGTCAGTTTGCGTGGTTGTCAGTGTGTTGTGTCTGTCAGGTCGTGTGGTTGTCTGTGTGTTATGCGTGTCGGGTCGTGTCATTGTCGAGGTGATTTGTGTGTTAGGACGTGTGATTATTGAGGTGATTTGTGTATCAGCTCGTGTGTTTTGTAGGTACGTTGAAAGTGATGGTGTTGAGTGGTCTTGTTCATTGTGCAAAAATTTTCTTACTATGCGACATGTGTTCAGGATAACAGCTTTTTGCAACAGATTGTATGTATTTGCTGAGAGGTTGAGTGTCTTAAGAGACTGGTGGAGCTGCTTCGGAATCACGCCAGTTGATGAAACCACTATCGGGACTATTGTCACTTTCTGGAGGTGCCAGATCCGGGTAATTTCATCCTTAAGCTCCACATATTTAGTTAGTTTGTCGGCTATTGTACTTTGCAAGTTGTGTGTGTTGGGGACTGCTATATCAATTAAATATCCAGTTTTATTACTTTTGTCAATTAGAGTTATGTCAGGTCGGTTGTAGTGGATTGTTCGGTCGGTGAGGATAGCTCGGTCATAGTAAAGTTTAGTCGTAGGATTTTCTAAAACAGTTTGCGGGTTGTATTTATAGTAAGGCTGAATGGATGGGATTAGGTTATATTGGTGAGCAAGTTTTTGATGGATGATATTAGCTACTTGGTCGTGTCTGTATTTATAGTCAGTTTGAGCTATGGACTTACATGCACCTGTAATGTGTTGTATAGTTTCTGGGCTACTATTGCATTTTCTACATGTGTCTGATGTTAAAGTTTTAGTTATGTATTTTTGATAGTTTTTTGTCTCTATTACTTGGTCCTGTATGGCCATTATGAATCCTTCAGTCTCTGGGAAAAGGTCGCCACGATTGAGCCATGCGTTCGACGCATCTTTATCGACATTAGGTTGGCTCAAATCATGGAAATGTCTCCCGTGTAGAGACTTTCCGGCCCATTCAGTTAGTTTGGTTTTGTCTTCTGTCAGTTTTTCGTTAGTTTGTTCGTTTGTGTCATGTAGGTTTAAAGGCGTAGCATTGTTGTCGTTTTGTACTATGGCTTTATGTAGAGTGGATGTTTCTGATTTGCTAAAAAAGTATTTTCTCAGTGTAATTACTTGTCTATTGTGTAGGGTGTAGGTTCACAATGTCAATGAGACCTCTACCACCTTGTTTTCTCGGAAGTGTCAATCTTTGAAGGCAAGATCTGAAGTGGTGTTTGCGGAATTTAGTCAAAGTTGTATTAACTGTCCGTTGCAAAGCTTTCAAATCAGATTTTGACCAGTTTATAATGCCGAAAGAATAGGTTAGTACAGGGATTGCGTATGTATTAATGGCCTTAAATGTGTTCCGGGAGTGTAATTGTGTTTTAAGTATGGAATTTAGCCGATGTCGGAATGTTTGCTTAAGTTTTTCTTTCGTTTCTTTATACTGTATCTGTAGCGACTGGCTGTATCCTAAGTATTTGTATGTCTCCTGTCCATCTAGTGGCTCTATCTGTTGTCCTGTCTCTAAAGTGTAGTTATGTTTATAAGATTTTCCTGCTTTTATTGAGTTAATTTTACATTTGTCTAGGCCAAACTCCATCTTGATGTCAACCGAAAATTGTTCTGTTAGGTTGGCTAATTGGTATAGCTGTTCCTCATCCCTGGCATATAATTTTATGTCATCCATGTAAAGAAGGTGACTTAAATTTTGTCGGTCAGTCTGTTGGTCATTCTCTGCGTACTTTAAGGGATATCCTAATGTTGTTGAATTCAAAAAATTGGAAAGAGGGTTCAAGGCGAGACAAAACCATAATGGGCTAAGTGCGTCCCCTTGAAATATACCTCGCTGTATTCGAATCGGTCCAGTAGTAATTAGAATTGTTGGTGTGGAAAGTTTTAATCTTGTGGACCAGTTTGTCATTGTAACTTTTAGAAGGTTAACAATTTTTGGGTGTATTTTATATATGTCGAGAACTTTTAGCAACCAAGAGTGAGGGACTGAGTCATAGGCTTTCTTGTAGTCAATGTACATGCTGTGTAGGTCTGATTTTAATTTTTGGATTTGTTTTAAGATAACCGAGTCGATGATGAGCTGTTCCTTACATCCTTGACTAAATTTTCTGCATCCTTTTTGCTGTTCAGCTACGATGTTATTCTCATTTACGTGGGTATAAATCAGTTCAGATATGCAGGCAGTAAGTATTTTGTAAATGGTTTGTAAACAAGTTATAGGTCGGTACTTTGCAGGGTTTGTAGGGTTGTTTCTGTCTTTTTGAATCATTATAGTAGTTTCAGCAGTAATGAATGAGGGTAATTGTTCGGGGTACTCTATAAAATTATTAAGGTGATTGTGTAGAAAGCCTTGTATACTAGTGAACTTCTTGTACCAAAAGCTATGTATGTTATCCGAGCCCGGTGCTTTCCAGTTGTGCAGATTATGAAGAACTTTTTGGTACGTATCAATTGGTATGTGATCAAATTGCATTTGAGTGGTGGCGGTGTGGTTTTCAATTTCTGTTTTAATCCAGTCGGCCTGAGCGTTATGTTAAACAGGCTGTTCCCATATGCCAGCCCAGAATGTTTTTAAATTGTGTGGGTCTGGTGTGACGTCTGTGTTAGTCGGTAGTCTCTTGTGTGTTTGTGGAAGTCTGCCTTAAATTACGGTAGAATTGTCTTTCGTTGTTTCTAAACTGGTTGTTCTGCTGCTTTCGTAATGTGCATGCTTTGTATCTACGCAGTCGCCCAGTAGTTACGGCTAGTTTCTGTTTCAGAGTGTCCAGTGTGTGTGTAAGTTGTGTGTTAGGTTTTTCATGAATGGAGTGGATTTTATATCGATCTATTATCATTTTTACTTGTCTTTCGAGATATCTACTCCTACTCCCGTTAATAAAGTGTGTTAGTCTGCCTATATTCGTTCGCAAGTCTTTAAGTCTTCGTTCTAGTCGCCTTTGCCAATTCGGTTTGTGTTCTCTTTGAGCTGGTCGGGAACGATCCGTACATTCTAGTGTTATCTTAGCTCCGTTAATTTTAGCAGCTGTCCATGCTGCACAGTATATTGTCGTATGTAAGGTACTAAAGTCTATGTCTAAGTTTAGTTTTTCCGGGAGTGTTACTCTGTTTAAGTAGTCTACTATGGATGCAAACTTTTTAGATGATTTCTGTTTAGGTATATATGGTCTATTTGTTGGGTCTTCGTCTTTAAAATGCTGGAAAGAATTTTCAAAAGTTTCATCAATATGGGGGTCTCTTTTTGGATTTTGTCGGTCAGGTAAGTGTTCTTCCGGAAGGCTCAGTTCAATCCTATTTAGGAACTGGGATTCGGAGTCAAGAAAAATTGTTAGTTCCTGGTGTTCCTGTGTGTCGGCGTCAATATTAAAGTGGTTATTCGCTATTGAAAGCTCTTCTGCAACTTGTTGCTTTATTGTGTTAAGTCTATCGTTGTCTTTATATTTATTATTTATAATTGCCCTTCTCTGATCAGAAACTCGCTGTTCAGTTACATGTGACATTGAGGGAAAGGCGGCAATAAAGGCTTCATGCAGTGGTTTCCGGTAAGTAGTTCTGTTAGTTTTTAATTGTGTTATTTTGTAGTATTCTCGCATTATTGCTTCATTTTATTCAGTCGTCCATCTCATTCGTGTACAATGTGATGTGGTTGTTTGTGAGAGAGGTGTAAGTTGTGTTATGTTATTAAGTGTATGGGTTTCTGTCTGTATTTGTTGGGTGGCGACACTTAATTCTAGGTTATATAATTCTTGTCTGACTTCGCTATAGATTTCGTCAATTGTTTTTTGTGGTAGCAGTTTATTACGTAAAATGGCTCTGCGTTGGTCTCCTACGCGCTGACGACTAGCTTGCATGTCCGGGTATTTTTCTGTGAATTTCAGGTGTAATGGTTCGAGGTATGTTTTAGTGTCTGTGTCAAGTATCGTTAGTTGGAGGTAGGTGCGCAGTATGAACTTATTCATCTCTGGTGTCCATCGCTTGCGCGTTGTAGTTACACTCGGAGTGGGTGCAAGTTCTAAGTCAGTGTTGACTTCTTGTACAACATCAGCGAGCGTGCTTGTGGATGACAAGGTAGATGTTCGTCTTGTCATATATGAACGGCGAGTCGAGGGGATGGGAGAAAATAGTGATGTAGTATCATCGCCTGAGGATCCGGCTGTAGCATCTTCGTCGTGAGCCCGCCTGCTCAACTCCCGACGTCCGGCTGTAACATATTGTGTGACGGGAGTCCGCCTGCTCAACTCCTCGTCACCGGTGTCCCGTAAACTGAAGCATCCAGCACCGGCTCCAGATGCGCCCCGGCGACCCCCGGGTAGCGGCCGCAGATCATACTTTCTTTTACTTTGCTCCATGAGGGTTTTAGGTTGGGAGTAATTAGTTTAGAGAGGGATACCTTCGGTGATATTGGGTATCTATGTAGTTTCTCCGTTTTTGGGTGTCTCGTCTTGATGTTCTGACTTACTTATAGTGCCGCCTCTCCTTAAGCCCCCCCACCGCGGCAAGGTTACTCCCTTGGGGGGGTTATTATTATTATTATTAGCAAGCTTCCAGGCCCCCGGCACCATAAAACAAAAATCCAAATAATAATATAACGCAGTATTTAGTCTAGCCAAAAAAGAATATAACAATGTATTTAAATCCAAGAAAATTAAAGTTAACACAAAATAATTATTTAGTGTCTAGGCAACAGTTGAAATTCATAGAAGCTGCCAGAAGTTATACGATCTGTATGAAAAAAGAACATAATTATAATCAATCAAAAACTTTTGCTGATTATGGAAAACGTTACTCTTAAACTTTTAAACATGTTTGTACAATAGCTAAATTGAGTACCAAATTTTAAAACTTTTCCCGTGTTAGAAATACAACCTAGGTTATTAGTTGCGAAACTAACCCGGTAGATGGAGCCATGCCAAGCGTTACTGGCTGAAGATGATAGGGTCGCTGGTGTAGGAGATTTGAAGAAAAATCACAGATTTTGATAGTAAATAGACCAGGGTGCGCGTGCGCGAGGCGCAGGTGGTGCGTCTAAGGTCTTGTGGTCGACTGGCTCGGGAAACAAAAAGGAGGCAGCGCATGGTTGCGATCATTACGTAAATATAAAATTAACTAGGCACGGCACCCTGCTCGGCTTGTTTTATTAGTATTTATTTTGACGACATCAACATACAGTTGGGATAAATATTTAAAGGAGTTTATTAGTTTATATTATAGAAAATACTTAGGTTAAGCATGTAGAATAGATTAGGTTTAGTTATTTTATAGGTTGCCATCGCCAACATCTTCCCCCCTAGTGTCGCTAGAGCGACACTCATCACGGAAAAGTAAAGCAACGCGAGTCACTGGCCGCTTCATCACTCCCCTGCTGGTACGAATGTCGACAACCCTAACTCGGCCATCCTTACCTGGGTATACAGTCTCGACTACTCCTTTGGGCCAGTAGTTGCGCTGTGCAGTTGGATCAGCAACCACTACGACGTCACCTACCTTCAGTTTGATACCTTCCTGCTGCCACTTTGTACGTGGAACGAGAGCAGGAAGTACTTCTTTCATCCAGCGGCTCCAGAAGTGGTCTGCTAAACGTTGTGAAATGCGCCACTGCTTGCGCAGATAAAAGTCGCGCTCATCGAATACTCCCGGGAGAGGCAAGTTAGAGGAAGTGCCAAGTAAGAAGTGATTTGGCGTCAAGGCTTCTTCGCTCCGGGGATCTACAGACACATGAGTTAGCGGACGGCTATTGATCATATTTTCAACCTCAGCTAAAAGAGTTAAAAATGTTTCCTCTCTAGGGGCGCGCTCTCTTAATACGGCTTTTAGGGAAGTTTTAATACTGCGGATCAACCTTTTTCAGGCTCCACCCATATGCGGACTTGCCGGTGGAATAAATTTCCAATCAACAAGGTAGGTTAAGGCTTTGTCGGAGACAGTTTCTTTATCGAGCTCTGAATATGCTTTACGTAGCTCAACGTCAGCACCACGTAAATTAGTGCCATTGACAGAATAAATTAAATTTGGATAACCCCTGCGCGATCCCATTCTGCGAAGTGCCATTATTAAGGAATCGGCGGTGAGCGACGAAACTACCTCAATGTGAACCGCTCTGATCGTTAAACACGTAAACAGGACACCGTAACGTTTTGGTTTTTGCCTACCGACAGTTACCTCTATGGGTCCAAATAAATCTACTCCGCAGGCGGTAAAGGCGCGTTTATGATGAGTCAGCCGCACTTCAGGTAAATCACCTAATCTAGTGGGTAGTGGCATAACTTTTCGTATGCGACAGAAGTTACATTGGGAAGCTACAGTTCGGACAGTTGGACGTAAATTAATTATCCAGAATTTTTGACGTAATTCGTTTACTACTAACTCATTGCATGAGTGGCCGGCACGAACGTGATAATCTTTCACGATAAGCCGGGATGTATGATGTTTACCGTCAAGAATAACTGGTGACTTCACATCCACCGCAACTTCGCGGGCAGCATCGATGCGACCGGCGGCTCTCAGCAAACCGTCACGATCGAGTACTGGAGTAAGTGTGCGAAGGCGGTTGTGTGGACCTAGCTGCTTGCCTTGGGTAAGTGCCCGTATCTCCTCTTTGAAACTTTGCATTTGTGAGTGACGCAATAATAATAATTCCCCCCTGTGCATCAATGCGACATCAAGTTTTTTGAATTTATTTTTTTTGCACTTTTCAATAAAAAGCAAAGCTTTTGCTGTCACGCGTACTAATCGTAACCAACTTGAAAAACGTGTCGGATCCGGTACGGGTAAGCAAGTATTTTCAGCGTCAACAACGGTGTGTATAGTGTGCACTCGTTCTAAAATTTCGTCACCAATAATTTCTTTCTTCGATGGTTCTTGCGGCCAATATTTGCCGTCCTGTCGCAAAAAGGAAGGGCCAGTGAACCATTGAGAATTATTGGTTAGTTGAAAATTAGAATTTTTAGTTGCGAGATCAGCCACATTCATATCAGTGGGTACATAATTCCATTCACTGATTTTGCTCAGTTCATCGATCTCCCCCATCCGGTTGGCGATGCTACGTGATTCATTACGAATCCAGTGAAGAACTGTTGTGGAATCAGACCAAAAAAAGGTTCTAGTAGGGCGCAGTCGATGCTCTTTACGAATAGTATCCGCCAAACGGCACGCTAATAACGCTCCTTGAAGCTCAAGCCTCGGAATCGTGACGGGTTTTACTGGCGTCACTCTGCTTTTACTAGCAATAAAAGATATCGTAACATATCCATTGCTGTCTATCTTCCTCCAATAGGCAACGGCTGCGTACGCGCTCGGCGATGCATCACAGAACACGTGCAGCTCTAGCGCTGTCTCGCTCGCGCTCGTGGAGGGTGCCGTGACGTCACGATGGGGTTCTTTAGTGGGAGTTATGGGACTGCCGCTAGCGGAATCTAAACCTTGGGCAGGCGATACAAAGTACCACCTAGGTATGCGTAGGTTACTAATGTGACGAATTGCTGCTACCCATTTGATAAAAGAAGATAGTAAATCATTAGGTAAAACTTGATCCCATTTTAAATCACGCTTCCATGTCTGTTGCATTATAATTTTCGCTTTGACGGTAAATGGAGTCAGGAATCCGAAAATATCAAAAATCGACATAATTATTCTTATCATATCCCGTTTCGTATAATTTGTATAATTCGAGTTAGCAATAGATTCGATTGAACTGAGATCAAAACCAAAGGTGTCACTAGCTGGATACCATAAAAGACCAAGTGTTCGTTCCGGTTGATTTTCCAAATTGAACTTTACCGAGTTATTACTTAAAATCTGTTTTGGCAACTCGTCAAGAACGGAAGGAATATTACAAGTCCAATTTCTCATTTCAAATCCTCCTTGCCTATTTATATTTGAGACGTCTTTAACAATCTGCTTGGCTAACTGTACATCTGAAAAACTGTCGATAAAATCGTCCATGTACTGATTCCTTTGAATGGATTGTACCGCGGCGGGCATAGATTCTTGAAAACGAGAGGCGTTTTTATTCTGATTAATAAACTGGGCAATAAACGGTGAAAAATTGGCACCAAAAATTAAGGAAGTCATTGCATAATGCTTAATGTTGTTATCTTTGTCAGGCCATAAGAATCTAAAAGCATGCTGATCAACGGGATGAATTTTAATGCGTAAGAACATATCTTTTATGTCACCTATTACACCAATAGGGTTCTCGCGAAATCTAAACATGATTCCGTACAATGATTGTAACAAGTCCGGTCCTTGAAGTAAAAAATCATTTAGTGAATATCCGTTAGTTTTGGCTGCCGCATCGAAAACCAGACGTAATTTTGATTTCTTTGGGTTATCAACTCCAAAATGTGGTAAATACCAACTTCGAGGAATTCGATCTAACTTATTTGGATTGATTTCGTGTGCATAGCTATTCGTAAACAAGTGTTCTACGCGGTCTCGATAACGGTCTGCGTATGCTTCGTTTGCATTCATTTTTCGCATTATCGTTTTTAAGCGATTTAAGGCAGTGTTAAACGAATCGGGCATTTGAAAGTTGTCATATTTCCACGGTAGGCCTATAAACCACTGACCATCTTTCAATTTAGCAGTTTTGTTCAAAATTTCTAACGCGCGGACTTCGTCAGGGTTTTTACGGGGCCTATTGCAAATACCTATTGCGTTCAATTCAAAAGATTTTTTTATTAACTGGTGAAGTTCTAAATCAGCAAAGATTTGGGTTTGACTCTGGCACGAAAAGGGTTCCAAATTATCAAGTGAATCAAGACAGTCACTTACCTCGAGGTGAGTTGAGTGTGAACGCGGCATAGGTTGCGCAGGAGGCAGCGTCGTAGGCGGCGGCGGCGGTTCCGCTATGTCGTAGCTGGCGTCTACGGCAGGAGCTACGATCTTGCTACAAGGAGGCGTGGCCTGTTGACCTATATACGGGAACGAAGTACAACAGCAAGAAGTGATGGTGCAATCAGCTGATTGATTATGCAACTTGCTAAATACTGGCCCGTGAATGCACCAACCTAATTTCGTTAACGTGGCGTGTGGCTGACCTTTTTTACCTTTTACACCCCTTATCGGAAAAATCAAACTTATGTTATCTTGACCTATCAACAGTTCAGTTTTAGCACCACAATCACAAAGGTTTATATTGCGTTTAAAATTAAAGTTAAAGTCCTTAGAAGAAAAACGTTGAATTGGTAGGGCTAACTCGTTCATTTTACGTGCGCTCAAGTAAAATCGTTTACCTTCAGTGTTACTAATAGAAAAGTTCACTTCTTCGGCTTGACACACCAATTGACTAGTGTCCCATGCACTTCGGATGCGTAATGTTACCTTTTGACCGTGCAGACCTACTTTATTAGCGAGTTCACTGGAGATCAAACTTACGGTAGTACCATCGTCAAGCATTGCGTGGGTGTGAGAGTTACCGTTAGGTCCATGTACAGTCACGGGCACTATTTTCACTAACACGTTTTTGGGTAACGAATTTTCGTCCGGCGGCGGGTCGCTGACGGTGGCGCACGTCGCATGCGCCACAGTCTCGGCGCTGCCGGTGCTGCTGCGCAGCTCGGCGCGCGCATCATCGGGCGTCGTGCGCGCTTGGGTCGAAGGCGGCTGCTGCTCTCTCTCTCTCGGCTTCCAGTGCAGCAGACGGTGATGCAGAAGGCCACACCCATCCACGTCACAAGGGGAGGCTGAACAAGTAGAAGTGTCGTGGCGGTGTGATTCAAGACACTGGTAACATAGTCTGTTCGCTCGTACAAAGCGCCAGCGATCTTTGCGCATTGCTCGCTTGAATTTTGCGCAGTCGGGTAAGGTATGATGACTCACCCCTCGGCAAAATTTACATGTAATATTTTTCTTCTCGGGTTCGGCGCACACTAGTACGTTATGTTGTTGAATTTTTGTGTCATATTTGCGCTTTTGTTCTGATTGACTATGTACGTAACTCACTCCGGTAGCGGCAGTTTTCTGTGCTTCATTGTAAAGGAAGTCCGTGAGTAATTGTAACTTAGGAGTGGAGTTATTCTGACGTTCAAAGGCGTAATCAGTCCATTTTGTGATTAAATTGGAAGGGAGCTTGCTAATCAAACTAGATACCAATTGAGGGCTTCTCAAATAGTCCTCTTGATTTATAGTTTGAGCGGCGGCAACACAATTTTTTACTTTTATAGCAAAGTTAACTATTTCACTGTGGTAGGATTGTGAAAGTGGTTGAAGTTTCTTCACCTGCAGTAATATTTTATTCATAATATTTTCAGGTCTTCCGAATTGCAGTTCTAGAGTGTCGATGATGGCACGTGGCGTGGTGTTGCCAATGAGAAGAGCTGATACAGCTTCTTTAGCAGCTCCGCGGAGGCACTTTCTGAGGCGCCACACATTCTCAGTGTCACTATAGTTGCACAACTCAGTCGACTCATAGAAAGCGGCTTTGAATTGTAACCACTCCATAGGATCACCAAAGTAAATGGGTAAGTCTTTTGAAGTTGCCAATCTAGTAAACAGTTCACGATTTTTTACACGTTCATGTTGATAAAGTGTTTTGTATTCAGGTGGCGAGCGAGGCGGAGTCGACAACGGCGGTGCGATCGGCGTTTGTGGCCTGCAGAGCGGGCTCGGCGGCCTGTGGAGCGGGCTCGGCGATCGCTGAGATGATGGCGGCGGCGGCGGCGCGCTGGTCGCGCCTGCTGGTCGCTCGCGTGATGGGCGTCGAGAAAGCGCCTTCTCCTCGTTATTCCTAGTATTAAAATTGCACTTTTTTAGCCATTCGTCCACAATGCTGCTTCGGCTTGATAATGAAGGCTGGCTGTTATTAATTTTTGATAAATTGACCTCTAGCTCTTTGGCAATTAGGGTTTTTTCTATTTCTAACTTTTTCTGTAGAAACTGGCTATGCCATGCTGCTTCTTCTTCAGCTGCTTTTAATTCAACTGCAGCTTTAGCTTGAGCAGCTTCAAGTTCAAGCTGTTTACGAGCGGCTGCGATAACTGATGAGCGCACGGAGCGCGAGGCGTGGCGGGCAGATGAACGGTTGCTACCCTCCGCATAATTTTGCTCGATTTTCTTTTCTTCTGGCACATTTTCTGCTTTTATGTTGTCTTCCACGTCTTTTATGGGTGATTTATTCTTCTCAGTAGTAGTCGCTATGTCCGAGGTGGTTTTCTTTGTTTTAGGTTTAACGGTAACCGGCGTGCGGAACACGTGCGACATCCCTGCATACAGGTTTGGCTCCTTATAATGCAACGATTCGGATCGAAGACCAAAATGAAGATGATAGGGTCGCTGGTGTAGGAGATTTGAAGAAAAATCACAGATTTTGATAGTAAATAGACCAGGGTGCGCGTGCGCAGGTGGTGCGTCTAAGGTCTTGTGGTCGACTGGCTCGGGAAACAAAAAGGAGGCAGCGCATGGTTGCGATCATTACGTAAATATAAAATTAACTAGGCACGGCACCCTGCTCGGCTTGTTTTATTAGTATTTATTTTGACGACATCAACATACAGTTGGGATAAATATTTAAAGGAGTTTATTAGTTTATATTATAGAAAATACTTAGGTTAAGCATGTAGAATAGATTAGGTTTAGTTATTTTATAGGTTGCCATCGCCAACACTGGCATTAAAATACACTTGCAAAATTGGCGGGCAAGAAATGAGCTGCGGTAGCCCAGATGGAAGAGGCGTCGCCACTAGTAATACGAAAGTCGCAGGTTCAAATCCTGCCCGCGCTTGAAAATTTTGCAAGTTTTCTAAAATAGCTAAATCTTACTACATCAAAAGTAATATAAAGAATAGCACCAACGAAATCAAAACCACTAGGAAAGTAAATAATGAAACTGAAAAATCTAATCGTCGTAATAAAAATTATAAACTTATGATAAACGATGAAATTAAAAAGTAATAATAAGCTACCAGAAACTCATTTTAAGTATTAGACCGGGTCTATCGCGTTAGTATTTAGGTAAATATTAGTAATTTACCTGTGTCCCGACGTTTCAACACAGTTTCATGTATTGTGGTCGCGGGTTGACTGACGTCCCAGCGAGTTGTCATCTAGGCGGCGGGTGACGAGATGTTCTGCTACCCACATTTGTCTTTATAATTTTAATATTATTGATTGTTTGTAAACATTGCACTAGGCTGCCGGCACACAACACTCACAGTATCCGACGATTGTTCCGATGATAATTTTTTTTTTAGTTTATTTATTCATAAAAATAATATAAAATTTTACATGTCAGGGGTTTCTTCAGTACATTGCTTTGGCCAAGGAGTGTTTTTATTTAAAAAAGTCGTTAACCGAATAGTGTGCATCCGCAATCGCGCGGTTTCAAGTTATCAATGACTGGGCTCCATGCGGATGACAATTTAAACCCGTCCTCCCGGTTGAAATTATTAGGGTTCTTCTTAATTTCAATAGCCTCGCGAACGATCCTTGGGTAAAAGTGGCGTTCCACAGAGAGGATTTTCGGGGCATGAAGTTCAATCCAATGATTCGGACCGGATGATAGAAGGTGTTCTGCTATTGCCGATTTATGCATCTGTCGGTTTTTTACAGCTGCGATATGTTCTTTGACCCGTTCGCTGACACTTCGCTTTGTTTGTCCAATATAAGATTTACCGCAGCTGCATTGTACTTTATACACTCCTTCCTGCATTCTGAAATGGAATGACATCCTTCGGCGTGCGTAAACAGTGTGATACTTTCGACAATGGACTGAAAACAGTCTGTATTGAACTCAACACTGTCCCAATCTTATCTGTTACTCCTTTCACATAGGGTTAATACGCTGGCTGTTTGTTCACCTCCGGATGTTTTTCTTTCCTGGTTTTCATGCGACGCTGAGCTCCTGAGTAGCCATTTTGAACCAGCACTTTTTGTACATGGTTTAACTCGTCGTTTCGATGTTCTGAGTCACACAAGTCGTATGCCCTCTTTGTCAGCGTCGACACTACAGACTGCAGGTGGCGCGGATGGTGATGGGAGGTCGCGTGTAAGTATCGATCTGTGTGTGTTGGTTTTCTGTATACAGAATGTGCAAGAGACCCATCAGCTACCAGAAAGCTACCGACAAGACGTTAAACAGTTTATTGAAAGACAACAACCAACAGTTGCGCACTACAACATTAAACATGCCCCAAAACGTAAGTACTTACCGTGTGGAGTAAAATTTTTAGATTTATACAAATGTTTTACCAATTACTGCATTGAAAATGGTATGAAAATTTGTAGCTGGACATTTTTTCATAGCATAATTAAAGAAATGAACCTTTCAACGGCGAATCCAACTCAAGATCTTTGCACCACTTGTGCAATTCACGACAAAGAACACCCAAAAGCTGAAAACATTACACACAACTGTAATACATGTGAGTGTGGACCGTGCAAAAAATTTGAGAATCATGACAAAAACCGAAGACTATCGAGGCAACTTCTGGATAATGATTTAGAAAACCTAACACCTGAAATCAAGCTGGTGACTGCTGATATGCAAAAAGTTATATTGATGCCTAAACTAACAGTCGAAGACGAGTTTTTTTCAAGAAAGGTGGTTCTATTAAATGAAACATTTGCTTCACCCGGTAAGAATAAACCTTCTTATTGCATTGTTTTGCATGAAGGAGAAGCCGGCAAAAATGCCTGTTTAATTTAGCGTTGCTATGCTGGGGTAAGTTAGGTATTAATGACGGTCTATGAATGCGCCGCGATTTCGCACGCATCGCTCTGGGCATATGTTGTCCCTTTCTCGTTCGCGGGGCGAGGGTGGCGGGTGCGCGCGGGCCGCCTGGTAGGCGCCAAGCGGTGATTTCTGCACCGCACTATCAGTCTCTCAAAACCGTTCGGACGAGAACGTATTGTGTTTTGTACGGATTTCCCGCCACGCGTTTTGTGATGCCGCGTGTAATGGACGATTCAATTTGAGATCGCGCGTGTTGATGCATCGTATTATTGCGGTTCTCCTGGGTTATACTAGAATACCAGGCTTAGTGATTGTTGGATGTCTCGACGTCTTCCACGTGAGCGTCGCGTTGAATAGGCATCAAGTGGCCATATCGGCTCGCGTTTTGTACGGCCCTAATTCGTGTTGGGTCACGCGTAATGACTAATATCAAAGTGAAATACGAACAGAAGCTATGAGTGGTTTGAAGTGAATAACGCGCCAAGGCTGTAGTGGAATGCTGGGTGTCGATATCTTTTCCACCCAGCCCTGTAAGTACCCACGGAATTCCTATTTGGTCCATTCCCTGTACTTCCTTTCTCCGTTGGGTATTTTATGCATTTGCGCCGGCGACGTGACTGTAAGTGTGAAACCTAGTTGTTTTAGTATAAAACTGTTTCTTCGTGTTAATGGTGTGTTCCCTTTAGTCATATTTGTTGTACCATATCATTGTGACTCCTTAGTACGAATTGCGGAATTCGTGGGGTGATATAATTTGGAGGTACTTACTTATAATCTAGTGCTAATACGTGTGACGTAACGCCAGATCGGCAGACGGTATTTACTACCGACTTGAGTTATGTAAGGGTTGGAACACATCATTTGCCAATTTCAATCAACTTAGTTAATTAAGTTAAATAGATTTAGGTTCACGTTTAATTCATAGTATGCGCTGCTATATTGTGCAGCGTACATGCTATTTAGCGCTGCGTAACGCAGCCATTGTCTGCCTCCAGTTGAACTCCTGGTATTTTGTTCGAAATTTACCTGTGTAAATCGCTTCCACTGCGGGAGTTTAGCTTGGAATTAGACAATTTTTGGTAGCAGAGCGTGGTTCAGAAACCACTAGATTTAAGATTATTTAGTATAAGATTTTTAATCTACCTACATAAAAAAAAATATATTTATTGTGATTGTAGTGTGTGCCCTGTGTAGAATATCCTATCGGTAGGATCAGGGCCAATCAATTAGTGAATTGCTTGTTATTATCGTTGTGTTTATCTGTGCGGATATCCTAACGGTAGGATCAGGGCCGATTGTCTATTATTGTTTTTTATTGTAAGGTTCGGTGTTACTTTGGGTTGGTACCATGGCTCCCACAATTACACAGCTTCAGGCAAAAATTAGAACGCACCTAATTTGGTTCGCGACTAAGCAGGCGATGGTCGGTCGCGGGGACCGAGAGGACGCACTCATCGCTTGTGCACAACGGATTGACGAACGGGTCGCGGATGTGTTGGATTGCCTCACTGGATGCGAGGAGTTATTTGATGGGACGCCTGATGAGGAGGCCAAACTTACGGTCCGGACGAATGTGACCCAGTGCATGGAGATGGGGCAGGAGATCCAGCAGGCGGCTGCTGTGATCACCAGGCGTAGAGCTGGGGAGCCGGACCCACCCCATGGTCCGCGGGGACCGGGGGTGCAAGTGCCCCTGCCGGCTGTGGCGATTCCGGTCTTCCACGGGGACTACACGGATTGGACCCGATTCCAGGATCTGTTTGACAGTGTGATTCATAACCGCACTGACTTGCAGCCGGCATATAAAATGGCACAATTGATGGCCAAGCTGCAAGGTGAGCCCCATGAGCTGGTAAAGCATCTACCAGTCGATGATGCAAGTTACGAGACGGCTCGCGGTTTGCTGATCGAGAGATACAGCAACAAACGTCTCATGATTGACCAACTCCTGGAACAGTGGCTCACCGTGCCGACCATCACACGAGGGACGGACCTCAGGGCCAAGGTCCTCAACCCTGTCTGCGTTGCAGTGAACGCTCTTGAGAGACAGGGGATGCCGGTGTCAGGCTATGATTATATCCTGGTCCACACGTTGTTGCGCCGCCTGCCGAGCGACATGGCCGCTCGTTTTGAACAGTCACACGGAGGTAAGACATCTGATTACCTCCCGACCTTCGAGGAGCTCAAGTCCTTCCTCGAGGCCGAGTGCAGGCGGGTAGATGCCCAATTTGGAGAGTCGCCTCACGCGGAGTCTGCGGCCGCTCGCCGCCCGGAACGGCCGGGTGCACAGGCGCGAGACGGTAAGAGTAGGCCACCCAGGCGATACAATGTCGCTAATTTGGAATCGAGGTGTGCCTACTGCAGAGAGGCGGGGCATCAGGTGACTGCGTGTGAGGAGTTCGCTGCACAGCGGGTGCAGAAACGTCGTGGTGTGGTGCAGCAACGGCATTGGTGCTTTAGGTGTATGGGGCCGCATCAGGTGCGAGAGTGCCCATCAAGCACCAACTGCAGGTACTGCCAGGGTGCCCACCATCAGCTCCTATGCATGAACCGCAGCGGAGATTACGGAGGCAGAGCTGACGCGGGTCAGCGGACGGAGTCTGCCCTACCTAGACGGGAGCAACGCTGGAGGAGGAGTCCTCTTCCACCAGGGTTTCAGGGACGAGGCCAGGGACATCAGCAGGTGATGCCCCCTTCACCACGCGCGAGACAGTCACCACCTCGGCAGCAGGTGCCGGAACAGGGTAGGTGGTCACAGGTCCAAGGTCAGGGGCACCCATCACAGATACGTGATGCTACGGGCGGGTGCCAATACCAGGGCCAGTACATGCAGTACTCGGCGGGACTGAACAACATGGTGAGGTCTCATGACCCACGCATGCCTCTCCCCTTGGCTGAGCACCCGCGGCTACAGGCGCATCCACGGTACGCGCGCCTGCCGCAGGGTTACTATAGGCTGCCAGCCATGGCGTACAGGACCAGAGGTCCCTATCAGCAGGAGTGGGACCCACTCGAAGGTGTACGGAGAGAGGGGACCCCTCGCAGGACGCGGACACTCCGCGCTTAGATTCCTGCTAGGTAATCGCCGCCTACACGCCAGCTTCGGCCCCCCGGCCAATTACGGTATTGTTGCCTACGGCAATGATTTGGGTATGGGGATACGGTGGCCGCAGCATACAGGTAAGAGCCTTGTTAGATACAGGGGCTCAGGGTTGTATTGTGTCTAGTAAGCTGGTGAGTAGGCTACGCTTAAATATAAGGCCCACAACGGATGGGGCTGTAGGTATTGGAGGTGTAGATGTGCCTGACGTTCGGGGTCAGGTGAACTTCGAGTTCACATTAGGTAATACAGGTACAGGGGTCAGCTATCATGCCTCAGCAGTGGTGCTGGATGATGTGGTAGGGAAACTTCCTCAGGTTCGGTTACCGTCAACGGTACGAGGGTTAACCACAGGCTTAGAGTTAGCTGATCCTGAATTTGATACTCCTGGTACGGTGGACGTTCTCCTCGGGTCAGACGTCCTCGGGAGATTCTGGTGTGGCAGAAAACGGGTACTTCAGCAAACTGGTTTAGTGGCCGTTGATACCACAGGGGGGTATGTTATTTTTGGCCCAGTTTGGAGACCTCAGGACCTACCAGAGGGCGATACGGTTCTCTATGGTAGTGTGTTGTCGGAGGTGCTGCAGAGGTTTTGGGAGTCTGAGGAGCCACCCACAGCGGATAGACGGAAGCCAGAGGATGACGAGTGCGAGCTGTTCTATCAGTACAACACTGCACGAAGTTCGTCAGGTAGGTTTGTTACCAGGCTGCCATTTCTCCCAAACCGCCCCTCCTTAGGTAGTTCGCGACAGATCGCGGAACGGAGACTACTGGCTATGGAGAGAAAGATGAAGCGAGATGCAGCACTTCGGCAGAAGTATATCGAATTCATGAGGGAGTACCTAGAGTTAGGCCACATGTCGGTGTCCAGCATAGATTGGAGGTGTGTCGAGCATTACTATATACCACACCTGGCTGTTTTGAAGTCACCGGAGGCGAAGATACGGGTAGTGTTTGACGGTTCTGCTCCTACATCGAATGGTGTGTCTGTGAACCAGTGTCTACACGCGGGTCCCAAGTTGAACCGGGACATTGTGGACATCCTCACAGATTTTCGGCTGCACCAAGTAGCGTTCGTCGCAGACGTCAAAATGATGTTTCGCCAAACAATTATACACCCGGATGACCGTCGGTACCAGCTGATTTTGTGGCGTGAGAGCCCTGACGAGCCGATGGTCACTTATGAGCTTAACACGGTAACGTATGGTCTGAAGCCAAGTCCGTTTTTGGCAGTACGCACGCTGCGAGAGTTGGCCGCACAGGAAAGGGTAAGATTCCCTCGAGCCGCAGCAGTACTGGATCGCGACGTCTACGTGGATGACATCTGCACGGGTGCAGATAGCGTGCAACAAGCACTGCTACTACGAGACGAGCTGATCGCGATCATGGAATCAGGAGGTTATGAGTTGCGGAAATGGCTGTCCAGCTGTCCAGAGCTCCTGGCCGGGTTGCCAGGTGAGTTCCAGCAGGACCCGCACCTTTTCGAGAACCCGGACAATCCAAATACGTTGAGCATCCTAGGGGTGCAATATAGGCCAACGCACGATGTCTTTACGTATCAGATCGAGCCAGACCTTTTGCAGAAGACTTGGACGAAGCGTTCGGTATTATCGACGATCGCCAGAACTTTCGATCCTAACGGGTGGATCGCACCGGTGACGTTCATGGCGAAGTGCTTCTTGCAAAGGTTGTGGATAGCAAACTTGGGTTGGGACGACCAGCTCTCCGGAGAGCTGTTGAATGATTGGACCAAGTTTGTGACCACCTTACCAGGGATCGTACGCATCGCCATACCTCGCAATTTGCTCCCATCGGTGGGATGTAAGGCTACCCTACATGGGTTTTGTGATGCCTCGGAGCGAGGGTACGCGGCAGCTGTCTATTTGCGGACAGTCAGTTCAACGGGAACTGTAGACGTGCGTCTAGTTATGGCCAAGAGTAAGGTGGCTCCGGTTAGGACAAGATGGACCATTCCAAAGTTGGAATTGGCGGGAGCAGCGCTTCTCACGCGCTTGCTACATCATGTCGTTAGTAATCTACGCGGTACCATCACTTTGGATGAAACGGTGTACGCATGGACCGACAGTAGGATAGTTCTGTGCTGGTTACAGACGTCGGTACATACTCTTGAGGTTTTCGTGGCAAATCGGGTGTCACAGATTAAAGGATCGGAAACTCCGTTGGTATGGAGACACGTACCGGGAGAACAGAACCCAGCGGACTGCGCCTCACGGGGATGTAGGGCCCCTGATTTGGTAGGTCACTCACTGTGGTGGGGACCTCAGTGGCTGACTGAGTCACCTGAGAGATGGCCATACAATGAGTGCGGGTCGCCGCTTGGGCCACCTGATCGAGGTTTGCGAGTGAACGTAGGGCAGATCGTACCTAAGCCTAGTGCGGCTTTCTTGCTGGAACGATACAGCTCCCTCGACAAACTTCTAGGGGTGACAGGTTGGATCAAACGGTTCGTGAACAACTGTAGAAAACCTCAAGCAGAACGGAACTTGGCACCTGTCCTCTCGCCTGCGGAGCGGAATGCGGCTCTAAGTTTATTGGTTAGGGTCGTCCAGGCGGAACATTTTGAGGAAGAGGCCAGGCTGCTCAGGGATGGCCGTGGAAAGCTGAAGGGAGGTCTTGTGCGCCTCAACCCGTTCGTGGACGAGCATGGAATGCTCCGGGTTGGAGGTAGACTTCGGAACGCTAACCTGCCCTTTTCAGCACGGCATCCGCTGTTACTCCCAAAGAAGGGACCTTTGGTAGAACTTATAGTTAGGGATCGTCACCAGAAAAACTCGCATGCGGGCTGCAATGCACTTTTGGCTATTCTGCAGCGCGAGTTTTGGATCTTGTCTGGACGACGTACGGTACGGAGCATTGTGTTTCGGTGCTTGCCTTGCTATCGGTTGAAGGCAGCCACAATGCAACCTCAGATGGGAGACCTCCCACCGGACCGGGTGACGGAAGCCTGGACGTTTGCGGGTGTGGGAACGGACTTTGCGGGGCCTTTTATGGTAAAGGCATCACGCCTTCGCAACGCGAAGTCAATCAAGGCGTATTTGTGCGTGTTTGTGTGCCTAGCAACCAAGGCCGTCCACTTGGAACTCGTGGCTGACCTCACTACGGAGGCTTTCTTAGCAGCTTTAGATAGATTTGTGTCGCGAAGAGGGCGACCAGCGCTGATCAGGTCGGACTGTGGTACCAACTTTAAGGGCGCTGATCGATGTATGAAAGAAATTATAACGTTTTTATCGGAAAACGAGGAAGCTATCGGCACGAGCCTCTCCCGTCAGGGCATTAACTGGGTGTTCGATCCACCAGGATGCCCCCACTGGGGTGGTATATTTGAAGCGGTTGTAAAGTCCGCTAAGACGCATTTGATGCGCGTTATAGGTTTAACGATATTAACCTTTGAGGAGCTAGCGACCGTGTTTTGTAAAATTGAGGCCGTTCTCAATTCACGTCCTTTGTGTCCGCTTAGCTCAGATCCGAATGATCTGGAGGCCCTGACACCAGGGCATTTCTTAATTGGCCGACCACTTAACGCCTTGCCAGAGTACCCCTACACAGAGGTCAGTAGCAATCGTTTGACGCGTTATGAGTTGCTGCAGCAAATGTCTCAGAATTTTTGGAAGCGATGGTCGCTTGAGTATTTGCACATTCTGCAGCAACGCCTTAAGTGGACGGACAGAACTGAACCCCCTCGCATCGGAGATCTCGTTCTGGTTAAGGATGCCAACCTGCCGCCACTGCGATGGCGCAGAGGGCGCATTCTCAACTTGTTCCCAGGTAGTGATGGCACTCCTCGAGTCGCGACAGTTCAGGTAGGGGATTCAGTTCTTAAGCGAGCAATAGCAACGCTATCTCGTCTCCCTAGTAGTGAATAGGCCTAAGGGATTCGGCCTAGGGCGGGTGAATGTTTAATTTAGCGTTGCTATGCTGGGGTAAGTTAGGTATTAATGACGGTCTATGAATGCGCCGCGATTTCGCACGCATCGCTCTGGGCATATGTTGTCCCTTTCTCGTTCGCGGGGCGAGGGTGGCGGGTGCGCGCGGGCCGCCTGGTAGGCGCCAAGCGGTGATTTCTGCACCGCACTATCAGTCTCTCAAAACCGTTCGGACGAGAACGTATTGTGTTTTGTACGGATTTCCCGCCACGCGTTTTGTGATGCCGCGTGTAATGGACGATTCAATTTGAGATCGCGCGTGTTGATGCATCGTATTATTGCGGTTCTCCTGGGTTATACTAGAATACCAGGCTTAGTGATTGTTGGATGTCTCGACGTCTTCCACGTGAGCGTCGCGTTGAATAGGCATCAAGTGGCCATATCGGCTCGCGTTTTGTACGGCCCTAATTCGTGTTGGGTCACGCGTAATGACTAATATCAAAGTGAAATACGAACAGAAGCTGTGAGTGGTTTGAAGTGAATAACGCGCCAAGGCTGTAGTGGAATGCTGGGTGTCGATATCTTTTCCACCCAGCCCTGTAAGTACCCACGGAATTCCTATTTGATCCATTCCCTGTACTTCCTTTCTCCGTTGGGTATTTTATGCATTTGCGCCGGCGACGTGACTGTAAGTGTGAAACCTAGTTGTTTTAGTATAAAACTGTTTCTTCGTGTTAATGGTGTGTTCCCTTTAGTCATATTTGTTGTACCATATCATTGTGACTCCTTAGTACGAATTGCGGAATTCGTGGGGTGATATAATTTGGAGGTACTTACTTAGAATCTAGTGCTAATACGTGTGACGTAACGCCAGATCGGCAGACGGTATTTACTACCGACTTGAGTTATGTAAGGGTTGGAACACATCATTAGCCAATTTCAATCAACTTAGTTAATTAAGTTAAATAGATTTAGGTTCACGTTTAATTCATAGTATGCGCTGCTATATTGTGCAGCGTATGCTATTTAGCGCTGCGTAACGCAGCCATTGTCTGCCTCCAGTTGAACTCCTGGTATTTTGTTCGAAATTTACCTGTGTAAATCGCTTCCACTGCGGGAGTTTAGCTTGGAATTAGACAATGCCCATAACGTCGCGTCTGCTTATATTGAGTTTATAATAATTTACTGTAAAGATGAAAAACACATAATTATATATGCTGATAATTGCTGTGCGCAGAATAAAAACAGAGTTTTTTACTCAGCTCTGCTTCGCTTAGTGAACTCTCCAGCAATAATTTTTGCTGAAACAATACGAATTGTATATTTAGAGCCAGGTCATACCTACATGGCTGCAGACACAGTGCACGCCAACATATCCAAAAAATTTGCAAAAATATTTATGACGAAGATGACTTCATTGACAAAATGAAAAAGTCAGGTAAAAACTTGGAAGTTCGTGAGATCTTGCACAAAGAAATGATTATCTTTAAAGATGACTTGAAAAGACTGTTTCCAAAAAACCACAACATTCAATCTTTGAAAATAGTGGAGGTGAGACGGGGATCTACATCTTTGTTTTTGAAAAAGAGCTTCGACGAAGAAGAGTTTAAAGAATCATTTAAGTGAACACGGATTAAACTCACTGTTATTTTGTTGCGCGTTATCGCGACGTATTCGGACCAGTAAGTGCTCAGCCGAATTTCACAGTAACAGATAGTGTTAGTTCGTTTTGTCTACCGGGGTGTTACAACGCAACCACGACGACAGCGACGTCGGAATCGCCGCCACCATCGGAATCGCCGCCGTCGCACCTAGCGCGCTCTGCGTCACCGCCAGCTGCCCCCTCCGCCCGCGCGTTGCGAGCAGCGGCTCGTTGGGCTAGCAGTGCCTGGCGAGACGCGCGAGCGTGCAGCAGCACTCAGCCTGAGGAAGGACCACCGACTGGTCCGAATACGTCGCGATAACGCGCAACAAAATAACAGTGAGTTTAATCCGTGTTCACTTAAATGATTTAGTTATGTCTCACTTAAGTTTAAAGAATGTATTGCGCTCAAACCAGAGATAGCGACTTTATATGCAGAAAACGTAGACGACCTTATTAAAGATATTCAACGAGAAACAAAACCGATAGGTATCACATCAGCAAAAAAACAAGACCTACTTAAATTATGTCCAAGCATGCCACAAGCTCGTCGCAAATTTTTTGAAGATTTGGAAATAAACGATAATGTCAAGAATTTAGATGAAAGTGTGGTGCAATAAGAGTTTTAAATTAGTATAGTACAAACTTTTTGATCTCCATTTTCTATAATTTTAATTCGATTGCATGTTTAAAGCATAGCTGTGAGTAAAACTTGTGATCTCTTTATACATTAATGATTGTATTGAACTGCTCATACTAATTTCAAAGATTTTATTACTATGATTATTGAGAAAAACAAAAGATTTTGATGACGTAGAGCATAATCATCAATAGCATTTTAAAATCTTTAATTAAGTTAGTTTTTAATATAATTCTCTTCTCAAAGACATTATCCAATAATGGAAAATTTGATTGTTTATCTAATTGGTTTTTATAATAATAAATACATAAAAAAAATATTTAACTGGCTTTGATTCTTTTTCATAATATTCCCCAAAAATTAAATATCTTCTCTACCTAAGTTAACGCAATTTTCAGCAATCGTTAATTTTTTTTTATTTTTTTTTTATTAATGATGGGTTTGCTTTTGACTCTAGTCTGGGTCATAGGACAGAGACAGAGTCTAAGATAGAGCGAGCTCACCCAGAAGAAGCCTGTTAAGGCACTGGCACTCCCACACACCGACGGAACGCAGCAAGCTACTTGGCGCCAGACTTCGGTGGGATGGTGGTCGCGAGCCAGGCGGCCCCTTACGGAGCCTTCCACCGCTTAGTGGGATCGTTCAGCCGGACTTATCCACAGGCAAGCCTGTGTTGCCGTTGCCCGGGGTGGACTGCTAGGAGGTAGATCCCATTCCACCCCTATAATGTCCACAGCATCAATTCTACGCTCCCCAAATGTCTTCAATTGATCAACCTTTAATGTCGGTTTATTACACGATAAGCAAGCTTAAAGCTTTGCAGCATACATTTTTCATCTCTTAGAATTTTAAATTTCCCTCAGTTATTTTAAATTCACAAATAAATTACATTATATAGTGTAAAAATCGGTAATTGTAAAATTAAAAAAGTTAATTGGAACTCTTATACAAGACGACTCAACTGACACTTCTTGTATGGCAAGTATTTTTTTATTTTGACCTGAGTTTCATGTTGAAAGTGGTTAATTTTTATGGTCTGGTTGTTGTTTTTAATTATTTAGGTAATTTTTTTTTAACCGTGTATAACATCACTGTCCCATTTTCGAAATGTTCTTAGTCGGAGATTTCCCAGTGTGCCAGCTTCCCAAAGGACCACCCTGTGCTATAAATTGTTCTACAAATATATTTTTTGTGTTGTACTTTCAGGTTTCACTGATTTTATTCACCCCAATAGATCACCCTGTATATAAAAATACCTACCTTACGTTTATATCTGGTGTATTTTCAGATTTTTCCATAGGCACTACCACACCGTAATAGATCACCCTGAATTACTATCCAAAAAGTAAATAATCTGAGATAATACTGTTTTGCCTATGTCCTGTAACCAAACTTGTAGGAGATTAGCATTTCAATAAAATGTTGCCGTTGACGCGGCTATCTCATGTATCTTAGATACAGTACCACGCGTAACACGATTTGTATAAGTAATAAAGGAGCAAAAATATTAAAGTCGTTATATTTTACTACATACATACAAACATAAATCACGCCATACTACATACTTGAAAATAAGAATTTTTTTTAATGAGGAATGCATTCTATGATTGTTTTGCTCCAATTCATAAGCAAAAAATCTTCATAGAATCAATATTATGTAAGTTATGAGCAAATATTATATCCAAAATAAAAAGTGGATTTGTGGCAAATGGCAGTCTGAGAGATACATTAGATAGGCGTAACAGGGCAGAGTAGTAGCTCAAGGCGCAGATGCACCACATATCATGCTAACCAGTGTTCCCTTGAGCATAGTCGATAAGTTTTGCTACCTGGGGTCGACTGTGTCGAATAATCTCACGCTCGATGCTGAGATCGATACGCAAATCGGCAAGGCGGCGACCATGTTCGGCAAGCTCAGTACAAGAGTATAGAACAATAAACACCTGACCACAAAAACCAAGATTATTGTTTATCAAACTTGCGTTTTAAGCATACTCTTGTACGCAGCTGAAACCTAGACATCGTATGCAAAACAGGAACGTCGACTCAATACATTTCATATGCGCTGCATAAGAAATATCTTGCATATAACCTGGCAGGACAGAGTTACAAACGAGCGAAATCTAGAAATTGCGCAGCTGCCTAGTTTTACCGCCCTGCTTAAGCAGCGACGATTGCGGTGGCTAGGGCATGTGCACCGGATAGAACCTTCGCGTCTACCACGACGTGTTCTGCTTGGCGTAGTAGCAAACGTTAAAAGAGGGGTTGGAAGACCTATGCTGCGTTTCAAAGATTGCGCCAAGCGGGACATGGCTGCATTTAACATTGACCATCAAAGCTGGGAGAAGCTTGCTGAGGATAGGGACGAATGGCGTAAGCGTGTGTTTGATGGGCGTAAAATACACGATAATGACTGGTTTCCTGGTCTCGCTAACAAAAGGCAAAAACGTCATCGAAACAAGCATGTGCCAGTCTCAAATTCCTTTTTAACTTGTAGAGCGTGCGAAAAATTATGCCGCTCCTGTATCGGCTTATACAGCCATGAAAAGTCTTGCCTCAGACACTGATTAAATTGTCTGTCACAGACGTGTGAGGCCAATGATGATACGAACAAACTAAATAATAAGCAAATGCTGCAGGAATATGTTTATAAATATTTGAAGTACTTTTAGACACGCACTCGTTCTCTCTCGGTTCCAACAAAGACTCAAAATCCGCATAAATGACAAATGGCATATTTTGTAATCGTTAAAAATGTTAAAACCGCAAGATACAACCATGTTCTGGCATAAAAGTTTTGATTCCACCACAAACATGTTCATTTAATTTACTCTCGTTACTGAAAAATATCATACTGTTCAATCTTGTCTGCATATTGTAGGTAAGAGAATATTTTAGCACCATAAATTTTTTCGCATTACCCTCGCATCGTGGACAGAATTCAAAGCACGAACAATTTGCGAGGCTAGCCAGTGTTCATCTTGCCGCGCGCTAGCAGTGACCGTGTTATCTGCTGTGCATGTTTTGGAACTCAATCTCTGATTTTGGCAAACGTTTTGTCCAAAATTTATTGTGTTTACAACATAGACGTTCTATGTGATATATAACACTATCTGTGCTGTGAAATAAGGACTCTTACCACTAGCTGGAGCTCCAGGGCGTGCCGTGCATCCTTCTAGAAGCTTCTACGACCTACAGAACTTCTATGGTTAAGGTTGGTGGTGTATATTTCTTCTTGCCTTATAGTTGCAGACAGATAGACTTACCCTTTTTACCATTTTTCATACATTTTCTCATACAGTTCAACACAACTCGAACCAGTGATATTTATATGTCGGAGATTGATCAAGCTCTGGTGGGTATTGGCTGAAATTATTTGACAGTTCACGTTTTGTTATTATTTTCTACCGTTTATTGCTATTTGATTCTTGCAAAAACGAAACGCATAATCGCTGGCAATACTCAAATAGACGATGCGCTTTATTCGCGCGCAGTTAGCTATCGACTGTAAGATAGACTGGAGTGACGTTAGATGCGTTGTAGTGCGTTCTCACAATTCATTGTTGGCTGCGTTCGTAATGGAGAAACGGAACGTGATCGACGGAGCAAACAACTTTGACAGTTCCTGTCTAATTCCAAGCTAAACTCCCGCAGTGGAAGCGATTTACACAGGTAAATTTCTAGTAAAATACCAGGAGTTCAACTGAAGGCAGACAATGGCCGCGTTACGCAGCGCTAAATAGCATACGCTGCACAATATAGCAGCGCATACTATGAACTAAACGTGAACCTAAATCTATTTAACTTAATTAACTAAGTTGAGTGAAATTGGCAAATGATGTGTTCTGACCTTTACATAACTCAATTCTGTAGTAAATACCGTCTGCCGATCTGGCGTTACGTCACACGTATTAGCACTAGATTATAAGTAAGTACCTCCAAATTATATCACCCCACGAATTCCGCAATTCGTACTAAGGAGTCACAATGATATGGTACAACAAATATGACTAAAGGGAACACACCATTAACACGAATAAACAGTTTTATACTAAACAACCAGGTTTAACACTTACAGTCAACGTGGCGGTCCAAATGCATAAAATACCCAACGGAGAAAGGAAGTACAGGGAATGGATCAAAGAGGAATTCCGTGGGTACTTACAGGGCTGGGTGGAAAAGATATCGACACCCAGCATTCCACTACAGCCTTGGCGCGTTATTCACGTCAAACCACTCACAGCTTCTGTTCGTATTCCACTTTGATATTAGTCATTACGCGTGACCCAACCCGAATTTGGGCCGTACAAACGCGGGCCAAAATGGCCACCTGATGCCTGTTCAACGCGACGCTCACGTGGAAGACGTCGAGACATCCAACAATCACTAAGCCTGGCATTCCAGTACAACCCAGGAGAAACGCAATAATACGATGCATCAACACGCGCGATCTCAAATTGAATCGTCCATTACACGCGGCATCACAAAACGCGTGGCGGGAAATCCGCACAATACGCGATACCCTCCTGTCCGAACGGTTTTGAGTGACTGAGTGCGGTGCAGAAATCACCGCTTGGCGCCTACCAGCGGCCCGCGCGCATGCCGCCACCCTCGCCCCGCGAGCGAGAAAGGGACAACATATGCCCAGAGCGATGCGTGCGAAATCGCGGCGCATTCATAGACCGTCATTAATACCTAACTTACCCCAGCATAGCAACGCTAAATTAAACATTCACCCGCCCTAGGCCGAATCCCTTAGGCCTATTCACTACTGGGGAGACGAGATAGCGTTGCTATTGCTCGCTTAAGAACTGAATCCCCTACCTGAACTGTCGCGACTCGAGGAGTGCCATCACTACCTGGGAACAAGTTGAGAATGCGCCCTCTGCGCCATCGCAGTGGCGGCAGGTTGGCATCCTTAACCAGAACGAGATCTCCGATGCGAGGGGGTTCAGTTCTGTCCGTCCACTTAAGGCGTTGCTGCAGAATGTGCAAATACTCAAGCGACCATCGCTTCCAAAAATTCTGAGACATTTGCTGCAGCAACTCATAACGCGTCAAACGATTGCTACTGACCTCTGTGTAGGGGTATTCTGGCAAGGCGTTAAGTGGTCGGCCAATTAAGAAATGCCCTGGTGTCAGGGCCTCCAGATCATTCGGATCTGAGCTAAGCGGACACAAAGGACGTGAATTGAGAACGGCCTCAATTTTACAAAACACGGTCGCTAGCTCCTCAAAGGTTAATATCGTTAAACCTATAACGCGCATCAAATGCGTCTTAGCGGACTTGACAACCGCTTCAAATATACCACCCCAGTGGGGGCATCCTGGTGGATCGAACACCCAGTTAATGCCCTGACGGGAGAGGCTCGTGCCGATAGCTTCCTCGTTTTCCGATAAAAACGTTATAATTTCTTTCATACATCGATCAGCGCCCTTAAAGTTGGTACCACAGTCCGACCTGATCAGCGCTGGTCGCCCTCTTCGCGACACAAATCTATCTAAACTGCTAAGAAAGCCTCCGTAGTGAGGTCGGCCACGAGTTCCAAGTGGACGGCCTTGGTTGCTAGGCACACAAACACGCACAAATACGCCTTGATTGACTTCGCGTTGCGAAGGCGTGATGCCTTTACCATAAAAGGCCCCGCAAAGTCCGTTCCCACACCCGCAAACGTCCAGGCTTCCGTCACCCGGTCCGGTGGGAGGTCTCCCATCTGAGGTTGCATTGTGGCTGCCTTCAACCGATAGCAAGGCAAGCACCGAAACACAATGCTCCGTACCGTACGTCGTCCAGACAAGATCCAAAACTCGCGCTGCAGAATAGCCAAAAGTGCATTGCAGCCCGCATGCGAGTTTTTCTGGTGACGATCCCTAACTATAAGTTCTACCAAAGGTCCCTTCTTTGGGAGTAACAGCGGATGCCGTGCTGAAAAGGGCAGGTTAGCGTTCCGAAGTCTACCTCCAACCCGGAGCATTCCATGCTCGTCCACGAACGGGTTGAGGCGCACAAGACCTCCCTTCAGCTTTCCACGGCCATCCCTGAGCAGCCTGGCCTCTTCCTCAAAATGTTCCGCCTGGACGACCCTAACCAATAAACTTAGAGCCGCATTCCGCTCCGCAGGCGAGAGGACAGGTGCCAAGTTCCGTTCTGCTTGAGGTTTTCTACAGTTGTTCACGAACCGTTTGATCCAACCTGTCACCCCTAGAAGTTTGTCGAGGGAGCTGTATCGTTCCAGCAAGAAAGCCGCACTAGGCTTAGGTACGATCTGCCCTACGTTCACTCGCAAACCTCGATCAGGTGGCCCAAGCGGCGACCCGCACTCATTGTATGGCCATCTCTCAGGTGACTCAGTCAGCCACTGAGGTCCCCACCACAGTGAGTGACCTACCAAATCAGGGGCCCTACATCCCCGTGAGGCGCAGTCTGCTGGGTTCTGTTCTCCCGGTACGTGTCTCCATACCAACGGAGTTTCCGATCCTTTAATCTGTGACACCCGATTTGCCACGAAAACCTCAAGAGTATGTACCGACGTCTGTAACCAGCACAGAACTATCCTACTGTCGGTCCATGCGTACACCGTTTCATCCAAAGTGATGGTACCGCGTAGATTACTAACGACATGATGTAGCAAGCGCGTGAGAAGCGCTGCTCCCGCCAATTCCAACTTTGGAATGGTCCATCTTGTCCTAACCGGAGCCACCTTACTCTTGGCCATAACTAGACGCACGTCTACAGTTCCCGTTGAACTGACTGTCCGCAAATAGACAGCTGCCGCGTACCCTCGCTCCGAGGCATCACAAAACCCATGTAGGGTAGCCTTACATCCCACCGATGGGAGCAATTTGCGAGGTATGGCGATGCGTACGATCCCTGGTAAGGTGGTCACAAACTTGGTCCAATCATTCAACAGCTCTCCGGAGAGCTGGTCGTCCCAACCCAAGTTTGCTATCCACAACCTTTGCAAGAAGCACTTCGCCATGAACGTCACCGGTGCGATCCACCCGTTAGGATCGAAAGTTCTGGCGATCGTCGATAATACCGAACGCTTCGTCCAAGTCTTCTGCAAAAGGTCTGGCTCGATCTGATACGTAAAGACATCATGCGTTGGCCTATATTGCACCCCTAGGATGCTCAACGTATTTGGATTGTCCGGGTTCTCGAAAAGGTGCGGGTCCTGCTGGAACTCACCTGGCAACCCGGCCAGGAGCTCTGGACAGCTGGACAGCCATTTCCGCAACTCATAACCTCCTGATTCCATGATCGCGATCAGCTCGTCTCGTAGTAGCAGTGCTTGTTGCACGCTATCTGCACCCGTGCAGATGTCATCCACGTAGACGTCGCGATCCAGTACTGCTGCGGCCCGAGGGAATCTTACCCTTTCCTGTGCGGCCAACTCTCGCAGCGTGCGTACTGCCAAAAACGGACTTGGCTTCAGACCATACGTTACCGTGTTAAGCTCATAAGTGACCATCGGCTCGTCAGGGCTCTCACGCCACAAAATCAGCTGGTACCGACGGTCATCCGGGTGTATAATTGTTTGGCGAAACATCATTTTGACGTCTGCGACGAACGCTACTTGGTGCAGCCGAAAATCTGTGAGGATGTCCACAATGTCCCGGTTCAACTTGGGACCCGCGTGTAGACACTGGTTCACAGACACACCATTCGATGTAGGAGCAGAACCGTCAAACACTACCCGTATCTTCGCCTCCGGTGACTTCAAAACAGCCAGGTGTGGTATATAGTAATGCTCGACACACCTCCAATCTATGCTGGACACCGACATGTGGCCTAACTCTAGGTACTCCCTCATGAATTCGATATACTTCTGCCGAAGTGCTGCATCTCGCTTCATCTTTCTCTCCATAGCCAGTAGTCTCCGTTCCGCGATCTGTCGCGAACTACCTAAGGAGGGGCGGTTTGGGAGAAATGGCAGCCTGGTAACAAACCTACCTGACGAACTTCGTGCAGTGTTGTACTGATAGAACAGCTCGCACTCGTCATCCTCTGGCTTCCGTCTATCCGCTGTGGGTGGCTCCTCAGACTCCCAAAACCTCTGCAGCACCTCCGACAACACACTACCATAGAGAACCGTATCGCCCTCTGGTAGGTCCTGAGGTCTCCAAACTGGGCCAAAAATAACATACCCCCCTGTGGTATCAACGGCCACTAAACCAGTTTGCTGAAGTACCCGTTTTCTGCCACACCAGAATCTCCCGAGGACGTCTGACCCGAGGAGAACGTCCACCGTACCAGGAGTATCAAATTCAGGATCAGCTAACTCTAAGCCTGTGGTTAACCCTCGTACCGTTGACGGTAACCGAACCTGAGGAAGTTTCCCTACCACATCATCCAGCACCACTGCTGAGGCATGATAGCTGACCCCTGTACCTGTATTACCTAATGTGAACTCGAAGTTCACCTGACCCCGAACGTCAGGCACATCTACACCTCCAATACCTACAGCTCCATCCGTTGTGGGCCTTATATTTAAGCGTAGCCTACTCACCAGCTTACTAGACACAATACAACCCTGAGCCCCTGTATCTAACAAGGCTCTTACCTGTATGCTGCGGCCACCGTATCCCCATACCCAAATCATTGCCGTAGGCAACAATACCGTAATTGGCCGGGGGGCCGAAGCTGGCGTGTAGGCGGCGATTACCTAGCAGGAACCTAAGCGCGGAGTGTCCGCGTCCTGCGGGGGGGTCCCCTCTCTCCGTACACCTTCGAGTGGGTCCCACTCCTGCTGATAGGGACCTCTGGTCCTGTACGCCATGGCTGGCAGCCTATAGTAACCCTGCGGCAGGCGCGCGTACCGTGGATGCGCCTGTAGCCGCGGGTGCTCAGCCAAGGGGAGAGGCATGCGTGGGTCATGAGACCTCACCATGTTGTTCAGTCCCGCCGAGTACTGCATGTACTGGCCCTGGTATTGGCACCCGCCCGTAGCATCACGTATCTGTGATGGGTGCCCCTGACCTTGGACCTGTGACCACCTACCCTGTTCCGGCCCCTGCTGCCGAGGTGGTGACTGTCTCGCGCGTGGTGAAGGGGGCATCACCTGCTGATGTCCCTGGCCTCGTCCCTGAAACCCTGGTGGAAGAGGACTCCTCCTTGGAGGGGGTGGGGAGCGTTGCTCCCGTCTAGGTAGGGCAGACTCCGTCCGCTGACCCGCGTCAGCTCTGCCTCCGTAATCTCCGCTGCGGTTCATGCATAGGAGCTGATGGTGGGCACCCTGGCAGTACCTGCAGTTGGTGCTTGATGGGCACTCTCGCACCTGATGCGGCCCCATACACCTAAAGCACCAACGCCGTTGCTGCACCACACCACGACGTTTCTGCACCCGCTGTGCAGCGAACTCCTCACACGCAGTCACCTGATGCCCCGCCTCTCTGCAGTAGGCACACCTCGATTCCAAATTAGCGACATTGTATCGCCTGGGTGGCCTACTCTTACCGTCTCGCGCCTGTGCACCCGGCCGTTCCGGGCGGCGAGCGGCCGCAGACTCCGCGTGAGGCGACTCTCCAAATTGGGCATCTACCCGCCTGCACTCGGCCTCGAGGAAGGACTTGAGCTCCTCGAAGGTCGGGAGGTAATCAGATGTCTTACCTCCGTGCGAATGTTCAAAACGAGCGGCCATGTCGCTCGGCAGGCGGCGCAACAACGTGTGGACCAGGATATAATCATAGCCTGACACCGGCATCCCCTGTCTCTCAAGAGCGTTCACTGCAACGCAGACAGGGTTGAGGACCTTGGCCCTGAGGTCCGTCCCTCGTGTGATGGTCGGCACGGTGAGCCACTGTTCCAGGAGTTGGTCAATCATGAGACGTTTGTTGCTGTATCTCTCGATCAGCAAACCGCGAGCCGTCTCGTAACTTGCATCATCGACTGGTAGATGCTTTACCAGCTCATGGGGCTCACCTTGCAGCTTGGCCATCAATTGTGCCATTTTATATGCCGGCTGCAAGTCAGTGCGGTTATGAATCACACTGTCAAACAGATCCTGGAATCGGGTCCAATCCGTGTAGTCCCCGTGGAAGACCGGAATCGCCACAGCCGGCAGGGGCACTTGCACCCCCGGTCCCCGCGGACCATGGGGTGGGTCCGGCTCCCCAGCTCTACGCCTGGTGATCACAGCAGCCGCCTGCTGGATCTCCTGCCCCATCTCCATGCACTGGGTCACATTCGTCCGGACCGTAAGTTTGGCCTCCTCATCAGGCGTCCCATCAAATAACTCCTCGCATCCAGTGAGGCAATCCAACACATCCGCGACCCGTTCGTCAATCCGTTGTGCACAAGCGATGAGTGCGTCCTCTCGGTCCCCGCGACCGACCATCGCCTGCTTAGTCGCGAACCAAATTAGGTGCGTTCTAATTTTTGCCTGAAGCTGTGCAATTGTGGGAGCCATGGTACCAACTCAAAGTAACACCGAACCTTACAATAAAAAACAATAATAAACAATCGGCCCTGATCCTACCGTTAGGATATCCACACAGGGTAAACAACGATAATAACAAGCAATTCACTAATTGATTGGCCCTGATCCTACCGATAGGATATTCTACACAGGGCACACACTACAATCACAATAAATATATTTTTTTTATGTAGGTAGATTAAAAAATCTTATACTAAAAATAATCTTAAATCTAGTGGTTTTCTGAACCACGCTCTGCTACCAAAAATTGTCTAATTCCAAGCTAAACTCCCGCAGTGGAAGCGATTTACACAGGTAAATTTCTAGTAAAATACCAGGAGTTCAACTGAAGGCAGACAATGGCCGCGTTACGCAGCGCTAAATAGCATACGCTGCACAATATAGCAGCGCATACTATGAACTAAACGTGAACCTAAATCTATTTAACTTAATTAACTAAGTTGAGTGAAATTGGCAAATGATGTGTTCTGACCTTTACATAACTCAATTCTGTAGTAAATACCGTCTGCCGATCTGGCGTTACGTCACACGTATTAGCACTAGATTATAAGTAAGTACCTCCAAATTATATCACCCCACGAATTCCGCAATTCGTACTAAGGAGTCACAATGATATGGTACAACAAATATGACTAAAGGGAACACACCATTAACACGAATAAACAGTTTGATACTAAACAACCAGGTTTAACACTTACAGTCAACGTGGCGGTCCAAATGCATAAAATACCCAACGGAGAAAGGAAGTACAGGGAATGGATCAAAGAGGAATTCCGTGGGTACTTACAGGGCTGGGTGGAAAAGATATCGACACCCAGCATTCCACTACAGCCTTGGCGCGTTATTCACGTCAAACCACTCACAGCTTCTGTTCGTATTCCACTTTGATATTAGTCATTACGCGTGACCCAACCCGAATTTGGGCCGTACAAACGCGGGCCAAAATGGCCACCTGATGCCTGTTCAACGCGACGCTCACGTGGAAGACGTCGAGACATCCAACAATCACTAAGCCTGGCATTCCAGTACAACCCAGGAGAAACGCAATAATACGATGCATCAACACGCGCGATCTCAAATTGAATCGTCCATTACACGCGGCATCACAAAACGCGTGGCGGGAAATCCGCACAATACGCGATACCCTCCTGTCCGAACGGTTTTGAGTGACTGAGTGCGGTGCAGAAATCACCGCTTGGCGCCTACCAGCGGCCCGCGCGCATGCCGCCACCCTCGCCCCGCGAGCGAGAAAGGGACAACATATGCCCAGAGCGATGCGTGCGAAATCGCGGCGCATTCATAGACCGTCATTAATACCTAACTTACCCCAGCATAGCAACGCTAAATTAAACAGTTCCGGTTGATCTGTTGTTCGATGTGGTCGTTTTGAAGTTAGGTTTTGAATCTGGTAAAATCTTTGGAATCCTGGAGCGTTTGGAGAAACTGTGGTCGTCTAGCGATGGCGGAGCCCTAGATTCGTATTGCCAGTGGAATATTTGTGCAGATCATGAAGTGTGTGTTGGTTATTGTCGTATTTTCCCGAGGTTGTAGCTGAGGTTGGTGAAATGCAGAGATTGTACGAGGTTTGTGACAGTTGCTGCTGTGGTCTCTTTGTTATCCTGCAGGCAAGGGATTTCATGGTGTTCAGTGTTAGAGGTTGGTGTCAATCGGTATCTGTGGTTTTGTGAAGTCACGTTGATGTTGATCAGCGTGTGTCTTAAGATTCTTAGGTTGGCTTACACCGTGCCTGACGATGACCTGCCAGGTCGAAACAGCCTCACCGTGGGAATTGACTGCGTAATGATATCGACGTTGTGGTTAATCATTTCAGTGGCTAGCGATAGCATTTGGTGATGCAGTATTCTACAGGGTTCAACGAGTATACGCCCACGACGTGTTGTTCTGTATCCTGACGTAAGGTTATACTTCCTCAGTGTTATTTCATATCCTGACGTAAGTTTGATTATGATGTGTTTTTGAGTATCATCCAGACTTGCTGGTTGATTAGTTTTGGGGTCCATTCTTTATTGTTTTCTACAAAGGACCTAATGCAGTGATCCTGATTTAGCGACATCCTGATGTGTGCCTGTATGTATCCAGGCTCTCCTCCTTTTTCATTGTGTTAGCTTCATTTTCTCTTTTCTTTTCTTATTTTTTACTTTCTGTCATTCGACATATATATTTTTAAATTGTCGCAAAAATCACACAATCTTTTTGGTCCTTCAAACCGATTTACAAAAATATTTGTAAAATCATTTTTAAAATTCATTTACTAAAATTTCCTACGAAAAATTCGTAGATTTTTTCCAAACCTCATTTTTTATTTACTACCCTCGATTGTAAAAGTTCATCATGTGTAATGACGATACAAAAGATCCTCCTGAAGATAACGATGTACATCTTCAAGTTTTAATTAATAAAAAGCAAGGCATTTATGAGGAAGTTCAGGCACTTTATGATATGACGAAAATGCCGATGTTAGCAGATCATAAAGAACTAATCCTATTACGCACATCAGAAATCGATGATTATCGAAAATCTTTCGAAAATTTAATCTATCAAATCTTTGAATATGAGTACAATCCAGATTCAAATGCGTCGTGTAGAACGCAAGAAATAAGAAGTTTCTGCGATCTACAGGATTATTTTTTAGTCAGTGCGCAGCTTCAACATACGTAATGGTCATCAAATTTTAAAAAATATGTATTTATTTTTTACACCTGACTTAGAACAAAAAAGTTGAAATAATCGCACTTAAACTTATCCCAGGATCGTACGTAAGTGTGGATCACCCTATTAGGTACACTAGGTGGCTTTCGGCTTGGCAACGTCGCGCGCGGCCCAGTTATACCTATCAGCTGACTTTGTACTAGCTTCTACCTACAGCACAGGTCTATGACCAGTCCAGGTTAATGACCGCTATTGGTACCGGGGTGAGTGCGGGTGATACTTACAACAACTAAGTACTATCTCACAAGTACCTACACTTAAACTGCCTCCGTGGTGTAGTGGTTTGAAAGTTGGTCTCTTGATTTGATGGTCCCTGTTTCTAGTTTATGCGGAGAGACAAGATTATTTTGTTAATCACGTACCTAGTTGGATTTTTCCCAGTTTGGTTAAGAAATAGCAGCTACTACTAGCATAAGCAAGACATGTAAATGTTTAATCCATAACGGTAACTCGGTATTGTACAGCACCTCGAGTAACCATCTACGTGATCAACTTAAGAATGGTTTTTCTTACAGTTAACAAGAATAACCAGAAAAGATTGATACCCATTTTAAAAGATCTACATTCAAAAGTTTTTCTAATATTCTTTAAAAATAACCAGTAAAGACTTTAATGGCAACTGGAGCCGTTGCTGATATTACCTAAAAAGCCTACACAACCTGCATACAACAGAGGTTGTGATGGTTTGACAACGTCGCGATAAGTCACCGCGTCTGACAGCGCCAGACATAGTGGCGCCAACGGTTCAATTTTTAGAAGAAATCTGACGCCGGCGCCGGCCGCCTGCGCCGCGCCGCCGCCGCCGCCGCCGGCACGGCGTGGCGGGCAATTCATCTGCGATGCTAGAAAGCTTTATGTATACTGATGATATGAGGTAGCTCGTATTGCGCGTGCCTGCCCTTCGATGATTTTAACCGAATTATCCTTAAAGTATAACTGCATTTAAAGTAAAGTAAACGGCAATTTTGTGCGCTTATGAGAGTGGAGCGAAAATTCAGTAAAGTATGACAGTCAAAGTTGATTAGGCCACTAAAATGTTGCTACTGCGTCAGTGTGAGTGAACTAACATTGAGTGGTTATTTAGGAATAAAGATTAAAAACGGTCTACTCACACAAAAATAACAGGGTGTGATTTGATCGCGCATTCATAAAAAAAATCGTATGGCCGGAACGCGGCTATCGCGCGCCGGTCTTGTGTAGCTGAGCCTTTACAAAGATGATTGAAATTTTCTCTTCATACTTTTACGGGCTTAACACCGTCAAAATAAAAAGTTTACCTAGAACACTAGGTAAGCAGTAGGTAGCTAAGTACAATAGTCGTTTAATTACCAGTTACTTACCGTAAACTGCCCGTGATCCAACAGCCGCTGCATAACGTTGAGGAATGTTCTTAGCTTCGGTACACGAGGGTCCACAACGCCAGCATTACGCAGTCGGGTATTTTCCCCACTTAAAAGTACGAACGCACCATTTCGTAAAACTCGCGAAACGTAAAATTCGACATCGCGAAATCAATTCGAGTGACGTCACGGACGTCTGTGTGTATAGTTGCCCTGCGTCAGTTTTGTCCGTAAATAAATACTTACGTTGCATTATTCACTATAAAAAGACTCCTAATTTGTGTAGAAGTGTCACTTTCTCGGTTTGTGTTGTTGGTGATGTAAATAAATCACTAAAACTTCGTGCAATTAGTCAAATATTACGAAACATAACTACTTTTCTGGTACTGTTTGCAATATTTAAAAGGTACATTCACTTTATTTGCAACCAACGAACGGTGCGTACCCGCAAGTGTCTGCGCTGCGACAACAAACATAAACAAACAAACTCGTTCGCGCCATCTCGAGAACTCACTTCGAACTTACGTTGTCTATAAAGACTGCAATGACTGTGAAGTGCAAAGAATGTGGCAAATTTTTATCCAATTTATCGCCGGAGGCACTAGTGTGCGCCCGTTGCAAGGGATGCGTTCACAAATGGTGCGTGGAATTGCCTTCAAGCTTGGATGACGGTACACCTTGGATATGTTGTGATTGTACTGCTGTATACAGTCATAACCAAAACCCAACGCCCAAGTGTGAAGCTAGAAAGGGTACTGATGCCCAACTCGGCACACATATCTCTGACCCAGGACGATTCAACGGGAAAGAATATATGGCAGAACTAATACATAACCTTCGCGATGATCTTATGAAGGATTTTGGAACTAAATTGGATGCACTCACTGAGGAGTTTAAAGCTTTCCGAACAGACATGCAGGTAGTTCGGGGAGAAATGGCAGCGTGTACTAAGCGCGTGGACAAACTCGAGAAAAGATTGAACGCTTTGGAGGGAAATTCAGCTGAAAGTGGAGACGGAAATACGTGCAAGATGCAAGCGTTAGAATCAGCGGTAACTCAGCTGAAACGCGAACTGAACGACCGGGATCAGGAACTCTTATTTAGCGATGTCGATATTACTGGTATTGCTGAAGAGAATGGAGAAAACCCTATTCATATCGCTATGACGTGTGCCGTTAAGCTAGGGATGAAGCTGGAGGAGGCAGATATAGTCAGCTGCATGCGCGTTGGTGCTGTACATAAGAATGCAGATGGAACTGCTCGCCCGCGCCCTATTGCCGTTAGACTAGCCAGGCAATCTACGCGCGATGCGATACTGAAGGCCGCACGAGTGCGTCGCCGCCCCACCTCTGCAGGTGTGGGTGCACATAATGACCCGAGGCCATTTTACATTAACGAACGTCTCACCAATCCGAATCGCACGCTCTTCAACCGGGCTCGCAAGGCGCGCAGTGTCGCTGGCTGGAAGTACTCCTGGACACGAGATGGCAAAATATTTGTCCGCCAAAATCAGGGTTCAGTAGTATATCGAATTAGATCAGAGGCGGACCTGGAAAGGGTTTTTGGTCAAGAAGTCATTAGGTCAATGGAACCCTCTTCCGTATAAATGTTATTTAAATTGCTTTGTTTTTCTGTGCATTTTTTGCCTTGCGCTTTTCTATGTCATTCATGTTGCGTATAAAATTGTAGAATTTTTACTATTGCGTTGCAGCATCCCAATATATAATTTATTTATTTATTTATTTATTTATTTACGATTTATTGTACACATGAACATTAAAGAGAAAAACACATAAAGAATACAGACACAACAGGCACTGCTTATCTCTAATAAGAAATTTCTTACAGCAGACCTAGTGAAGAGTAATCAATATAACCAACCATTTACATAATTTATTATATCTTATTATAAGGTCCAACTATTTGTCTACCACAGCCATTGCACACTTACACTATACACAAACTTATGCAGCCGCCATTTGAGTCTTAAAAAAGAATCAGCATTGTTTGTAGCTAATATTCCGCCATGATTAAGCAACGTAAAATGAAAATTGGTCTACTGAACGTAGGCTCATTAGGTACACACCACGACGAATTTTTGGTAGCTATGCAACGTCATAACGTTGACGTCATGGCGATAAATGAAACATGGTTATATGAAGGGCAGGAGGGAAAAGCACCCGCTGTACCCGGGTACAGGTTGCGGCATATACCTCGACAATTAGGAGAGCGCACACGAGGTGGCGGCGTTGGATTCTATATCCGACGGGGTATCGTCACTCATGTTTTAACACACCCTCCTACCCCGAATGTAGAACAGATGTGGTTGGGTATCACAGTCGGAGGCAGAAAAATAGTAATTGGCACAGCCTACAGATCACAGTGGGTAAAAGCGGATGATTTTATCGATGGCTTGTCATCTTCTTTAGAAGCATTTTCATGGTGTCATAATGTTATACTTTTGGGTGACTTTAATTTGGATGTGCTGGTAGATTCTAATCGGAAAAAAGTAATGGACTTTTTAACATGTTTTAAATTATCACAAATAGTTTCTGAGCCAACTCATTTTTCTGACCATAGCGCTACTTTAATAGACCTAGTTTGTACAGACATTAAAAATGCTAAAGCTACTATTGACTTAATACGTGGTCTTAGTGCACATGCGTTCATAACATGCGAACTAGACATGCCTAAGTTTAAGCGTACACCAGTAAAAATTATGCGTCGTTCTTTAAAGAACATTGATGCCTCTGAATTTGAAAAAGACCTATTATCTATTGATTGGAATTATATTACTCTACTTGAAACTGTGGATGAGATGGTCATTGCATTTAATAATATTATTCATTTTTTATTTGACATGCTCGCTCCACTTAACATAATTTGGATTAAATATAGTCAATACCCATGGATAACATAAAATATTACAGAACTTATGAAGCGACGTGACGAAGCAAGATCACGAGCACGAGCTAGCGATAATGTAGTACATAAAACATATTATAAAGATCTAAAACAATCTGTAGAAAAAGCATTAGCAAGTGAAAAACGAGCTTACTTTGACCAATATGTTAACTTGAATATACAAGATCCCAAAGCTATGTGGACACACATAAAGAAACACGTACGATTGAAAAAGAACCCTGAAGTCCCTTTACACATTTTTAACGATCCAGATGCAATTAATGATCATTTTATGGAAGTTCCAGGTAAAACGGAAGTAACTATATCTGATTTAACATTTTTTTGAGTTTCAAACTATGAAATCTGATGTGTTTGAGCTAAAACAAATTGGGGAGAGCAAAATTCTAAAAATTTTACGCTCCTTAAAATCGAATGCTGTAGGGATCGATGGTATTTCACTGGAAATGATTCTGCGTACCTTGCCCAATAGTCTATCAGCTATCAAAGCCATAATAAATGGATCTATTCAGACAGGCACTTTTCCTTGTGAATGGCAATGTGCAATCGTGAGACCAATTCCAAAAAAATCCTGTCCGACTGTCATGAAAGACCTTCGACCTATCAGTATCCTCCCATGTGCCTCAAAAATACTAGAGAAAGTGGTGGCCGATCAACTAAGAATTTATTTGGAACGGAATGAGATACTTCCAAACAGACAGTCTGGGTTTCGCAAGTTTCATAACACCACAACTGCTATGCTACATGTCGTTGATGACATCCTTGCAGCGATGGATGCGGGAGAGGGTACGCTGCTGGCTTTATTAGACTTTTCCAGAGCTTTTGATTGTATCAATGTTCCTCTATTACTGTCTAAACTGCACTATTATGGATTTAGTACATTATCAATAAAATGGTTCGATAGTTATTTAAAAAATAGATCGCAGTGTGTAGAGCTCTGTGACGAAGGGGGAAACGCAATCAGATCACAGCAAAAGTCTATCTCTCTAGGTGTCCCTCAAGGATCAATCTTAGGCCTATTGCTATTCGTGATTTATAGTGCAGATGTTATAAGTCAGATTAAGGATTGTAACTATCACATATATGCCGATGACATACAGGTTTATACTTCGTGCAAGCCCAGTGAAGCCCTCACAGCAGTTTCTAAATTAAATGATGACTTGGATCGAATAGCCACCTGGTCAGAAAAAAATGCACTTGTCTTGAACGGAAGTAAGTCAAAATATATGATATTAGGATCAAAAAAGCAGATTAAGAAAATAGGCGATAAGGGTATATGCATTACTATAAAAGGTGAAACTGTAGATCGTGTCCATGAAGCGCGCAACCTTGGGCTGCTAATGGACGAAGAGCTTAGATTTGAAAAACATATTACCACTACAGCAAGCAATTGTTTTTATAGGCTTAAAGTCATGTATCAAATAAGAAACTCGATAAGTACTGAAATCAGAATAAAACTATGTGATTCACTAGTTCTTTCAAAGTTTAATTATATGGATGTGGTGTACGGACCTCGACTTCTCGCTAGCTCAAGTAAATTGATCCAACGTGTGCAAAATGCATGTGCGCGTTATATTTTTAAGATCCCACCACGTACTCATTGCACGCCTTTTCTAAATAATGCAAATATTTTAAAAATGACATACAGGAGAGAACTTCACTTAGGAAGTCTTTTATTTAATTTAGTAAAATATAATTTGCCAGTAGGTTTATATAGAAAATTAGTGTGGTCTCGCGACGTGCAGTCTCGTGTGACGCGGTCATCCGAATACACGCTTGCTATTCCGCGTCACCGAACTGCTGCTTTCTGTGGTTCATTTAAATATGCCTCATCAAAAAATTGGAACAACTTGCCACCACCACTTCGTAATCTTAAAACAATAAGTTTGTTTAAGAAAAAGTTTAAAGTACATTTGATGCAAGAACAAAAAAAAAAATTATATAAGGTGTAAAAAAATTTGCTGAAAATATTTTAAGGGGTGAACCAGTACGTGAAACCGAACAACTTTCCCTAAGGAACATAGGTCGAAATATGAAAAAATAATTTGACCCTCCCATACTTAGTGTAACACCGGGTAACACCCGGCCGGGATAATTTGTATGGGAGGGCCATTTTTTTTATATTTCGACCTATGTTCCTTGGGGAAAGTTGTTCAGTTATGTATGGGAGGGCCATTTTTTTATATTTCGACCTATGTTCCTTGGGGAAAGTTGTTCAGTTTCACGTACTGGTTCACCCCTTAAAATATTCTCAGCTAATTTTTTTACACCATGTATAGGTAACTGTGTCAGTTTACCCCTACTCACCTGCTAAGAAGTAACAAACACGTTGCTGTAGCATAGATAAGGATCTCATACACTGACACAGTCCGTCCTTTTCTATAGAATGAACCACGAAGACAGCTAAGTACTTACTTTCCTTACTGGGTTCTCTCAATTTAGGTAGTAGAATAGGTATGTATGTAAGTAATTGTATCAGGCGTTACTTTGCGGAAGTCCATCTTGATTGAATTAGATAGAAAGGTATTTAGCTTCTTCCGCACTTATGATGGCTAGTAATGCAGCTAGTTGAATGCACCACGCGTACGACCGCAAGTTAATGCAAATGCACAAGCGATGCACTTTACTCGCACTACCTCCACCGTTTTACACTCTACACGTGTTTCGCCCCTCCACGGAGCATTATCAGGAGATCTTCGACAGTCGAGTTCCGAGCACTCACGGAGGGGCGAAACACGTGTAGAGTGTAAAACGGTGGAGGTAGTGCGAGTAAAGTGCATCGCTTGTGCATTTGCATTAACTTGCGGTCGTACGCGTGGTGCATTCAACTAGCTGCATTACTAGCCATCATAAGTGCGGAAGAAGCTAAATACCTTTCTATCTAATTCAATTTTATTTTATTTTTTTATTTTATTTCACAGACGTACACAACAGTTTACAATCAATGCAGATTCACACATTATACATATCTTAGGTAGTATTCTAGATTGAAAACCACAAACGTGAACGTACAGCTTGGTTAGGCAAATGGCTACTATTAAATTAGACATGGTTATTAAATAGCTAATAAATAAATTTGAAATATTTAACATGCAACATGCTAACAGTAAGATTCTGTATGTATGTATTGTTTTGTTCTGTTCCTGACAATGTTTACACTTACGCAACCCACACTATTTAGTAGCATAATATCTAAGTAATTATAATTAACGTAGGTATCTGTGTAATTGTATATTATACTAGCTTTTACCCGCGACTTCGTCCGCGTTAGATAGTTTTTTTAGGCATAGGTTCTTAAGTAGATATGTATATTCATTGAGTACCAAATTTTAAAACACTTCCCGTGTTAGGTATACAATGTTATGCAAGCCAAGCCAAGCCAAGCGTTACTGGCATTAAAATACACTTGCAAAATTGGCGGGCAAGAAATGAGCTGCGGTAGCCCAGATGGAAGAGGCGTCGCCACTAGTAATGCAAAAGTCGCAGGTTCAAATCCTGCCCGCGCTTGAAAATTTTGCAAGTTTTCTAAAATTGTATATCTAACACGGGAAGTGTTTTAAAATTTTGTACTCAATTTATCGCTGGTTTTCATCGCTTAGACTACATTCAATCTGTAAAGATAGAATTAGTCACCGGTTATTAGTTGCAAAACTAACCCGGTAGATGGAGCCATGCCAAGCGTTACTGGCATTAAAATACACTTGCAAAATTGGCGGGCAAGAAATGAGCTGCGGTAGCCCAGATGGAAGAGGCGTCGCCACTAGTAATGCGAAAGTCGCAGGTTCAAATCCTGCCCGCGCTTGAAAATTTTGCAAGTTTTCTAAAAATGTATATTCATAGTAAGTATGACAGTGATATTAGAACAGTTCTTATCTCTACTGTTTAAGGATGACTTGCTTGCTTCTGTTGTTAAAGGGACAATTCAAAATTTGTTATCCAGTGTACTGCCCTGAGAGATCAATATTTATAATTATAACCATTGAATACAAAAGTCAGTAGATAACAAAAAAATCCTCGGCAAAAAGTTGCCAATGTCCTATCTCATCTTATTCCCATCATACTGAACAACTTTTGTTTTGGAACCATTTCTGTATCTCTAATAGTTTAGCTGGGCTCCTGATGGTACACCTGGTGGTCTACATAAGGTACTCTAGTTCTAGATCCACAATGTCCTTGTGAAAAGCAGCGGCCCATTATAATGAACAACTTTTGTTTCATAACCATGCCTGTATCTCTAATAGTTTAGCTGGGCTCCTGATGGTATACCTGGTGGTCTACATAAGGTACTCCAGATCCCCAATCTCTTTGTGTGAAGAAGCGGCCTATCATAATGAACAACTTTTGTTTTAGAACCATGCCTGTATCTCTAATAGTTTAGCTGGGCTCCTGATGGTACAACTGATGGTCTACATAATGTACTCCAGATTCTCTATGTCCTTATGAAAATAAGCAGCCCATCATACTGAACAACTTTTGTTTTGGAACCATTTCTGTATCTCTTATAGTTTAGGTGGGCTCCTGATGATACACCTGGTGGTCTACATAAGGTACTCCAGATCCCCAATCTCCTTGTGTGAAGAAGCGGCCTATCATAATGAACAACTTTTGTTTTAGAACCATGCCTGTATCTCTAATAGTTTAGCTGGGCTCCTGATGGTACAACTGATGGTCTACATAATGTACTCCAGATTCTCTATGTCCTTATGAAAATAAGCAGCCCATCATACTGAACAACTTTTGTTTTGGAACCATTTCTGTATCTCTTATAGTTTAGGTGGGCTCCTGATGATACACCTGGTGGTCTACATAAGGTACTCCAGATCCTCAATGTCCTTGTGAACAGAAGCGGCTCATCATACTGAACAACTTTTGTTGTAGAACCATGCCTGTATCTCTAATAGTTTAGCTGGGCTCCTGATGGTACACCTGGTGGTCTACATAATGTACTCTAGATCCTCAATGTCCTTGTAAAAAGAAGCAGCCCATCATACTGAACAACTTTTGTTTTGAAACCATGACTGTATCTTTTATAAATTAGCTGGGCTTCTGATGGTACACCTGGTGGTCTACATAAGGTACTCTAGATCCAACATGTCCTTGTGAAATGAAGCGGCCCATCATACTGAAAACCATGCCTGTATATCTAATAGTTTAGCTGGGCTCCTGATGGTATACCTGGTGGTCTACATAAGGTACTCCAGATCCCCAATGTCCTTGTGTAAAGAAGCGGCCTATCATAATGAACAACTTTTGTTTTAGAACCATGTCTGTATCTCTAATAGTTTAGCTGGGCTCCTGATGGTACAACTGGTGGTCTACGTAATGTACTCCAAATCCTCTATGTCCTTGTGAAAAGAAGCAGCCCATCATACTGAATTACTTTTGTTTTGGAACCATTTCTGTATCGCTTATAGTTTAGGTGGGCTACTGATGATACACCTGGTGTTCTACATAAGGTACTCCAGATCCTCAATGTCCTTGTGAAAAGAAGCGGCCCATCATACTGAACAACTTTTGTTTTAGAACCATGCCTGTATATCTAATAGTTTAGCTGGGCTCCTGATGGTACACGTACACCTGATGGTCTACATAAGGTACTCCAGATCCTCAATGTCCTTGTGAAAAGAATCGGCCCATCATACTGAACAACTTTTGTTTTGGAACAATGCCTGTATCTCTAATAGTTTAGTTGGGCTCCTGATGGTACACCTGGTGGTCTACATAATGTACTCCCGACCCTCGAATGGTGATAAAAAGTAGCCTATGTCCGTTCTCGGTATGCTATCAATCTCTGTGCCAAGTTTCATGAAGATCGGTTCAGCGGTTTGGCCGTGAAAGCGTAGCAGACAGACAGACAGAGTTACTTTCGCATTTAAAATATTAGTGTGGATAGTGTGGATTTAGTGATGTGAGTAGGATATTTGTTTTGAAAATATTTAGTAAGAATAGTATTTACAATATTATTATTATTATATATTATTATTTATGTTCTATATTACACAATCGTCCGTACCTCACTCAGCAAGGGCCTACTAAAAACCAGCGCTACGCCCCTGGTTGGTGTAGCATAATGCTGAGTGTGGTCCTATTGTTGGCGGATGCTGCAACAATTACTGTTCATTTTAGTTAGTTTTTGTTTGCTTTTTTTTTTGTTTCCGTGGTAACATTTAACTTTGTAACTGTCATGTATCTGTGTTGTGGTGTCCGTTGAATAATAAATGTTTTTTATTATTATTATTAATTCGGGATCGGCGGGAAAAGTACGAACGCACCATTTCGTAAAACTCGCGAAACGTAAAATTCGACATCGCGAAATCAATTCGGGATCGGTGGGAAAAGTAGTGTCACACAGGTGCGCGCCCGCCCGCGACGGAATCAAAGCGAGAACTGAAACTGACTGAAGGGTGCGCTGCGCGAGCGCTGTTGCCATTTTCACGCACCCCCGATTGAAAAGTAGTGTGTCCATGATTTATTTTTTATGAGGCGGGCAAGAAATGAGCTGCGGTAGCCCAGATGGAAGAGGCGTCGCCACTAGTAATGCGAAAGTCGCAGGTTCAAATCCTGCCCGCACTCGAAAATTTTGCAAGTTTTCAAAAATTGTATACCTAACACGGGAAGTGTTTTAAAATTTGGTACTCAATTTATCGCTGGTTTTCATCGCTTAGACTACATTCAATCTGTAAAGATAGAATTAGTCGCCGGTTACTAGTTGCAAAACTAACCCGGTAGATGGAGCCATGCCAAGCGTTACAGGCATTAAAATACACTTGCAAAATTGGCGGGCAAGAAATGAACTGCGGTAGCCCAGATGGAAGAGGCGTCGCCAGTAGTAATGCGAAAGTCGCAGGTTCAAATCCTGCCCGCACTCGAAAATTTTGCAAGTTTTGAAAAATAAAACATAATTTTTTATTTGCCTAAAATGTCCTATTAACGATTCTGATATCATGGTATAAGTTTGCGCACTGACTAAAAAATAACCCTGTATATTTTCATGTTAAAATGTACGTGCGTAAACCCAGTGCGGAAAAACCTAAACCCGAAACTGGTGGTAGGTTCGATTCCCGTCCACGACTACCTAAAATAGAATTATTTACGTTTGACGGCGAAATCGAAAACTTTAATACGTTTTACGAAACTTTCTGTTCCCTGGTACATAACAAGGAAAATATCCCAAAAAGTGACAAGTTTCATTACTTATTATCTTGCACTAAAGGGCCTGCATTAAACATAGTAAAGAGCCTTCCCATTTTTGCCGCTAATTACGATTTAGTGTGGAAAAGTTTACTCGATAAATACCACGATAACCGGATGTTGGCCGGTAGGTACCTCGATAAAATGTTGAATTTCTCCCCACTCAACAAAGAATCGTGCAATAATTTAACTTCATTTCTTGAGACGTTTGATCACTCACACAAAGCTATACAAGCATTAGAAATCGAGGATCTGAATAGCTATGTGTTTTGTCATATTGCTTCAAGAGCGTTAGATCCACAAACTCAGAATCTATTTGAACAAGATATTGATCAAAAATGCATTCCAACTTTTAATCAATTAATCGAGTTCATTCAGAATCACATTAAAGTCCTTAATCACGCCGGGTCATTCTCGAGTGCACAAAACTCTTCGTTATTCAATAAAAAACAAGCAGAGTTTAAACAAACAAAACCTGATAAGGCTAACATAACAAAAAGTGTGAATCATGCTGCGTCGTCTAATTCTAAACTGACTTGTGCTCATTGTGGTGACAAAAATCGTATGATTTTCCGTTGTAATTCATTTCGTAATTTGAATAATATTTAACGTATTAGTCGTGCTAAAGCACTAAATTTGTGCGAAAATTGTTTGAAACCCTTTCATGAAAAATGCAAGAGTAACTTCTCTCGTTTTATATGTGGTAAATCTCACCATATTTTATTACACGTTGATAACGTGAACGATGGGAATAACCCGTCGCATGCACAGTCACAACAACAGCAGCTGCCCCCGCACTCTCCGCGCCCCGCACCTGCGGCGCCCGTAGCGCCTGCGCCTTCGAAACCTACAACTACTACGAGTGCAGCTAACGTAGGCACAGCCGATTCAAGTTCCATGCATAGCAAACACGATGCGCAGCATACCTACACTAGGACGAATGATCTAGGTACAGCCATAGAGTAGAAATCACATAGAGATGACACTCCCGCTCCAGACGCGCTCAAGGTCAATCCGTCTGGCTGTCTCTTAGCGAACAATTAAGTCGGGAGTGCGCTTCGCCACGGAAACGTTCGTCGTGCGGGTCGAATTTTCATTTTTTGTGTAAAATTTAGCAATTCAAGGTGTTGTATTCATAGGGAGAACGCGTTTTACAAAAAGAATGCTATTCTAATCTGTCACCACACGGCGCCATTTTTGCACCTATTTTAAATTTCTGTGCCTACCTATTAACAATAAAATTGTAAGAAAAGACTTTAAAACGGGTAAATATTTTGTTCCCATGGGAAAACTGTTAGCAGCGGTTGCAACCGCTCGACTGGCCGCTAGTCTGGAATAAAATTATTGGCACGTGACAGCCCCGACTTAAAGCGCGGGAGAGTGCGGGGCGTTACGGGCTGCGGGGGGAAGTAGGTATTTAAAGCGCGGCTTTTGGGGCCCAGACAAAGGAGTTTCGTTTCTATACGCAGTATTATTATCTATTCTTATGGTACAGCCATTGTGCACGTAAAAGACCAGTTTGGTGGTTTTGTCAAGTGCCGAGCGCTGATTGATCCTGGTGCACAATCTAATTTTATTTCACTTGATTGCATGCAACGTTTAGGTTTGAAACCGCGTAAGTGTAATTTTAATATTTACGGACTTGGTGGTAAATTATTGAAAAATCATGGAGTGACGACTTGCGCTATATCTCCAATAAATAATAACGATTTTGTTTTTAATATTGACACCGTGGTTCTGCACAAAATTACAAAGGAATTGCCCTCTGTACCTATTCCCAAGCGGGTGATAAATGAATTTAAGAATTTAGAGCTCGCTGACCCATTTTATCACCAACAATCACCTATCGATATTATAGTAGGTGTTGAAATTTTTCCTTATCTTTTCGATGGGAAAAAGATAATTTTGAATGAAAATTTACCTGTTGCACTTAATAGTGTATACGTCATAGCCGGAAGACAGGCCGTGCCCGCCTCCGCTTCGTCAGTTATTTGTTATCAGAATTATCACGCCGTAGCGTCTACGACGTCGTTAGTGTCGTACACTATCGAAGACGATCTTCTTAATGACACTCTCAAACGTTTTTGGGAGGTGGAATCAGTAGGTAGTTATTGGGAGTTCTAAATATTTATTCCTCCCAATAACTCCCTCTTTCGTACTTCCAATTTAGGAATGAAGAATCTAACGTAAAAACTTACCAGAAAATATACATCCTTTAAGTCAAAAATCTTCCTCTAAACACAATCACTAGTCTTTTGGTTCCAGGGTAAATGCTAAGTTGCACTAAATCTCATGCCTTAGGATTCACACAAATCTAAAAATAAAATAAGGATTGCATTAATACCGGAGCCGTTCATACTGTTGGCGTTTGGTGATTTTATCTTGCAATACTCAATTATGCATAAGATTGTGTTTGAATCCTGAAGGCAATGACTAACGTTGTGCATTTAGCGGTTACCCCTTCAAAAATATGTTATTTAGCGCCTATTTTCAGCTAGCAGAGAGCATTAACCGGAGCCGTACATCACGTTGGCTTTTGGTTTTCTGATTTGCATTTTGCTTTTGCTTCGGATAGGCACTAAATATCATTTTTTATTTTTTTCTTGGTTCCAGGGTAAATGCTTAGTTGCACTAAATCACAAGCCTTAAGATTTACACAAATCTAAAAATAAAATAAGGATTGCATTAATACCGGAGCCGTTCATACTGTTGGCGTTTGGTGATTTTATCTTGCAATACTCAATTATGCATAAGATAGTGTTTGAATCCTGAAGGCAATGACTAACGTTGTGCATTTAGCGGTTACCCCTTCAAAAATATGTTATTTAGCACCTATTTTCAGCTAGCAGAGAGCATGAACCGGAGTTTTCTGATTTGCATTTTGCTTTTGCTTCGGATAGGCACTAAATATCATTTTTTATTTTTTACCACACACACGCACTGTAGCGACATCGCTGCACTGAATGAACAAATTACAAACAAATGTTGCCAGAACAGACTTCCCGAGATACACACATATAATATCTACTACCAAAAGTATACATTCTGCGGAAAAAGCGTACTTTTTTGAAGAAAATTTATGTGCCAGTCGATGAAAATAATGCATATATGTACATAAGGAATTCAGCTATGATTCTTTGTTGGTTATAAACACAAAATTTCAACGAAATTACACATGAAATGGTGAAATTGAACACTACACGTGTGAGCCGAAAAGTGTACGAAAATGTGTAAAATGTACTCGTTTGGCAACACTTACAATGTCTACCGTGTAAAGGTCTTATTCTGATCGTAAAATATGCGCATCTCTAGAACCTGTCGTACGTAACTGACCAAAAAAACAGTTCATCAGTCAAGAAAGATAACATCTGATTATTTTAACCTATAACAGCATTAAAGGTTACTCGTTCATACTTATTTTAATTTATTTATGTTACTAGCAAAGTAACATTATCACACAAGAAAACTCAATAACACGACTAGGTTCATGTACTTAATATTTTATCAGATCGATGAAAATAAATGTCAAGGTCTGTAGCGTTCAAACACTATCTGCCCCGCAGGTAATACAAGCGCGTTGAATACCAGAATACGGCTATCTGCGATTTTGCTGATTTAGAGTTACAACAATGTTGCACGTAGGTACCTGTGAGTGTTAGACTATGGGAACCGATTTATGATGACTTAAGTGGGTTTATTCCACAGTTCAACAAAGAGTGTTTCTACTTTGTGCTAAAAACTAAAATTTGGTATAGGATTTTAAATCACATTACTAAGTTGTAACCTAAAATGTTAATTTAAGAGTAGGTATGTTAAGTGTCATTTTAATCTAATAATTAAACATGCCGTACTATAGCAAAATCATTTATATATTTCACAATTCAAATAATTTATTACGTGTATGCTGACCATATTTACCTGTTTTAGTAATTATTACTTGTTAAGTGAAATTAATGACGGTTCAAGAAAATTTTATCTGGAGCGCAGTGGAATATTAATTTTCCATATTGATGCGTTTCGAACTCTATGCGGTTTCTTTTGTGTAACAGGTTTCAAAATGCGGTTCCTTTCAAGTCAAGTTTTCAATTTCATTATTTCAGAAACTGAAATATAATATTTTTGTTGATCAATTTGTACAAATTGTTGATGAATAAATAAAAATGATGATTATAGAATTCCAGTAGTATACAACATTTTAAGTTGACAAAAGTATTCATAAAATATTAATATCATTCAGAAGATGCTTAACCCAAAAGGAATACAAGCGTGATTACACGTTTGAGGCGACATAGTGTCCAGACGCTAAATCAGCAATTTGTGTTGGTCGCACCGCGAGCGCCGCAATCGAGCCAGTTGCAAGCCGCTTTCGCGTTCGACAGTTCCTCTCTAACGTAAATTCAATTAAGTAAATAAAAACTTAGCTTCAGTGATCTAATTTAAATTCTTCTATCTAATTTTTGTTTTTTTATTATCTTCGGCTGCAACTCAAAAGAGGAAGACCACTGGTGGTCGCTGTCGAACGTAAACAACCACGTGTTGTCATAAGGCTGAATGCCAAAACGTACCATTTATAAAAAAAAGTGTCGGTTTTTGAGCGGTGCCAGTTTCACATCAAAACAGGTATGTATTTTATTGACTAGATTTTGATTTAAAATTTGTCTTATGAAAAAATGTTTGCAATATTAATTGCCAACAATGCATTATTTTTAGTACAAATACAAGATATCAACCGAAGAACATTTAATACTGCTACTTCCTCGGAAACGGAATATTGTCCGATACCAAGTGAGAACCGCTTGCTGTCTGCCGCCCGCCGCCGACCGCCCTCCGTCACCCATCTTTACTTTTTAAAACGAGGATACGCTGCGTTGCAATAATGTTCGTAAGTTTTTAAAAATTATTCATTAATGAATTTAATAGACGATATAACTAACATTAATTGTAATTATTTTTCAGGTCTGACAGTGATTACTACGAGAGATTGAACAAGAGATATTCGGATTCCGAAGAAGACGAAATTCCTACTATGTAAGTTGCTTTTATGTTTATATTAATTTATTTTATACTGCGTGTGTTCATTAAGCCTAACTAAGTGACTATTATCGAATGTTTCAGTTCCAAGAAAAAGAAGCCGCGTGCAAGAAAGGCTGAAGAAGACAAGGCAAAGAAAAGGTAAATATTGACTTGGAACTGTACCTATGTAGTTTTATAAATGTAATATATTAACCAGCATCTATTCATTGTTTCAGTAATAAAAAATCAGAGACCAAGGTTTCCAAGTGAAAACGGTCTGTGGAGCGCGAGCAGTCGGCTTCCGCTTCTTCAGCGAAGACGAAGAAACGAGACAGCTGGACTCTGCTTGGCATGAGCAGTGACGACGAAGCAGAGCCTGTAAAGCGAGCAGACTCCGCTCAGCATACTCCAAGCGCGTGGCTGACGGCGTCGTGCGCCGCTACACGGAGCGCCCTGGAGATCTGCTAGTTGAGGTGAAGTTATACCACTGTAACGAACTTAAGGGGGTCCACCCATTGAAGCGACACGAGAAGGCATCGCTTGCCTTAAAATATCAAGTTGATCGCGATGCTCCTGAACTAGGACCGTTGCGTGAATTTTTAAAGCATTGTAGAGCGCAGTTTCGTGAAGAAGGTATTTTCTATGTCGATAAGAAATCTGAATAAGTAATTTCAATTTCACTTACACTTCGAAAGTACTTTTTTTCTTATTTTTTGCACTCAAGTTACTTATTAGCACCTTACGTACTACAGAGTTGATATTATCATTTTGACTTTATATCTTTACCAGCCATGTCCAAAAGATCTGTTTATTGTTCAATTTGCGATGTTTCTGTTGCGAGTAAAGCTTTTTCGGCTCATTTGCGAAGTAGATCTCATAAAAATAATAGTTCTGTTCAAGAATGTGAAGGCATAGAAAAGGTATGCAATGCATTCCGTAACCGCATAGCTAGCTATAGAGTAGGCCGCACGGACACCGAACATACAGCGATCACTGATACGCCTGCCTTTTTCTTACACTCTCAACGTGCACGCATTCGTCAGCTTGTCGACGCACGACTTGCTGCTTTTGATAATATTAAAGTTAACTTTGAATTGTTCGCTGAGTTCACTTTACCGAAAAATGATAACCTAGAAGTTAAATCTTTTGCTACAGAGAATATAGTAATTCATAAAAATTCAATTTTAAGGAATTGTACAACAAAGTCATAAACACAATTTCTACTAAAGTTGACGAGTTTCAAGAAAGAGACAGTGGCTGGCATTTTGTAAAAAATATGTACTTAGAAGTAAATATAAACAAATACAACCCTTTAAGAGCTTCATCTTTTATAGATTTGCCAAAAAATATCAAACTTAAACGAGCTTGCTTAAATATTCAAAATAATGATCAGTTTTGTTTCTTGTATTGTATAATGGCTGCACTATTTCCAGCAAAAAACAATGGAAACAAAACTTCGAGCTATCCGAATTTTAATTCTTTTCTTGATACAAAAAATATGACATTTCCTGTTGGCTTATCAGATGTTAAAATATTTGAAAAAAATAATTCAGATATCAGCGTAAATATATATGGTCTTAAAAATAATACGACTGTAGTGGGCCCTTTGTACAGAACCAAAAAAAAAAGAAAAACACATGTAAATTTATTGTTGATCGAAAATGAACAACGTTCGCATTACTGTTTGATAAACAATTTAAGTAGACTAATTAGTGCACAAGTATCAAAACATCATGGTAAAATATTTTTCTGTGATGATTGCATGTTATTTTTTTCTAACGAGAGTAAACTTAATGATCATAAATGCGGCGGAGTAAAAACCGTTTTGCCAGAAAAAGGAGAACTTTTACAGTTTAATCATTTCGAAAGACTTCAAGATATGCCATTTGTTATTTACGCTGATTTTGAGTCATTACTTCAAAAGAATACTGATAAATTAACTTCCAAAATATCAAATGTTCAAAAACACATACCTTCTGCTTTTGCTTACTACATTGTGTGTTCGTATGACAACTCTCTAAATAAATATGTATCTTACCACGGTCCAGACTGTGTTGATAAGTTTATTAAATATCTTAAAGAGGATGTGTCAAAAATTCACAACATATTAAATGCACCTCTAAAGATGATGCCACTTACTAAATTAGAAATGAAAAGCTTTTTGAAATGTGATGATTGTCATATATGTGGTAAAATTTTATTTGAAGATAAAGTAAAAGACCATTGTCACCTAACAGGCAGGTACCGTGGGGCTGCACATTCGTACTGCAATCTTCGTTTTGCTTTGCCAAAGTTTGTTCCTATATTTTTTCATAATTTGTCGGGCTATGATAGTCACATGTTTATGAGAGAGCTTGGTGAGACACCAGGAAATATAAGTGTTATCGCAAAGAATAAGGAAAACTATATTTCATTCACAAATTTTTTACTATGGGGCGAGATGATAAAAATAAACCAATTTATATGCCAGTTCGTTTTGTAGATTCATTTAAATTCTTAGGAACAAGTTTAGAGAAATTGGCAGATACTTTAAATGATGAGGATTTAATTCACTTACAACACTTTTATTCTGAAAAATAGAAATATTCAACCTGATGAAAACAAAAGGCGTATATCCTTACGAGTATATGGATAGCTGGGAATCTTATAATGAAACTCTGTTACCACCGCGCGAAAAGTTTTATAGTAGCTTGACAGATGAAATTATTTCAGAATCAGAATATAATCACGCATGTACAGTCTGGCAGAAGTTAAATATTAAAGACCTGAATACCTATACAATGGAATATTTGAAATCTGACACCTTGCTGATCTGTGATATCTTCCAAAAATTCCGACGTACTTGTAAAAAACACAATAGGTTAGATCCAGCATTCTATGTAACAGCCCCAAGTCTCAGCTTTGATGCTATGTTACTAATGACAAAAGTTAAATTGGAACTTATTCATGATTTGGAAATACTTAGAATGATTCAAAGCGGTATTCGTGGTGGAATTTGCTTATGCTGCAAGCGTCATGGAAGAGCTAACAAAAAATACCTTTCTGGTTATGACCCCAACGCACCTGATAACTTTATCATTTATATCGACTGTAATAATTTATACGGTTGCGCAATGTGTTCTTACTTGCCATATTCAGATTTTGAACTTCTTGAAACTTTAATTCATGTGATATACTAAAGATGCCTAACGACTGTGACATTGGTTACATATTTGAAGTTGATTTAGAATATCCCGAACATCTTCATGATTTACACAACGATCTTCCTTTTTGTCCTCAGAAATTTATTCCGCCTGGGTCGAAAAATGCTAAGTTGATTTCAAACTTGTATGACAAGTATAGATATATCATCCATCATCAACATTTAAAAATTTGCTTGCAAAAAGGTTTAATTTTAAAAAAGATTCACAGGGCCATACAATTTCAGCAAAGTCCCTATTTAAAACAGTATGTTGACTTAAATACCGAGCTACGAACAAAAGCAAACTCGCAATTTGAACAAGACTTTTTTAAATTACTAATTAACGCTATCTTCGGAAAGACACTTGAAGATGTTGAAAAAAGATTAAACGTAAAATTAGTAAATCAATGGAGTGACAATCACAATGTAACTAAAAAACAGTCGACAGCAGAACAACTTATTGCCCGACCTAATTATCACAGCTCCACAGTATTTTCTGAAAATTTCGTTGGCATTCAATTGAAACCAGAAACAATTTATCTTAACAAACCTATCTATATTGGTTTTACTGTCCTTGAAATTTCTAAAAGTCATATGTACGACTTTCACTATTCTGTAATGAAACCGTTTTATAAGTCAAATATTGAACTTTGTTACACAGATACCGATAGTTTTTTATACTCTATTCATACCAAAGACATATATGAAGATATAAAATTAAATTTTAATGCATATTTTGATACCAGTAATTACGGTGAAAATAATTTATTTGGCATTATTCCAAAAAACAAAAAAGTTCCTGGTTTATTTAAAGACGAAATGGGTGGTCAAATCATAATTGAATTCGTAGGGTTACGGTCCAAATTGTATTGTATCAAAACTATCAATAATGAAATTAAAAATCAAAAGGAACCAAGAAAGCAGCAGTAAAAAAGTTACGCTTAAAGGACTACAAAGACGTTTTGCAAAATAATACTTCTATCCTTAAAAAGAATATAATTTTTAAATCATTGAAACATCAGATTTTTACACAATCAGTAGATAAGGTGGCTTTGTCTTCAAATGATGATAAAAGAATAGTTTTGAATGATAAAGTGTCAACTCTGTCGTGGGGACATAAATCAGGCTTGATATAAATTATTAGGTAGAATATAATACATCTACACCACTCTTAAAACCCATATTTTTCAACTATCAGATTCACGTTGATGCTAAGACAGAAGGTTGATTTGACGGCTGTCAAATATGGTTCATAAAAGTGGCTCAGGTTGAAATCTTTTGATTCATTTACATGTATGTACATGTATAAACATGTTTGTGTAATGTAAGGTGCAATGTAATGTGCAATACTTATAAGGTGCAATGTTACAAATTTAAAAAATAATAATTAAAAAGTACTGTGCAATAATAAAACGTGTTTCTATTCTCAAAGTCAAACCCTACAATATCATGATAATTCAATATAAAAAACAACTTGAACAGCTAAGTTCGGCTCCTGTTGAACATGCAAAATGACGCTAATTTCCATGTCATAAGAACAAAGACATCAAGAACCGGAGCTGGGTTTGATTGTTTAATTTCATACACTATCACCGCATACGTAAATACTTAACCAAACAGCTCTACCTAGAATTATAAAGATACATCTATCAGCAACACACCAACCTACCAATTTAAGGATTCTCAACAATTTAAAACCAGTATAATTTGATCTCACAAAGTAGTAAGTTGATGTGCTGCTAATAGTACCCATCTTATTGAAAGGTAGATCATTATTGCTGGATTTATTTTTTAGGTAGTGAAATTCGATTCCATTAACGTGACATATTTATGAGTGGTGTGAATAATTAGATCAATTTACACGGCTTGCATTCGAAAATTGTAATATCATCAATTTCATGTTCAAACATGTTAATAAAGTGATGCAAGACAAGTATTTTTTCCAGCCTATTGTTTCATTTGCTTGTCAGTCTTTTGTGTGGAAGGATCACTAGCAACTAGTGATAATTTAAAATGTCGTCTATTTCTACATATAAAACTTCTTACATGGTGGTTGCTGGAGAAAGTGTTCCTAAATATAATATAAAAATTGAAATAGCCGAGTATAAGGACAAGTCTAATCATGTGGAAATAAAATCACTAGTTAAAACTGGTTATGCGGTGTACCGGGAGGACGACATAGTTCTCCAATCGGTGCAGACCGCCCTGTACCATGTGTCACGGGAACTAGGCGATCGAGCTGATGTCAGACGCGTAAGTTATTTACTTATTTATTAACGTTGTTGACGGCCGATGTGGCGCGGTGGTTAGTGCGACCGCCTGCGACGCAAAGGTTCTGGGTTCGATTCCCGGTAGAGCACTCACAAAGTTGATATTTATGTCTCTGTGAATTTGTTTCTAGTCCGGTTAGATTAAAGTCTTTGTATTTGTTTGTAATAAGGTTTAATTTGGAGAAAAATATATAAGTTATTTTCAATACATTGTTACAGTTAAACCAAAATCAGGAGTCAGTCTTCACAGTGCGAGACGAGTAACGGACGGACACGGACGGACAGAAACGATAAATTAAATACCTACATACTTCACCTCGCAACTAAAAAAGGTACATATTCATATTTTTGAGTTTTTTTTGTATTTGTTCTATCGCAATATAAAATATTATAAGATGTTTTATGTCTTTACAGAAAGTTTCATCATGTCAGCAGTCACTCCTGTAACGTCTTCCGAGTTTTACTACAGTCAAGAACCTCTGGTATCTTTTGAAGAATCCTACATGGAGCTACGAAACAAAGAAATACAAGAAAATACAACAAGAAAGAAGAAGAAATCAGTCAAAAAAGTGTCTTAAACAAAGACACAAAATAAATCATTTGATAGAAGGAACAATGAGTTGACTTATATCAAATCGAGGAGCAATAAGAAAGGACATCACTTGATTAAAATAAAGGTGTACGACATAAGCGGAAAATCCAGAATGGGCAAAGAATTGACAGCACCTGCTACTGGCGGCGACGATAGCGACGACGAAGCTGCTGTGCTAAGTGCACAGTACGTGGCGTATCACCCCGTAGATGAAATATTAGATGAAACTGAATATTTAGTTAATAAGATATCTAAAACATTAGGTAGCCGAAATGCCATGTAAATATTTAAGTTTGTAAATAAACGTTTTAATAAGAATTTTTGTTTTTTCTTCAAAGTAATCTTGCAATATAGTATTTTTTACTGGTGACTGCTATTTTTTTGAATCTACGCTTGACGTGATACCTAATTTAAAGGTTAAAATTACTTCACTGGTAAAAAGATGCTCTATTGAAAGGAAATAAAAAACATGAATTTATTTTTCACACATTTTTATTTAAAAATATCAAACTCATAAATATTATTTTCAATATACCATTTCTTAATACAAATTACATTTTTAAGTGCACATTGCTTTGAATGGATGAAACAGTTAAAATTAGATGCACTGTCACAAAATGTCTTATGGAGACTTGAAAGATTAGGACAACCTTTGCTTCCTACATCTACAACTTGAGAGTTTTCACACATCCCTTTAATCCATTCAACTTTTTCCTCGCCTTTTACTAAAATATTTTTGTTATATAAAAACAGTTTTATAATCCTTTCAAATTCTCTTGAATCGATATATCCCTCTTTCCACTTAATACCACGATTTTTTTCTATCCATAACACACGTCTTTTTTCATCTCTAGATAATTTAACAAAAGAAAAAGGGGGTTTAATTAAAAACACTTGCGTATGCTCCTTGCTAGCTATAGCGAACTCCTTAATAATGAATTCATTATTCAAGTTTTTAAAACCCTGCACATCAACTACGAGAACGTTCATGATATTTTCTTAACTATACTGCTCAGCGGTTTGTATTCTACTATACTATCGTTAAAGATTAAACAATATGCTGAAGTTTGATCAGGAATTTCTGTATTGCTTTCTATTTCAACTCGCACATTGATCACAGGACCCGTCTTCAAACCATCGCTTTGTCGTGAACAATCAATAACAAATAATGGTGCTAGGTCTTTGAATTGCTTGAGACTTAGAAGGGGCTCAACTCTCTCACGGTTATAGTAAGACTGTTGAAATCTAGCATATTGCTCATATAATAAGGCAATTCTGTTTTCATTGAAATTAATGTTAAGACTTTCATATGGAAAGTATGTTGAGTTTAAATATACTTTAACATCTCGCAAATCACAATGATCGAATTGTGACATATCCGCAGTCCCGCTATTTTTTCTGTTTGTCTGTAATGCTATAACAACAAAACGCGGCTTTTCTATTTGGGATGATGTTTTGATAGACCATGTATGCTTTGTAGTCATAGGCAGCAATGGATATTCGTATAAATCCCAATTTCGGAAAGCAACCTGAATTGGTCTGTCTTTTTCTAACAGTCGAAGTAAATTAATCTTTTCTTTATCTGACACTTTTACATGCGGGACACGCCAAACTATTTTATTTATAACAATATCATCAACAATTTCATTTGTAATAAGTTTCAAAGCATTAAGATTTGTATTACTACGGAGCAAAATAAGTTCATGTTTACAATTCATAACAACTTTCTTGTAGTCTTCAGCAAAACTGAGTATATTACCAAGTGGAATAGATGCAGAAAAGGTTCCATTATTTGTATTTTTTGTGCCTTCGATATCCCAACCCCATGCTTTAGACATTCGTGATTCACTATCATTCATAGACAAAAAGGATTTTAAAGTTGTAGTTATACCAGCATTTTTCACTTTATCTATTTCAACACCATTTAACTCGTAACGAATATCTTGAAAGAGGTACATTAATGGGTTGTTAGTAAAATTTACACTATTCACTTTTTCATTTGTCTCTTTTGCGATGACATTGACGGAACCTTCTTAATAAAGTGTACTAGCAGATGGTAATACATATAAATCTTGCTGGTTTATCGGAATTATAATTTCATCGTTTCTGTTGAAGCTGGTGACGTATGGTTTATAAGAATGAAACTCGATTCCATCTATGCTGTTATCAAAAGCAGGTGTACTAGAAATATTTAAAATATTCATTTTAGTAAACCTACGCTTTTTAGGTATAATTTGTTCTCGTTAGTTAGTTCAAAAGTCTTTGGTTTTCGGATATTCTTCGGCTTTTTAGGTTTAGGTCTTCCTTTTTTGATTGCACAAGAAGTACTGTGGAGTTTGCTCGGTGATGGTGAGTATTTATTACTATATATAATCATTTTTTCTTAAGTTGGATATATATTTGAACTTCTTCACCACGTAGATTGATTAAGTTGTTGCCAGCGTCTAATATTCTTATATTTATGCAACTTATATTATTCTGGTTGACTGGGAAATAAATTATGTTTTTTGGTATTTCTATAATTCTATAACCAGGTGACATGTTAGGTGCAAACTCATGAATAATATGACTTGATTTTCCGTTAGTAAATGAGCCACTAATTATGTCACATTCGATCCGCACCAGTGTTGGCGTCAAAATGTTTACAGGTAACTGTGACTCGTGTAATATATTTGCTTCAAGAACTTTTCGGTCAAATCCTAATAGGTTTCCGAGCGTTTTATCTTTTCTAAAATTTATATCTTTAGAACAGTAGATCGAAGTTTTCAATGTGTTATTGTTACAATGTAATTTTAATGTCGTATCTCTTAAATGAGTTTTCAGGTAATCGTCAATATCTTGAAGTTCATATGTTCCTTCTGGCAGCTCTACGACATCTTTACCGTAGTAAAATTTATTATTATTTGTAGTTACATTTGGAAATGAATTAAAAGTACAAAAATGTAACAGAGCGCACTCATAATCACCCTCTAATTGTAAAGAAGGTGAATAGATTGTTGATAATATCGACTGATTTCCAGTAATGGACAGAGTGAAAGACATTTTGTAAATGATAAAAACAAGATGATCAATAGTAATTTATATTTTATTTTTCCAAAAACTTCGTAAGTACTGAAGACACAAGTGACCACAATTAACAGTATTGAACGTTTGATACTTTGTATAATTATAATAAATTGAATAATCCTTCAGATAATTAATTAATTCAATAGGAGGTTTTAAATTACCGAAGCTATCAAAATATTCACAGTACCTATTATACTTAATGTAGGCTACCCAATGCGTCCCCCCACTTGTAGACTTATCAAGGTTAACTATTCCACATTCTATTCTTTTAGGCTTTTTAGGTAAAGTATTTCTCATAAAAACACCTCTAAAGAACGGTATGTTTCTAGCATTCTTTAATATATCGTAATTGGAAAGAGCACGATTTGGTAGCCTTTGATTTAGTTTTTTTGAGTTTTTATAAATAATCCATTCCCCTTTTTATAAGGTTTAATATAGAGACCTTTTCCTATTGTTAATGCTTCCATAGCTTTATTATGTCGCTGAGATTCACGTAAGTTTTCTTGAGCCGATTTGTAATCGTTAACAGTTTTCGCAATACCTGCCGCCCCACCAGCTAAAGTTCCCAAGGCTGACAATCCAGCGAAAATGGGGATCAACGGCAAAATCCCTCCAGTTTTAGGTAGTGGTATAACTCGTGGCAAACGTATTTTGTTCTTTGAAATATATTTTTTCGCTGCATTATAAGCAAATTTAATCGCAGACTGTTTACTGCAGGGTTTAGTTTTCTTTAGGTCAGCGCGAATTTTATTTATGATTGATTTAAAACTTTTGAATCCTGCACCTGATTTGATTTTAGCTTTCATAACTTTGCTCACTAACCAGGATGCTAGTTTTTCACCTTTTCCAGCATTTTTTGAACGAGTTCTTCTCTGCGCCATGTCTAATAGCTCTAAATCTGCTTTGTGACGATTAGCTTAATCTGTGTTATTTGCGTAAGCTATGTCGTGATGTTTACAAGCTTCGTCTAATTCGTTAATGCCCTTGTCTCCTCTCAATAAACGTTTTCGTAACTTTGTCCCAGGACCGCAATAATTGTATCCAGGTAAATGCACTTCGAAGGGTAATTTATTTATGATGTTATTAACAAGTCCTTCTCCTTCCATTGCCGCACGTAATTTAACTTTGAAAGTTAAACCACTTCCTTTATATTTATCCAGCTATTTTCACTTTCAGGTAGTCCTAACCACTTGACAAAAATCTTATCTTTTGTTTTTCTTAGCACTTTTTCAACAAGATATATATTAGGGTACTGAGTTTTTTGAAGCTCTTGCTCATAAAAAGAACCCAGTATAGGTTGTTCGTGTAGATCCTCTAAACAATATGTAATAGGGTTAGTATAATTAATGTTTTTAATTTTAAATAACTCCGTTGACCAATTTGGAGTATAGCCCTTCTCAAAGTAAGTTTTATACTTACTAATTCTAACGTAATCACCTGGGTAAAATTTAACTTTTATTTTAGAAGCTTTACGCTGTGCATGTTTTAAATTACTCATTACTATAACTTCATTATAGCTGTTAACATCTAGGTTTAAACTTTGTAATGCGATGTATAGAATTATTATAATCTTGCATTACACTTTGCAGCGGTTCTCCGATCCACTTGTAGCTCCCCTTGTAGCTGAAGTACTTATACAACTTGTTTTTCAAAGTTCTTATTAACCTTTCTACGATAGAAGCCTTCATTATAGAATACGTAGAGTAATGATTAATGTTATATGAATCTGTAACTTGCTTAAAATTATTGTTGTAAAATTCTGTTCCTTTATCTGTTTGTAAGTTATGTGGATGTCTTTGAGATTGTATTACAACATTTTTAAATGCAAGAGCAACATCAGATTTAGTTTTAGTTTTTAATGGAACAGTCCAAGCAAATTTTGAAAAACAATCAATTACTACTAATACATATCTATAACCCTTATTATATTTTTGTATTTTTTGTAAATCTATTAAATCTGCTTGCCACCATTCATCAATTCCTTTGAGAGTAACATGTCTTCTTTTGAAAGTATTGCTCGCTGCCTTGTGGATCTCATTCACTATTGCCTGCTTACTCATTTTTTAGTCACTTTCATAATTTTGTCAATCTCCATCTTCGTATAAATTTCGTATATCAACTGATCTCTAAACCTTAAAAATTCTTTTTTTATAGCAGTATTAATAAACTCTTCAACTTGTTTCTTGCTACAAAAATTTATTACAATTCTATCAACATAAAGTTTATTAACTGCGTCATCAGGTTCAGTAGGATATTTAATACCTTTTAACCTTTTTTCTTGTAAATCATATCCTCCATCATTTGTTTTTAATATGTTTTCAGAACAATCAAATATATTTGTTAATCGTAACCTTTTATGTACATGATGTCCAAATTTATCAACATTCATTGTATACAACCTTTATATTCCACAAATAATACTAGAATGACAACTTTTTTTTTAGAAAACGTTTTTATTGCTCGAGGACACCACTCTCTTTAAGTTCTTCGATAATATATATTATTTCATTGTCTAATCCAGTGTTACCAGCTTCTCGCGAAGCAATCAAAAGTTTCAGTCTTTCGACCAATTCGTTAGGATCATCCCAGTATATGAAATCTGTATTCTTTTTAAGTTTTTTCATCACCGACAACCCTTTTCCTTTTGGTAAACTGGTGTTTGTACTGGTAGAATCATTTCGCAACTTAAATAATTGCTTTATAACATATAAATATTTCATTCCTGTATTGCTTTTCATAGGTTTATTTGGATTAAAATCACGCCTATGAACATTTGTATCTAAAAGCATTGTTTTGTAATTCATTAAATCTTCTTTTGTAATCAAAGACATTTCCGGTTTCCTTTTAAAAATTAATTGCCTTATGCCAGGAGTTATTCTATATTTACGTCCTGATATACTAACAAAACCATTTTCGTCTATATTTACAGAAGCTGTACCCATCTTAAGTTTTCCTCGATCGTTTCTTACACCATAAGGTACATCAGCAAAATTTTCTGACGAAAAAGACCAAGTAGATGTATCTTTATCTTTAGAATCATTCTTTGAGTCTAGTATAGAATCAATTGATTTGAATGAATCATCAGTAGGAATTGTATTCTCTAAATCATCACCATCCTTAAATTTTTTTTCAGATTCCTCCTCGTCTTCAGCTTCTACCTCTTCTTCAGTTTCAAATTCGTCCTCAGATTCCTCTTTATCAGAATTGACAACAGTTTCGTTTTTAAAGGTTTTGTCAGAGCTGTATCTTTGATTTTCAGATTCGAAATCATTTCTTTTCATTTCTATTAAATGGTTTAAAGAACCTGTTACTGGTTTAAACACTTTTTCGAGAGCACTCTCATTTTCAGTCTCAATATCACGCATTTTTGCAACTTTTTTCTTAATAGCTTCCGCAGCATCAACGATTTTTCTTTTCAAAGTCTGTTCCATTTTGGTGAATTTTATCAGGAGTCAAGCGTCATTAAGTGCATTTGGTAGAATGATGCATTTTATTTGAAACATAATTTATATAGGTAGCAAATTATGATCGTGAAAGACAACAGTTAAATTAATCGAAAAAAATAAAGGTATCAAACTTTCTGCGATAGCAACCATTATTTTTTGCACACTCTTTATTTATGACTAAATAATTATAGGGATCATTCCAAATTTTAGCACACATATTGCGAAAAGCTACCCAACTCATATCAGTGTTCACATGCTCATCATAGACATGTCTTAAATTTATATCATCTTGTTTGAAAAAGACTAATAAGTTTGCATTATCTCTTACGAGTTGTTTTGGCACTTTACTGTAAGTCTGATTTAAATAGAAACAATCAATGTTTTTATGTCTTCCCATTGCAAAATAATCACGCATATTATTTTGATTTTCACATGCAACATCATCAAAAACTATAATGGAATTAGATTTAGCATTTTGTGGGCTCAAAACATTTTCGTTTTCGTAAAACTTTGCAAAAGAAACATCAGGTACATGCTGCAAAACATTTTCCAAAAATACATATTTTGGTTGATGGAGAGTTTTTGAATAGATATATATGTCGGAGCGTGAGGTATTAAACCTGAGGAATGAAGTAAAGTGCACTTTTTGATGTATTTTATGGAAAGAGCATTAATTGAGTACCTATGCGTTGGCGTCGGTCGAAGCATGTAGTAGACATATTGTGTCAAGTGGTTTGGCTAAAGGCATTTTTGGGAACAGAGAGATTCCGAGTTAGTGTTGTTTGAGCGATCGGGCGTAGCGCAAGGCTCAAATGACCTTTCATCGTTCCTTGGTTTTGGTACTTCGCGTCCTGATCTTAATGTTAAAATTAATTATAGCTGCTAGCCTACTATCTGATTTTCGGCCGTTACGACATCAGAAGTGGGATTGAGACCTACAAACAGTCTAGATGCAGTGCCATAGTGATAGACTTGTGGACCTAGTGATCGTGACTAAAATGACTTTCGTGGAGATACCAGTTGTAAGCGGGAATGCAGATTGCAGAGACTGCTCTTGGACCACAAATAATTCAGGCCAGTTCTTTCCATACTATTATTTTCTAGCGATTTGATGTTATTTGTTGCTGATGATTTTTATTTGCCGCGCATTAGTAATGTTGGCAATTTTCAGTTTGTGTCATAATTATTATTTTAGTACGGTAATGATTGCCACACGTTAATCTACTGAATTTGTTTATAATCGTGGACCTAAGTTGGACTGGAGACAATTTTATCGGATTTTAATTGGCATTATTGATTGATGAAAAATCAGTCGATTAAATAATTATTTTGGATAATGAATTAGATTCACAAAAACATAAAGATTAATTAATTTCTTTGTCAATGGATGGCGTTGTGATGATAGGAAGATGTCTCTAGAATCGGAAATAATCAAATAAAAAGAAACATGATTTAGTTTTGTTGTGCACAGTTAGTTGCACACGCATTTCGTTTTCGTTGGCACAGTTGGTTTACCGTTACAAGGAACATGAAGGTTCAGGTTCAATTCCTGGCCTAGTCTAGAAGTTTTGATTTAGTATTTTATTGTGTAAAGAAGGATTTCTGATCTTTTGCAATTATTGCTTACTTACTACTTGTTTATAAAGTGACGCATGTATCGTTACAGTAAAATATTATTTAACGTGTTTTCAAACTTTTGGAAATTGATAAATCAGTCTATTTTTAGAACAAAGTACAAACCTAAAGTCGAACTATGAGACGGCTATTTGATATCGGCGGAAAAAAAAGGGGGTCTTTTCAAGTACCTGTGAGAACCAAGGCGTTGTTGTGTTTGGGTTTGGGAATAGCGACTGGTTCTCAATCTTTACTGGATTTGATATAAAATATTACCTGGTACAGAATTGTATTTATGCGAAACTTTTGAAATAAATGCTTTTGGATAGTTGGTACCTATATGGTAGAAAAGATTTTGTGTTGATTGTTTGCAATTGCAATAAACGTGATTTGAATTTAAACATAGATATTGTACGAAAGGGGTGTACGTACCTATTTGATTATCATGAGACATGTTTTTAAAACTGTACATTGTTGCTAGTTCAGAATCCCGGGAATGCTAGGTACTGTATGTGTACCTATTGCCAGAAGACACTATTCTCTACAACTTTGAGTTTGAGAATCACTCTCGCGTTGGATTTTTATTTCGTTTGTGAGAAACACACTTGAGTTTTAAAACTAATGAATGGTTAATAAGTAATGATAATGGTTATGGCGTTTTCTTAAAGTGCAGAAAACATTTTAAAGCATTGCTGTAGCTCTATTATGTTATTTTGGAGGTATAAAAAAAAAGCATTGTTCTAAAAGGGACATTGATGTCCAAAATGACTGAGGGTTGTAGCCACGCGTATTACTGATACCCGTGGTTCAACACATGTTACCTTAGTATTCGGAGAAATGAGCGAGATCTTTGTATTGTTTTCATAATGCAAGTCTGGCAAAAACTCTTTTGTTAATTAACTTATATCATAAGGGATTTAGAAACAAACATGACAATGGTTAAGCATGATCATGACTGTAACTTATGAAGATTAACTTAAATGCGTATAGCGTTATTCAATTATGAAGTATTAATTTTTATATAAGGTAACGAAGTGCTTTGCCGTGGTGGTGATAAATAGAGCAGCTGGATAAAAAAAAAACTGAGTATTGTTGGATACAATGAGTTGATGTAGTTAAAGCTAAGATTACGTGGTTATGTTGTGTAAGTAATTTAGAATTTTATAGCACTGACTTCGACGAAAGAAGTAGATAGTAAATTGCATATTGAATGCAATTGATATTTGAGTATTGGTATGTGATATTAATTAGGTACCTATCATTTCACAAAAAAAAATAGATTTCATTAAGTTATTTTGTCAACTTGGAAGAATAATTGAGAAATATCAAATCACCTACTCGGTGCAGCAATTCATGAAAATTAAGCTCTCAAAGCAGTGCTTAGTTCAAATCAATACTGTGATAATAGAAACGGTTGTTAAAAGTTACATTTTGAAATGAACTTGTTTTCATTTAAGAAGTACTGAATCGTATGACTTTTTGCTTAAGTAATATTGCTTTGCTTTCTTGAGCAGGAAAACGTAATATGGCTATCTTCATATAGCTGTTATGTGCCTTGCTGGGATAGAAAGCTAAAATGCCTGAAAGTAAAGTACCCATAAAATTGCATAATTAATCAGATGATATTAGCAGTTAAAGTTTTTGTTGCTGGCAATGATGGACGCGTTTGTCCTCCCGACCCCTCACGACTATATACTATGACTGTGATCACCGTACCTACCTATTGACTCTGACTTAAGACCTCTGCGGGAGGAGCGTGTGCCATGGTGGAGACAGTGTGGTCTCAAATTGTGGAGACAGTGTGGTCTCATGTTGTGTTGGGTCAGATATAGCCCGGGGAACTATGATCTGATCGGGTGAGTGGCCAGCTGCAGTGGCTCATTCACCATCCGCTTTGCTGATCTGTGTGATCAGATGGTGTCTTTGATGGACGCATGGTTTCGTTGAGGGCATCATACTTGACCAGGTAGGTGATTACTGTGGTCATTACTGTTATGTATGATGTCGCTCCAGGTAACCGGTGTTACCAGTAGGCGTGCCACAAGGTGGTGGTGTCGGCCTGAGATCCGTGGCGGGGATCTGTGACTGTGATTGACAGTGTTGAGTGACCCATGGTGGGGAAGCTCTGTGACCGTTGCGACGGTGGCCAGATGCAACAAAAGACTTTATTGCGGTACTCGTATCAATTATTGTATTGTTTTCAAGTTAGAATATTGTTTTATGGGCACTTGTCTTTCAATAAGTAGTGGCGTGATTTCAGTTATCAGAAAGCAACGAAAACGGCTGGTTCAAGTGGGTTGAAAATTTATGGTTCACACTCAACTTGTAGTCTGTCACATAATAAATCCGTAACCTTAATGAATTTCTGATAAATGATATTTCTTTAACTGTTAAGTTCGACAGCACAGTAAAAGAGTGCATAGTTACTAATCATGTAAGGGTAAAAACGTATTGGATGGCTTATGAGAAGTTTTTGAAGTGCAAACGAATATGGGCCTGTTTATTTTTTTTAGCAAATAATAACACAAACGTGAAAAATACTTGAACGATTTGGAGATAATAGGTTTGTTGTTATGAATACCAAGTCAAATTTAACAAACAAGTATTAGGAAGTAAGTAGTACCAAACAGGATAGCTATCTTAGCAAGTACTTTGGATCAAAGATATTTAAAACCGCAATGAATGCTGAGCTGCTTTCGGTTCTTGCAGTTCATCGATATAGACCTGTTCACATGTTGAAAGGAACGAAGCGAACTGTTGTGAACAACTAGATCTTTGTACAGTTCAGGAGTCTAGCCAGATTATTATGGTTTTATGGGCTATAATAAGCTAAAGTATGTCTGTCAGGATAACCGAACGATACTGTGAAATGGCTACTTGTGACCACACGAGGACGTGTGTAAGTCAGGAAGGCCGTGTCGGAGCGTGAGGTATTAAACCTGAGGAATGAAGTAAAGTGCACTTTTTGATGTATTTTATGGAAAGAGCATTAATTGAGTACCTATGCGTTGGCGTCGGTCGAAGCATGTAGTAGACATATTGTGTCAAGTGGTTTGGCTAAAGGCATTTTTGGGAACAGAGAGATTCCGAGTTAGTGTTGTTTGAGCGATCGGGCGTAGCGCAAGGCTCAAATGACCTTTCATCGTTCCTTGGTTTTGGTACTTCGCGTCCTGATCTTAATGTTAAAATTAATTATAGCTGCTAGCCTACTATCTGATTTTCGGCCGTTACGACATATACATTTTTGTAACGTAATCCATTTTTGTGCAAGAGAAGCCCTACCATTAAGTTTGTTTTCCCACAATTTGATGGTCCACATATAATACACCGAATGTTGTTTGGAAGAAGTTTACCATGACGAGAAGTATAAGTTTTTAGATCTGGACAAATTTTTTCAACATTCAAATTAGTAGATTGTTTTACGAACTTCATTTTAATCTTACTGTATCCAATATTCTTTTTTTAATGATCATTTTATCTTAGAGCAGCAGTATTTAAGGAGAGATTGTTCTCACAATTTGTCATTGTACATTTTTTGGTAAGTTTTTACGTTAGTTTATACATTCCTAAATTGGTGGTATAAAGGAGGGAGTTATTTGAAAAAATATTTAGAACTCCCAATAACTACCTACTGATAAGGCTGCAATCCTAGTGAGAGAGAAGAGATTCATTCCTAGGAAAGTACGGGAAGCCATAGAAATTCAAAAACATCCGAATTTCAACAGAGATACTGGATGGGGAATCTCATCAACTTGGACTCCGCTGATTACACAGCAGAAGAACCAGATACAACATACTGTAAGACCTACTACACAAGATACGGTTTCAGCATTTTGTGTGGAACCAGGACGTTACGCTAGGCAATTAAGAAATAGATGGCGGTAGAACAAAAATAATTTCAATTCTAAATAATGACGTCTAACACCTTAGTCATCCGTGACCACGGGCTCTGTAAAGAGCTCGAAACGTAGGAATTGTAAAATCCAAAATAAACACAACTTAAATCCGTTTAAAATTGTTTTATTGTCATTTTTCTACTTATGTGTGGATTTAAGTAAGATTGTCATAAAATGAAACTGTATTTTTCTTGTAAATATTATGAATTTTATTTTTTATAATATGTTCAATCACTTCATTTTAGTAACTTCATTTCTGCGGATATTTAAACATAAGAACGTGTTTTAAAAATAATATGTATTTGTTAAGTTTATAGTGATTATGATTTTTAAAGGTATGCTGTTTTTATTGTACATTATATAATCTCAATATATTAATTTGTGTATAATGATAAATATCAGTGTTTCCTTTCATTTGTTTACACTACCAGCTCAAACTTGCACGTCGCAATGCTTCATTTTATTCACCCTTTTACTGCAATTGTAGCAGGTCCTAGCGGGTGTGGAAAATCAAATTTTGTTACAAATTTTTTAAAGCACTGTAAAGTAATATGCAGTCAAGAATTTTCTGAAATCTTAAGGTGTTATGATGAAATGCAACCCTTGTACAATTTGAGTGATGTTAATTACAATCAAGGTATCCCTGATTTAAGTATGTTTGATGGAAAATGTCCTAGACTACTTATAATCGATGATCTTATGAGAGAGTCATATGGTCGTATCGTTGATATTTTTACAAAGGAAAGCCATCATAGAAATCTCAGTGTATTTTACATAACTCAAAACATATTTCATCAAGGAAAAGATCAAAGAGATATTTCTCTTAATTCGAGTTATATAACTTATTTTAAAAACACTCGAGACAGAACACAAATACGACATTTAGCTCGTCAGGTTTATCTAGAAAATGCTAAATTCGTTGAAGAAGCTTACAAGGATGCAACGACAAAAGCTCATGGATATCTATATATTGATCTTAGGCAAAACACAAATGAAATATGTCGATTTAAAAGTAAAATTTTCCCATTCGATGAGCAGTGTACAATTTATGTCCCTAAAAAAAGGTATAAATACGATGCTCAGCAAATAGTTTCTGTCAGTTACAAATAATGTCTAAAGTAGAAACATCTAAAAAAAACAACTTTTTAAAAGCTTTAAGTGTCATAAAAGAACAATGTCGTGAAGCCTTGTTAGAATGTTGTAATGATGATGAGATAAAACAAATTTGTGAGTGTATAATAAACGTTTTTAAAGAAAAAAATCATATAAAAGAAAACAACGAATCTGTTTTTAATATATGTAAATTCAACTGTTTCGTTTCATCTGATGCTGTTTAGTTTGAAAATGCATTGAACAAAATCGAATATCAGATCGTAACTGTTATGTATTGTGTCGGTAGTTTCAATAAACCAGTTCGTATTGAATCGTCGTGTCTCATTGACGTCCCTACACAACACTGGCGAACGAGGCATGTGTACCTACATATCTTTTTGTTAAACGCGTGCGCAAGTGATATTTTAAGAATGCCGATCGGAAAAATAGATGCGTTTGTTTTTGAAAAAGACAATTGGGACGCATATATTAGACGTCTAGATCAGTTCATAGTGCTAAATGAGATAAAATCAACCCTTAAAGTAGCCACGTTAGTGACGGTAGTGGGCACCGAGTGCTATGAATTAATGTGTGACCTTTTAACTTATCAATGACTGGACTCGATGCGGATGACAATTTAAACCCGTCCTTCCGGTTGAAATTATTAGGGTTATTCTTAATTTCAATAGCCTCTTGAACGGTCCTTGGGTTATAGTGGTGTTCCACAGAGAGGATTTTCAGGGCATGAAGTTCAATCCAATGATTCGGACCGGATGATAGAAGGTGTTCTGCTATTGCCGATTTATGCATCTGTCGGTTTTTTACAGCTGCGATATGTTCTTTGACCCGTTCGCTGACAGTTCGCTTCGTTTGGCCAATATAAGATTTACCGCAGCTGCATTGTACTTTATACACTCCTGCATTCTGAAATGGAATGACATCCTTCGGCGTGCGTAAACAGTGTGATACTTTCGACAATGGACTGAAAACAGTCTTTATTGAAATTTAACTCAACACTGTCCCAATCTTATCTGTTACTCCTTTCACATAGGGTAAATACGCTGGCTGTCTGCTCATCTCCTGATGTTTTTCTTTCCTGGTTCTAATGCGACGCTGAGCTCCAGAGTAGCCATTTTGAACCAGCACTTTTTGTACATGGTTTAACTCGTCGTTTCGATGTTCTGAGTCACACAAGTCGTATGCCCTCTTTGTCAGCGTCGACACTAAAAATAATACTTAAAATGAGTGAAAGTGATCGCGAGTGCTTAAAAAGTTAGAATGGAAGTATTGTTACAACTAATGTTTAGGAAGGTATTGCAAATGAATATGGCCCGGACAATCAATGTCAAACAATCACTAGGACCCTTGGAATCATACTGCTGTTTAATGTATGCAAACTTTTGAATGTTAGGCACAACCCCAACTTGGGAAAGATCTGTTATAAGTTAGAATAAAATTTAATTATTGTTATTATTAAGATGTTTGCTTAATTTTTATTTAACTAGAAAGTTAACCTATGTATGTGATGTATATCTTAAGTCGGAAATAACTAGATTTGTTTGTAGTATTGTATTTTTTCCTTTGGACAGTTTAAGGTAATGGTGGTGAATAACGCTACGAAATTTATTTTCCTTTTAACTTTCCGAAGTAATTATTAATTCCATTTTTTTATTATATGTAGGGATTTTAAAAGAGAGATATATCAAATCATGGTATGAAAAGTTAGCTGGAAACTGACCGTGCAGAGCAACTAGATCAGGGGAAGAAGTGATAAGTAAATCGAGAAGTGAAGGAACGCAATTAGGAAAATGATGAGTGGCCGAAAGTGGCAGAATATTGAGATTGACAGACGATATAAGAGATTGCAGTTTATCAGCTCGGGAATCACCTTTAATTAAGCACGTATTAAAGTCACCCAACAATAGCGTATGGTCATAGTTTGGACAGTGTGTACATAATAGGCTTTCCAGAGAGGTAAAATAATCAATCTGAAGAGAAGCACTATAATACACAGCAAGTAAGATCTTTTGGTGATGTAGGGTGACCTCAATAAACAGATGTTCTGCAGTGCCAGTGTAGGGACTAGGTGACACACTCACAACTTTATGAATAATGTCACTACGAAGGTAGATGGCCACACCACCACAACTCTTACCGATTCGGTCATTTCTAATAAGTTTGAAGCCTGGAAGAGGAAATTGAGAAGATGACAAAGAAGGCTTGAGAAAGGACTCAGATATAAGAATTGCATCTACAGAAGAATTACTGAAAGTTGCCAGAAGATCAGGATAGTGGCTTGGAATACTCTGCGCGTTAATATGTACGATATTGAAATTGTTACAAAACCCTGAAAATACTGTCCTCACTTGGTCATGGACAGAAAAGAAGGAATCACTGTCACTGTTAATCACTGTAACTGTTAGCACTTAAATAGCCGTCTGATAATGATAAAGTAGAGCAAGAGTGAAAACTATCATCAAAAAGAGGCAAGATACTAATAGCATTCATATAAAATATATACAATAATAAAAATATACTTATGTATAAATTAATTAAAACCTGACTATAAACTAATTATGGTATGGCTAAATGTGCCACCAATAACATGCCTAGTCAGCACTTGCCGCGGTGAGGTGAAAGAAATAGTTATTAACACAAATTACACTTAAAACATATGTCCATATTTTTACACTTTCACAATAGAATTTAACATCAACACAAAACAGAAATATTATCATATACTACGTGAGTACTACACGAGTTGCAACAAAACAAGAATAACCACCGTAAACCATCCGTAAAGAAAGAATAAAAAAAAAGTTATGTCAAACTGAATGTCAAACAGATTGAGTTGAGAGAAAGAAAATAACCTCACAAAACAGAAAAACAACGGAAACGTGGAAAAAGTGATAAATTACAAATCTACCGTGATAAAATAAGCGAATACAACCCGTCAACATCATAAAACAACGTGGATGGAAAGTACGTCACTTCCTGGTACTGCGTGTTGTTCTGACCTCTGCGGGTTTGACCGGCGGCTTTATAACAACCTGAGCTGCGGTCGGCTTAGCAGTCGCTGATGATGTTGATGCAGGGCTGCCCGAGGATTCAGCTACAGATTTAGCTGCCGCCTTATATTTCGGCACCGGGAATCGCTTTATCAGCTCTTGCAGCTCACTCGAAACTTCGATCTTCCTGCGAGAACTATCGGGAAAAATAATAGCAATTTTACCATCATTCGACCAGCAGTTGGACACTCCGAAGTGCTTCCTGGCAGCAACGAATACTGTATGCCGGGATTTTGTCAGAAACTCCGAAATGATAATACCAGAGCCCTTGAGCAATGTTTTGGCATCCCAAACAACACGTCTGCTGTCATGGCGGTGGAACCGCACCAGGACTGCTCGTGGCTTTGTTGTGGAGGTCCCCAATCTATGACACACTTGAATATCATCTGAGGTAAATTCACTTATCTTCATTTTCTTGCTTATAATGTCCGTGATAACACTTGATAACTGATCGTCTTACACCCGGAAGACGGGTGAATTTTTCAACCAACTTTGCAGTATTGTTACGCTTGTCTTTTGGCAATAAAATAGATAGTCTCTTGTGTCATCATGAAGCCTAAAAATTTGCATACTTGCAAAGGTTTTAAGGTACTTTTTGTATAACAGCTGTAAAGTTACTCGTATGTTATCTATACATTCGTTATAGGTGTCACCTATACATAAATATCATCAAGATAAAACCACCGACTTATAATAACCACGTCTTCTAAGGTGTGCCATAACCTCCTACATAATTTTCTTAAACACTCTGGGTGCTACCGATAAGCCATAAGGCATAGCCGATCACATTCTTCACGTGCTGGACCATGGACAGGTTTCGGTCTATGGTCACGCGTAGGTATTTAGCCTGTGCGGACCACCCGATCTCCTGTCCATGGAGCTTCAGCTTCGGGAGATCTCTTCGACCACACCCCACGATGATCGCTTGGGTCTTCCCCACGTTGACCGTCAATCTCCATTTTACCAGCCAGGCTGGGAGGGCGTCCAAAGCTATCTGCATTTTCCTGACCGCGTGCCTCGTGTTGAGGGACACGGAAAAAAATGCAGCGTCATCGGCTTGGAGCGCCAGCTTAGTGCCTTTTTCAACCGGGATATCATCCGTGTACCTGGCGCAGCATACCGGAGACAGACATTCATTCGTCGTTCGGACCTCGGTTCGAGAACACGGACGGCTCGTTAGTTCTTACCCCGTTTATTGTGTATCAGTGTCTAGTGATGAGATACATCCTAAATTCCAAGTCACCGATATCGATACTTTACGCACTGCGTCGAAATGGATCGATATATCCAAAGATCGTCCTCAACAAGCAGCTTAAAGAGAGCTGCTGATGGAGAAGCTGGATGGACAGCCCCAAAGAAAACAGCTCCTCAAAGAGATCAATCGAAGTACGATGACAACCGTGGGTTGCCAATAAACAACCGTTATGATGAGCTTAATGTTGATACGGAAGATAATGAAGCTAAAAAGATATTTCAAGATGCATCAAATACTATAAAGAAGTCAGGTCATATACCACCTATAATTTTGGATATCAAGCCTGATTGGACACACAATAGCATACAAGAACTAGTTTCAAAACATTCGAAACGCTTTCATCTATTACTGTGATTTGCTATACACCTGAAGATCACCAAGCAGTTAAGCAAGGATTACGTACTGCAAATGCCCCATTCACGACGTACACACGTAAAGATGAAAAAATGCCTAAAGTAGTCATCAAAGGCCTACCAAGTTACGTCGAAGAAGAACTGCCCTTGGAACTGCAGAGAATGGAATTTCCAGGTGCAAAGACTACCAAGATCCAAATAAAGTCTAAAAATGCAGGTGGTACAGCCTCAGCAAATCCAATGTTCTTAGTTCAACTGCAAGCGGGAACGGATATCGTGAAATTTCGAAAAATCAAATACCTGTGTCACTGCGTGATATCTATAGAGAAGTATAAACCGAAGAAAACACTGGGCACTCAATGCTTCAGATGTCAGAGTTTTGGACATTCATCGAGCAATTGCAACATGCCTCCGCGATGTGTTAAGTGTACAGAGACGCATCCCACTGCAGACTGTCCAAAAAAAGATCGCACAGAGCCCGCGCAGTGCTGCAACTGTCAGAAAGATCATCCCGCAAATTACAGTAAATGTACCACCCGTGTAGAGTACTTACAGAAAATTCAGCAGAAGAAACAACCTCTAAAAACGTTTAATTTCACCAAACCTGGCCCTCAAACACAAAACCAGGTACCTCATATTTCTACCAATGTAAAAATGCGTGATATGGAAATACCTGTGCCAAAGTTCTCATGGTTTCAAAAACCGTTCATGAACCTCTCGACAACAACAAACATAGCACTTCAAAAAGAGACGCAGACGGCGTTCTCTGACAAAGCAAGTTCAACCAACGATGAAAACGACGAAGATGGCCCTGATGATGAAACTACCAAAGAAATGCTACATATCGACGGGGAAGTGCTGACAACTCCTAACTTACATTTTTTTCGAAAACGACTTATGAATGCAGTTCGATAGAGAATTTAATTTCGCATCTACTGTAATAGCAATAAAGTTGAAATTCGCAAAACTGACTTAGTTCTGTACCGAAAAAATATCTCCTATAATCAGGTCCAGACAATCTGTCAAATTTTGGCAGGAAATACATTCTAACTTATTAATGGAAACATCTCGTAACTTCATTTCATACCAAAACTTTGAGCGAATATATTCTATCTTCATGCGAGCGAGACAAAAACGGTGCGTTTCTCGCAGTGTGAAAGGGACAGGATCCGGTGCACCGGCGTGCGCTACATTCGTCAGACAGTGCGGTGTTTTTAATCTGTTTGTAATGTTTTTAATTGCTTTCGTTAAATAAATAGTGAAATACTGTGTAAATTGTGCTGAACAACAATATTTTACTTGGATATTGTAACAAAGGTTTGTATAAACTTATATTATGGTTTGATTTCGTGTTTTAATAAGAAAACGCAAATGGTTTTGCTAAATTTCGAACCGCTAGAGGTTATGTTGTCGACAATTACTTGATTTAAAGTTGACTTAAGTTTAAAATTATGGCTTAATGAATATAATCCATTGTACAAAAGCACTTTTACGGATAAATTAATTAAAATCGGTGTCTCAAACGAAATAATCAAGTCAATTCAAGTTTCAACAAGTCATGTGTGTTAGATAGATGTTGTTTTCAGCAGATACGAAAAACGTTTTCGAACAATTTATTCTATCTTAACGCGCAAGTGCAAATAGGAGTAGTTAGTTTGAATTTGTACATTGGTTTGGATAATAAATCACAAGTAACTGATACTGTAGTTCATTTAGGAGGTATTCGTTATATTTTGCGCCCAGTTATCTGAAATAATATCACTTAACTGTTAGTCAGTTGAAGATAGGAGTCATTGTGTTAAGTAATCATTAATTAACATTGAAAATAATTACATCTAACTAAATATTAAGTGTCAGATACGAGTTATTTATGTTATTGCATAGAATGTAGTGCGAGTGATTTTATTCTAAGTTATTAAATAGTAGAACGTATTTTAACAGATTCATTATTATTTTATCTAAATATGAAAGACTATTATTTAATTATAGATAAAATGTCGTCTAAGCGGAAGAAAAATATCACAGAAGGACAACGAGCGAAAAAGATTTTTGCGTTATTAAAAAAAGACCAAGAGGATAATCCAAATAGTAGGTTCAAAATAGGTAAGCTAAAAATTTACTAAGTATAATATTAAATGGTAAAAAGTTAATTTGGTAATTTAAAATAATTATTTCATTACAGGAAAATCAAAAGAAAAAAGCTTAATTAAAGACGACCGCACGAAACAAAACATTACTGATAAAAATTATATTCCAAGTACAAGCAGTGGTAAGCTTATGATTTTCACTTCTTCACATTTAAGAGCACTTTTTACTGATTCGTCAAAAACATATTTATTTTCTGGCAGAGTTTTCTTATTGTTCACTTTTTACAGGTAACGGAAAAATCGTGAGTACTCGGCGGTCATCGCTGAGATCATCCTATACAAAAAACCCACATGTCAGTCTTGATCATGAAAAATGTAGAACGCGCAAAAAACGTTCAATCTCATGAAGTTCCTTCTATACCTGCTAAACGTGATAAAACCGAATGTTTATCGGATGATTCGATAATAGAAAACTCTCCAGATTCATCTTTAACCACAATGCCTGCTTTGTTGAAAAAATCATTTTCGAAAGCAGTCGTAGATAAACCAACGGACGAGATATTGCCTCACAACACCCTAAAGCCTTCGCTCTTTAATAATAATGACGACGATCTTTTAAGAAATGTTGCGGAATTAGTACCAATATCTCGTATTATAAAATGGGTTTCTCTATCTGACTTGACTGATGATACTATGAGTTTCAGAAATTTGAAAAGACACCTTTCAGCTGAATCTACCCCCTTTGCCATTATTAATTCGGGCTTAATAATGCACTATAATCAAGAACCAGACACTCAGGATACCATTGAAGGTATTGAGTGTGTATCTGCAATGAGATCGTCAGATATTACTTTTGCAAAAATAAGGTCCCTTTCTCTGTCGGATTTGACAACGGATATCAATAAAGAATGTCGTCGACGATGCATGTCATCTCCAACAATGAACACATTATTTTCTCAAAGCAGCGATTTAGAATCTAAACCTGAAAATGATTTAATAGCTGTAAAACAAGCTATAAATATTAATCAGGATGAAATATCAAGTGGTCGCATATTTGTTGACAATCGCTCAAGTTCGTTACTCACTAACACTGATAAGGATCTAATAAAAAGAAAAACAAAGTCGGTCCTATTATGTCGTGCAAAAGCTCTATCTCTTTCTGACTTGACCATAGACACTTTTACCAGGTCAAAAAATATTACACGATACAATTCATGTGCATCAGTCTCGTCTCAAGTGCATTCGGAAGTGACAATGTCTTATAACCTTGAGCCAGTAAGAGAAAACGAGCCAAACTCTAAGCTTAATTTACGTAGACAGGCTTTTAGGTCATGTCGACAAGAGACCGTTTATCAGGATATCGAAGACAACATTGATTGTGAACAGGAATCTGCAACGGCGACGAGACTTTCCGACTATGCTCTTATGAAAGTAAGGTCCCTTTCTCTATCTGATTTAACGAGTGATGACATAAAAAAATGTCACCGGCGATGCAAGTCAACACCAGCGATAGAAACTTTTTCTTGTACGCCCTATTTCGATCGTTCAATGTTAGAATTAATTGAAAACGAGCTAGATGACGACGATGAATATTATCCTTCGGATATGTTAAATGAGTTGTCTGATTCAAGTACGGCAATCGAATTTAGTGATGAAGAGCACTCCCATTGTAATCTCAACAATAGGAAGCGAAGAAAAAAATCAATGCGTTCTGAATGGAAGAAAAATAAAGCCAAAGAAATGAGAATGAAGGGCGAAGTTTACTTAGGATACAGAAGGCCTAAAGGAGAAAGAGCAAAACAAGACACGATAAGACCAGCGCGACAACTAGGAGAAGCGTGCCAATCAGATTTTTGTCGAAAGAGTAAGTTAAGGGGATGTAGCGAAATAGAAGAGGAACACCGAAAATATATTCACGAATACTTTTGGAAAAATCTTAACTGGGACCAAAGAAAAATTTACGTGGCATCATTAGTCAACCGATCCACCACAGGTCGTAAAACTGTTAAAACTAGGAACTCGAGACGTATAGGGACCTTGCAATATTTTTTGCCGCTAGAAAAAAAACACGATACAAAAGTACAAGTTTGTCGGGAAATGTTTTTGAGTACTTTGTCTTTGGGATCATTTACTGTTTAGCAATGGGTTAAAAACACTGAATATGGCATGTTACCCAATCAAGCGGTTGTAAATATTTCAAAACCACGAAGGAGAATAAATGAAAATGAGGTAAAAGTACAGCATTTGAATACGTTTCTAGATAAGCTTCCTAAGTTGCCTTCGCATTATGCCAGAAAAGAAACGACGAAACTGTACCTTGAACCGCACTTTCAGTCATTAAGAGAGTTATACAGATCCTATACTAAATATTGCACCGAAGAAAATTTACCGTCAGATTGCAGGTACACGTTCGAAGAAAAATTTCATGAGAAGAATTTGTCTTTACACACATTAAAAAAAGACAAGTGCGATACTTGCTGTGCATATGAAACCGGGAACTTAAACGAAGCTGATTACCAAGTACATGTTATAAAAAAGAACCGAGCAAGAAAAGAAAAAACTGATGACAAACACAAAGCCGACAAAAAGGAAGCTATTGTCCTAACGATGGATTTAGAGGCTGTCAAATCATGTCCATTTCTGACTGCAAGTGCATTGTATTTCAAAACGAAATTGGTGTGTCATAATTTCACGGTATACAACTTAAGTAGCCGTCATTGCACTTGTTATTGGTTTGATGAAACAGCAGCTGATTTGACAGCCAGCACATTCGCTTCATGCTTAGTCGATTACCTAGAGAGACACTGTTTGCCTTTAAAACTACCGATAATTATCTTTTCCGATGGCTGCACCTATCAAAACAGGAATACGGTTATGGCTAATGCACTACTTGACCTTAGCAAAAGACATGGAGTGGTTATTATCCAGAAGTACCTGGAGCCGGGTCATACGCAGATGGAGTGTGACTCCGTCCACAGTAATATAGAACAAAAACTCAAGAATCGCGAAATTCATTTGCCTAGCGATTATGCAACACTGACCAAGGAAATACGAAAAGATCAGCCGTATGAAGTTGTTCATCTCGATTACGATTTCGTCAAGAATTTTGCTAATTCTAAAACTTGGTGTTATAAAAGCATCAGACCTGGCCGAAAAACAGGTGAACCACAAGTAGTAGACATCCGTGCCATTCGATATAATCCTAATTCAACCATCCAAGTTAAGCTAGATTTTGACTCTGAATGGATGGATCTACCCCAGAAAAGCTTTGCTGTTCGTCAAACCGTTCGTGCCAATCTTCATGCGGCACCAATACCTATAAAATTAACGAAATATAACCATCTTCAGCAGTTGAAGCCAGTCCTTCCACGTGATTGTCATTCCTTTTATGACAGCCTGCCTCATGAATTAGATTAGATACTGATTTAATAATATAACAAGAAAGTTTTTGTTACTTAGTCATGTTTTTCTTATTACGAAAATTTTTAGAGCTAACATAGTATTTTTTTTACTATTATTTTTTAAAAAGTTAATTTACGTTTGTAATTTGGAGAGACTGAAAAGATTTGTATCGAAAGGAGAGTTTCAAGAGTCATTCATTAGTTATTGTGAGAGTTAAAATAGTATTCTTTTAAGTTAATTTACGTTTGTAATTTGGAGAGACTGAAAAGATTTGTATCTAAAGGAGAGTTTTAAGAGTCACTCATTAGTAAAGAATTTATCTTAATAACTTCAAACTGTTTAATTCACCATAAGAAAAGGGTAAAACATACACTCATCAGCAACACGCTTCGTCTGAACATAATAATAACAAAATAAATCCACCACAAGTTTCATCAACTTAATAAAATGAAACATAAATAATCAGCAGCAAGCTTCGTCAAAGTAAAATATTCAATAAAAAAAAAATTCAAAATGTGCTAGCCCTGGCAATTATTAACGTCCGTACTCGCCTGGTCCAAACGTCCCCATTACACTAGCTGCGTTACCCCTTTGCACAGCAAGTGAAAGACGCTGAACCAGGAATGCTCCAGACCTGGGATCAGACCCTCTCTCCCTCAAACGCCTGCCCAGCTCACTAACAAAAGCTCTTGCCTTGGCACCCCACGTACCAGAGGTCTCAATAGCCACCGGGACAAAGAGGTACTGCTGCGCCAAAGCGGCATACTTTTGGTGCTTTAGTCTAGCGGCAGTCTCCGCTGCTGATCCAGCCACATGCGCCGTACCACCAACATGGCAGGCGGCAAAGGTACTCACACACGTGGCGTCCCACAACAAGCAACGACCTCTCATCCACGGCACCAACGTTAGACCATCTGGTCTCTTTCCGTCAGTCCGACAAAGGCCAGGGGGCTCCAAGACACACGGTATGTTCGCCGACACAAGAACACGACGAATAATGTCGTTCAACGCGTGATGCCGTGGAAACCTACCCGCACATCTCTGGCAACTCAACGCATGGTGCCCATTTTCCTCCACCATTGTCCCGCACACACAATGATGAGGTGCACAAACCACACAGCCCAGACGCAGAGCGACGGCAATTCGCAAGCTGTCATTATCAAGAAATGTACCCAGCTGCGGAGAGGGCAGAGCATGCAACCAAGTGCCGGACTCCGGCTTAGATGCTGCCTTGATTCGGGCTAAGTCTGCCCCAGAAGCATTCCCCAACATCCGCTCCACCACTACCCTGCATTGAACGTCAGCCCAACCTCTTTGTACCGTAGGATCATCAGGGACATTCTTACCTGGACACAGCTGGCGCCACTGGGACAAAGCCACATCAGCAAACGGGATAACGAGCTCATCGCCATTCAAAGAAAATATTTGAGCGACTAAGCTCCTCACCCCACTCACCGAGGCAAGAAATCCAGCCAACCCTGTGTCCATGACCCTACGAATACCAAGGCCGCCGTGACGAATAGGAAGCGATGCTTGAGCCCACTGACTATCGTTAAGCGATACATTAATAACATTCATTAGTTATTGTGAGAGTTAAAATAGTATTTTTTTAACTGTTAATTTTTTAAAGTTATTTACGTTTGTAATTTGGAGAGACTGAAAAGATTTGTATCTAAATGAGAGTTTTAAGAGTCATTCATTAGTTATTGTGAGAATTAAAATAGTATTTTTTTAAGTTAATTTACGTTTGTAATTTGGAGAGACTGAAAAGATTTGTAACTAAAGGAGAGTTTTAAGAGTCATTCATTAGTTATTGTAAGAGTCATGACAACCTGCCTCATGAATGAGATTAGATACTAATTTAATAATAAAACAAGAAAGTTTTTGTTACTTAGTCATGTTTTTGTTACTACGAAAAATTTGAGAGCTAAATTAGTATTTTTTAAATGTTAATTTTTAAAAGTTAATTTACGTTTGTAATTTGGAGACTGAATAGATTTGTATCTAAAGGAGAGTTGTAAGAGTCATTCATTAGTTATTGTAAGAGTCATAGAGTTATGTGTTACATTTAAAAGTTATTATATGTTTGTAAGTAGAGGGACTGAAAAGATTTATATCTTCAGAGGAAGTTTTAAGATTAATTCATTAGTTATCGTAAGCGTCATTATGGAGTTATTTATCTGTTACAATAAAAAGAGTCGCTTAAGAGTTAGCTATTACATTTAAAAGTTAATTTACGTTTGTAAACGTAGACACACAAAAAGATAACGCATACATATTTTTTATAGAAAGTCCGACCAGTCTTTGCTTATTATTAGAGTTTAATGACTCATTTCATAAGAGTTACCAGAGTAGATACTTACTTGCTATCATACGGGTACTTACTTAAAATAAGATAATTAAAACTGTAATTAAACATTGATTTATCAAAATTATCAACAGTGTCTCATTTTGAAAATAACTTTTATCGTAACTGATATTGCAAAATAGAAAAGGAATAACTCCTATCTTCAAAAAAATTGCCTGTTTTGATCAATTTCGTACATTTTTAGTGTTTTTTTATATTCCTTTGTTGTATTATCGCCGAATATGATTGAAAACTTAGGGAGAAACAATAATTTTCAATGATTTCAGTTACTTTTTTGAAGTGTGGAAATTATTCCTATCTTAAAATTTTCATCCACACCAGATTCATGATACCTTCTATCTTACATTATCTCGCTAATTACTCATTCCAAGCAAATTTTGATTATTCCGTGCCAAACGGGACCATTTTAGTATAAAATTGCCATTCACGCTTTTTCTTTTTTTATTCTGAGAAAAATAAAAAACAGTTTTTTCTGCCTCCTGTAAAATTTGGTTTTTGTAAGTTAGGAGTAGTCAGCACTTCCCCGTCGATATCCTGAATGTTATAAAACAGATCAAAGCAGAATTTCGCACATGTACGACGACTTTAGAAAAAGTCATGCTTATTCTTAAACATCTCGGTCAATATGTGTAGCAACTCTGAGCTACACCTACTCTCATGGAACGCAGACGGCGTACGAACAAAAATACATGAATTGTTTGATTTAGTAAGTTCCTTGTGTGTTGATATTATCGCTTTATGTGAAACTAAACTTTCATCTAAAACTGAAATACCCACTTCTGGTTACACGTTTTACCGTCAGGACAAGCATGTAAGTGGACGGGGACAGGGGGTTGCAATCTTAGTCAAGAACAACATTGAACATACCTTGATTTCGATGCCGAAAACTAAGAATATTGAAGTTATAGGCGTTCAAGTTAGGATATCTGGTACTGTACATGTAATTCTATCAGTTTATCAGTCGCCAAATTGCCCACTTCTGCGGGATGATTTGGATGTGCTCTTTAGTCTGGGAAATCATGTAGTCGTGATGGGAGATTTCAATGCTCACCACGACCATTGGTTTGCCAGATTACAAAACACGAGAGGCAACACTTTGTTTAATCACATGCTTGAAAACGATTATGTCATACACGTGCCTGATGTACCTACACAAATCAATTATCGAGTTGATCTTGCCGCTACAAATCCAGATTTGGTCCTAGCGCTTCATACTAGCACCGTTGAAAATGTCAAATGTATCCCCGCGTTATCTTCAAATCATTTTCCTATTTATTTCACTATCGGAGGAAGTGTCTATCGTAAACTCGCTCAGCCAGTTTTTTATTACAAAACTGCGGACTGGAACGGATATCGCACATACATAGACGCTAATATAATGCTCACATCAAGTACTTATAAAACGATAGACGAAATAAATGATTCCATAGACCATTTGCAAGCTTGCCTGATTCAAGCTCGTAATAAAAGTGTTGCCCTCTGTAAACAACATGTTAAGAAATTTCCCAGGCATATCAAAAGACAAATCCGTTACAAAAATCGGCTGCGTCGTTATGATGTCAGCTTACCGCGAGGTGACGTAAAAACATGTGTCCGATCAATAATTAACAGTACCCAAAAGCAAATCAAAATCTCTATTTTAAACCACCAAGACAGAAAGCTGGAATGAAAAACTTTCTAAAGTTGATAATCCAGGCGCTGACATCTGGCGAGTAGCTCAGTCACGAAAACCCAAATCACGTATTATACCACCATTAAAATTAACTGACGGTTCAATGACAATGTCAACAAAACAGCAATGTGAAGTACTTGCTGAAGCTTTCTGTAAAAACATGCGTCTTACTGTAGAGTGGCCAAGTCCCAATCTTGATGCCTTTGTTCGCATATCTAATGAAAAAGCTCAACATTTTGTAACAACCGAAATACGTCAACCTACACGCCCTTTACGAGATATGGAAATACGTACGAAAACTAAAATGCCGTAAATCCCCCGGCGTTGATAATATTCACAATTTAATGCTCAAAAACCTCTCGCAAAAGGCCATCGTGTATCTCACAAAAATATTTAATGGTTGCCTGTACTTAAGCTATTTTCCAAAAATCTGGAAGACGGCCAAGGTCATAGCTATTAAAAAACCTGGTAAAGATGAGTCCATACCATGTAGCTACCGTCCCATAAGTCTATTGCCTACGTTAGGTAAACGCTTTGAAAAAGTTATTCACACAAGACTGAAAGCTGCTTTGGATCATTTGCTGGTAAATGAGCAATTTGGCTTCCGTTCTGGTCATTCCACTACGCATCAACTAGCTAGGGTGTCTGAACACATTGCTCATAACTTAAATTGAAACGAGTCAACAGGAATGTTCCTGCTTGACATAGAAAAAGCGTTTGATACCGTTTGGCACGATGGATTAGTGCACAAACTTGTTGACTCTGGTATACCACTTCATTTGGTCAAACTCATGCAGTCATACCTGAATGACTACTTTCTTGTACGAAATTTAAATAACTGCTTTCTCTTTTTTTACCTTTAGCTACATTATATAAAGGAATACGAGAAAGAGCGTCAGCAAAACAATTGTTTGTTGACGTCACAAATTCTATATCATTATCGTAGGCGGCCAACTCAACTGCGTAGCGTTGGAGGCGACTTGCAGCTGTCACTGGTATGCCTCTATTCTTTCCAAATATGTAACTTAGCGGACGGTGATCGCTGCTTAATATGAAGCGCCTGCCGTATAGGTACTGGTGATGTTCTGTGACACCATAGACTATTGCCAGCGCTTCCTTATCTAACTGCGAGTAATTGCACTCCGCTGGGTTGAGTGTGCGAGACGCGCAGCACACTGGCCTCTCAATACCATCTGCATGGCGCTGTGTCAGAACTGTCCCCAACCCATATGCACTGCTATCTACTGATAAGATCAAAGGGAGGCTCGCGTCATAATGCGAGAGTACCGGGGCGCTAGACAACACTTTCTTTATCCTAAGAAATGCCCTATCACATTCATCAGTCCAATCCCATGACACATTTTTCTTTAATAAATTGTACATTGGCTTTAAAATGTCGCTCATATTAATACAGAATTTTGAATAAAAGTTAACGAGTCCCATACATTTTTTTAACTGAGTAACGTTTGTTGGTTTAGGCGCAGCTACAATGGCTTAATTTTTTTTTTGATCCGTGTGTAAACCAAACTTATCAATTTTGTACCCTAAGTAGGTAACATTATCTTTAAAAAATTTGCATTTTTTAAAGTTAATTCTAAAACCATTTTCTTGAAGTCTTTGTAACACGTCCCTTAAATTATCTAAATGTCTAATTTGGTCCTTGCCAGTTACACAAATATCATCAGCAAAAACAGTCGTTGACGGCAATCCACTTAAAACTTCTTCCATAATTTTTGAAAATTTTCTGGTATACACTTGATACCAAATGGCACCCTTTTATATACAAAAGTACCAATGTGGGTAGTGATTGCTGTCATCGGCTGTGATTCCTCGTGTAAAATACATTGCTGAAAAGCGTTCGATAAGTCTAATTTTGTATATTGCTCGCCACCGCCCAATACCGCGAATAGGTCCTCGATACGCGGCAGAGGGTAATGATAATCCTTCAAAAGGGGGTTAATCGTGATTTTATAATCACCACACAATCGTATACTACCGTTTGTTTTAATTACAGGTACGATGGGTGTACCATAATCCGATCTATCTACTTTATAAATAACCCCCTCCCTCTGCAGTCGTTCGAGCTCCCTCTCAACGGGCTCGCGCAAAGCCAAAGGTAACGGACGCGCCTTAACATATACCGGTGTCTTATCTTGCAAATGAAGCCGTAACTCGGACTTATAGGTACCTAATACGTCCGCAAAAACATCTGGGAACTCGTTTCGTAATGACTTCGCAATAGAGTCATCTTCAGTTAAATTATGATAACATTCAATAACAGACAATTTTAACTTTCTGATCCAAATACGGCCCATCAATGGAGGGCCCCCGTTTTCAATAACGTGCAAATTTAACAGCCCGCATTTTTCACCGCATTTGACGTTAACCTCAATGTAACCTAGTGTCTCGATAACTTGGCCTGTATATGAATTTAATGTTAATGTCTTTTTAACAATAGGTAAAGACGAAAAGTGCTTGTCATAAAACTTCTTAGAGATAGCCGAAATTTTACTTCCCGTATCAATTTCAAATTCACAGGAAACGTTTTCCACACTTAAGTTCACATAATAAGGTTCATCGTCAGAGTTACTTAGTAGGTTACTCACCGCTAGGTTATAAAAGTGGCAGTCCTCATCATCCGATTCCAAATCATCTAGAAAAAACTGACCTTTCGGAGACTTTTGCGCACTGCTACTGTGAAATTCACTCTTGTTTTGGACGCACACAGCTTTTAAATGACCTTTACGACCGCACATGTCACAAGAATAACCTTTGAACTTGCACCGGCCATCCGCATGGCCCAGCCTGCCGCAGCGACCGCAAGACCGCTGCGGGCGAGCAGCGCCCGCACCTGCACTGCTCCTGCACCCGGGCCCGCGCCGAAGCGGTGCAAGCCGTCGTCCTGTGACGCGGCAGGCGCTGCTGAGGACAGCTTGGCGCCAGCGCCCCCAGCGCCCGACGCACACGCCACCGTCGCATGCCGCTCCGCCGCCTCCAGTGCTAGTGCCAACTCGACTGCACGCTTGTAGTCCACTTCCTTTTCGGCAAATATCCTCGATCTCATGTCCTCACTGTATAGCCACGAAACGAATTGATCTCGCAGGTTGTTCTCAAGGCACGCACCAAAATTACACGTTTTTGCCAGATGTTTAAGTGCTTGTAGGTAGTCTCGGATACCTTCACCCTGCCGCTGAGTTCTCTGCCTAAAGACATGCCTTTCGGCAATTTCTGACCGTTGTGGTTCCAAATGTTCCCTCACCAATTTCACGAGATCGTCATACGATTTTGATTCCGGTGTATTGGGAGAACAAAGGTCACACATTAATTCATAGCACTCGGTGCCCACTACCGTCACTAACGTGGCCACTTTAAGGGTTGATTTTATCTCATTTAGCACTATGAACTGATCTAGACGTCTAATATATGCGTCCCAATTGTCTTTTTCAAAAACAAACGCATCTATTTTTCCGATCGGCATTCTTAAAATATCACTTGCGCACGCGTTTAACAAAAAGATATGTAGGTACACAGGCCTCGTTCACCAGTGTTGTGTAGGGACGTCAATGAGACACGACGATTCGATACGAACTGGTTTATTGAAACTACCGACACAATACATAACACTTACTTTAATAGATATCACCAAAATGTATGATAATTTTAAACTATGAAGCAGTTCAACTGGTGTCGGTGATTAAAGGAAAAAGATTGTTAAAGGTGTTCGAAGGTTTAAAAATTTTAAGGCATGCGGCGTCTGATGGTCATCAAATATTAATAAAAAATGGCATGTAATTAACGCGGCGACTACTTAATCAGATTCAAGGTTGAAAAAATAATAAAAGTGGATAGTAAATATAATAGGTTGGCAGCGACAGTGGAGTACAGTATTAAGTAAAAAGTAGCAGCGTTAAAATCTGTATCAAGCTTTGGTTTAATTGAAACTGGCATCGAGTTTTTCTTTTGTCTACTGAAGTTATGGATAAGCGAAAAATTGCCAGCAGCTAAAAATTAGAAAATAGGCATTATTAAATTGTAAAATAGAGATTCAACTTAAATTGGTTTGAGGTAATAATTAATTTAATTGAGATTTTATTAACATTTATTATGCGACATTTTACGAGCTGCAAATAAAACAAAAAATGGCAAATAATTAAATATTGTGTTTATATTAAATATAAAAATTGCATACAATTTCCACATTGTGAATATTGTGATTGTGTTTCTTTTATGTCTCACTTAACTTTAAATAATTTGATTGTGTTTATATTGTTCTATTTCTTGACTTTTTTGAAAAATAAAAGGCATGAAAATAATTCAAATAGTTTTTATCAATTAATAAAAATAATTGTTACCTAGGTATTTCTATAGGCACTTAAATACTTATTGAATAAAAAGGGCTGGGCTTGATTTGGTGGACCGTCCGCGTTTTCTTTTTTGCCCTATTGGGACCATTTTTGCCTCTAAATGCGGAGTGGTCTCCACGTGTTCGTATGCACCCATTATCGGTGAATTGCACAAAAAAACAACAACAAGCAACAGCTAGTCCCGTGACGTTCACTCACCGCTTGCCATTGGCTGATAGCGCGTTTCGCCCCCCCGCGCCGCCATTTTCATAATATAATGATTTCCAAAACAAAACAAAAAGTTCCTTAATACGTATTTAAAGTATCCGTTTTAATACTTACAGCTGCTCGTAAATAAGAGCCAGAAAGTGTTATTTTAGATGGAAACCTACAATAGCCTGAATATTTTATTTGTTATCGCACTAATAATGTTATTCGCCAACCCATGATTTTTGATACCCCGCCTATAATTTCAATTATTTATTTTATATATGTCGTAACGGCCGAAAATCAGATAGTAGGCTTGCAGCTATAATTAATTTTAACATTAAGATCAGGACGCGAAGTACCAAAACCAAGGAACGATGAAAGGTCATTTGAGCCTTGCGCTACGCCCGATCGCTCAAACAACACTAACTCGGAATCTCTCTGTTCCCAAAAATGCCTTTAGCCAAACCACTTGACACAATATGTCTACTACATGCTTCGACCGACGCCAACGCATAGGTACTCAATTAATGCTCTTTCCATAAAATACATCAAAAAGTGCACTTTACTTCATTCCTTAGGTTTAATACCTCACGCTCCGACACGGCCTTCCTGACTTACACACGTCCTCGTGTGGTCACAAGTAGCTATTTCATAATATCGTTCGGTTATCCTGACAGACATACTCTAGCTTATAGCCCATAAAACATAATTATCTGGCTAAACTCCTGAACTGAACAAAGATCTAGTTGTTCACATTAGTTCGCTTCGTTCCTTTGAACATGTGAACAGGTCTTTATCGGTGAACTGCAAGAACCGAAAGCAGCTCAGCATTCATTGCGGTTTTAAGTATCTTTGATCCAAAGTACTTGCTAAGTTAGCTATCCTGTTTGGTACTTACTTACTTACTTCCTAATACTTGTTTGTTAAATTTGACTTGGTATTCATAACAACAAATCTATTATCTCCAAATCGTTCAAGTATTTTTCACGTTTGTGTTATTATTTGCTAAATAAATAAACAGGCCCATATTCGTTTGCACTTCAAAAACTTCTCATAAGCCATCCAATATGTTTTTACCCTTACATGATTAGTAACTATGCTGTCAAACTTAACAGTTAAGGAAATAACATTTATCAGAAACTCATTATTATTTCAACTTTGACATTAAGGTTACGGGTTTATTATGTGACAGACTACAAGTTGAGTGTTAACCATAAATTTTCAACCCACTTGAACCAGCCGTTTTCGTCGCTTTCTGATAAATGAAATCACGCCACTACTTATTGAAAGTCAAGTGCCCATAAAACAATATTCTAACTTGAAAACAATACAATAATTGATACGAGTACCGCAATAAAGTCTTTTGTTGCATCTGGCCACCGTCGCAACGGTCACAGAGCTTCCCCACCATGGGTCACTCAACACTGTCAATCACAGTCACAGATCCCCGCCACGGATCTCAGGCCGACACCACCACCTTGTGGCACGCCTACTGGTAACACCGGTTACCTGGAGCGACATCATACATAACAGTAATGACCACAGTAATCACCTACTTGGTCAAGTATGATGCCCTCAACGAAACCATGCGTCCATCAAAGACACCATCTGATCACACAGATCAGCAAAGCGGATGGTGAATGAGCCACTGCAGCTGGCCACTCACCCGATCAGATCATAGTTCCCCGGGCTATATCTGACCCAACACAACATGAGACCACACTGTCTCCACAATTTGAGACCACACTGTCTCCACCATGACACGCGCTCCTCCCGCAGAGGTCTTAAGTCAGAGTCAATAGGTAGGTACGTACGGTGATCACAGTCATAGTATATCGTCGTGAGGGGTCGGGAGGACAAACACGTCCATCATTGCCAGCAACAAAAACTTTAACTGCTACTATCATCTGATTAATTATGCAATTTTATGGGTACTTTACTTTCGGGCATTTTAGCTTTCTAATCCAAGCAAGGCACATAACAGCTATATGAAGATAGCCAGATTACGTTTTCCTGCTCAAGAAAGCAAATCAATATTACTTAAGCAAATCACTATAGCCATACGATTCAGTACTTCTAAAATGAAAACATCAGTCCATTTCAAAATGCAACTTTTAACAATCGTTTCTATTATCACATTAGATCCATTCAATGCTTATCAGATTAAAAATAGGTAATTCTTATTACATTCTACCTTTACAAAGCATGTATTGATTTTAACTAAGCACTGCTTTGAGAGCTTAATTTTCATAAATTGCTTCACCGAGTAGGTGATTTAATATTTCTCAATTAATCTTCCAAGTTGACAAAATAACTTAATGAAATCTATTTTTAAATGATAGGTACCTAATTAATATCACGTACCAATACTCAAATATCAATTGCATTCAATATGCAATTTACTATTTACCTACTTCTTTCGTCGAAGTCAGTGCTATAAAATTCTATATTACTTACACAACATAGCCACGTAATCTATGCTTTAACTTTATCAACCCATTGTATCCAACAACAAACAGTTTTTTTTTTTTTTTTGTTTTGTTTTTACCGAATCAAGATATTAATGCGGTTCACGCAGAAATATACACAACGTCCTTCTCCAGCTGCTCTATTGATCACCAGCACTGCAGAGCACTACGTTACCTGATTAAAAAAAATATTACTTCTAAATTGAATAACGCTATACGCATTTAAGTAAATCTTCTATAGTCATGCTTAACCATATCATAGCCATGTTTGTTTCTAAATTCCGTTAAAAGTTTAGTAACAAAAGAGTTTTTGCTAGCCTTGCATTATGAAAACAATACAAAGATCTCGTTCATTTCTCCGAATAATATGGTAACATGTGTTGAACCACGAACCACAGGTAATACGCGTGGCTACAACCCTCAGCCATTTTGGACATCAAGGTTCCTTTTAGAACAATGCATTTTTTTATAAGATAACAAAATAGAGTTACAGCAATGCTTTAAAATGTTTTCTGCACTATAAGGAAACGCCATAACCATTATCATTACTTATTAACCATTCATTAGTTTTAAAACTCAAGTGTGTTTCTCACAAACGAAATAAAAATCCAACGCGAGAGTGATTCTCAAACTCAAAGTTGTAGAGAAATAGTGTCTTCTGGCAATAGGTACAGTTCCTAGCATTCCCGGGACTCTGAACCAGCAACAAATTGTTCAGTTTTAAAAATACATGTCTCATGAAAATCAAATAGGTACGTACATTCCTTTCGTACAATATCTATGTTAAAATTCAAATCACGTTTATTGCAAACAATAAACACAAAATCTTTTCTTCTTCCGAGAATTGCTCTATCTTTATAGGTACCAACTCCTCAAAAGCTTTTATTTCAAAAGTTTTGTATAAATGCATTTCTGCACCAGGTAATATTAAATATCAATTGCAGTAAAGATTGAGAACCAGTCGCTATTCCCAAACTAAAACACAACGCCTTGGTTCTCATAGGTACTTGAAAAGACCCTTTTTTTGTCTCCACCAATATCAAATAGCCGTCCCATAGTTTGACTTTAGGTTTGTTAAACTTAGTTCTAAAAATAGACTGATTTATCCATTTCCAAAAGTTTAAAAACACGCTAAATAATATTTTACTGTAACGATACATGCGTCACTTTATTAACAAGTAGTAAGTAAGCACTAATGCAATGCAAAAATTGCAAAAGATCACAAATACTTCTTTACACAGTAAAATACGAAATCAAAACTTCCAGACTAGGCCAAGAATTGAACCTGAACCTTCATGTTCCTTGAAACAGTCTACCAACTGTGCCAACGAAAACGAAATACGTGTGCAACTAACTGTACACAACAAAACTAAATCGTGTTTCTTTTTATATTTGATTATTTCCGATTCCAAAGACATCTTCCAATCATAACAACGTCACCCATTGACAGAAAATAAATTAATCTTTATGTTTTTGTGAATCTAATTCATTATCCAAAATAATAATTTATTCGAACGCGGCAAATAAAAATCATCAACAACCAATAATATCAAATCGCTAGAAAATAATAGTATGGAAAGAACTGGCCTGAATTATTTGTGGTCCAAGAACATTCTCTGCAATCTGCATTCCCGTTTTCAACTGGTATCTCCACGAAAGTCATTTTAGTCACGATCACTAGGTCCACAAGTCTATCACTATGGCACTGCATCTAGACTGTTTGTAGGTCTCAATCCCACTTCTGATGTCGTAACGGCCGAAAATCAGATAGTAGGCTTGCAGCTATAATTAATTTTAACATTAAGATCAGGACGCGAAGTACCAAAACCAAGGAACGATGAAAGGTCATTTGAGCCTTGCGCTACGCCCGATCGCTCAAACAACACTAACTCGGAATCTCTCTGTTCCCAAAAATGCCTTTAGCCAAACCACTTGACACAATATGTCTACTACATGCTTCGACCGACGCCAACGCATAGGTACTCAATTAATGCTCTTTCCATAAAATACATCAAAAAGTGCACTTTACTTCATTCCTTAGGTTTAATACCTCACGCTCCGACATATATAATACTACCTTGAAGTCGCAGCCGTTATTTAGCTTTTTGTGATGCCCTGCATTTGCAACTTATCAAATATAATTTAAAGCCAAATTATTTAACCACTGCCCAGTTATATTTTTTAGACGCTAATAGGTGGGACCCCGTTAATTTGCTAGTCGCCTTGTTAAAAATATGCGATAAAAAACTAATGAACGGTGCGAGAATGCGACCGCTGTATATTATCATATCATAATATCATACTCAAATATATAATGGTCGTCGCTAATTGGTTTTTGCTATTTATATTTTGAACTTACATCTATGTATACAATTTATGCAATAAACGTTTAAAATTGAAATTGAAATTTAATAGTATTAGTTGCGCTTAAGGTGCACGCAATGACGAAAATGACAAAGAAATATCCAAAAAAAGTTTCTTAATGACAAAACGAAACAAAAATATGTTCGCGCAAAGTGCGTAACATGATAATGGCCACTTGCAGTTTTAAACCTGAACTAATAAGTTGGCTTTATTTAGTTCAATGACTTTGCTTCTTCTGTAATAAATAACGTTAAACTAAAAAAATGTAAATATGATTTGAGATGTTATGAAGATAAGTGTTTTGTGAACTGATTAAGCCCTTATTTTTAGATGAATTCTTTTCATGTACTGAAAGTGGAAGAATAACAAACAAACAGACAGTACAGTTTATAGAGTTCATAATTAATATGGATATATATATATATATATATATATATATATCTTGGCGAATGGTTCAGCTTATTTCAAAATATGGTCCTTATAATATAATGTAGGTAAATATTAACTTTGTGAGTAGTCCACCGAGAATCGAACCCGGAACCTTTGCGCCGCAGGCAGTCGCACTACCATTGGTCGTCAAGTATTGTATCAGTACCAGTTAGACTAACATTATATGAAATGGTGACACCTCTATAATATACTCTTTGACATGACTTCCGAATTTCATTTGAATTTCGTTCCTTCCGCCTGTAGCGACCTCTGGGAGCTACGACAAGAAGCTCACTCCAAGTGGTTCACGAGCAAGCAAGACGCAACAGAAGTTCCAACATATCTGCTAGATGGCGCCACGTGACAGAACAAAGAGCTTGAAACGCGGTATCGAAGTGTTTCACCGCGCAACGCATATATACAACTTCCAATTCTATCCAGGTGGACCAGTCGGTCCCCTGGCCACAACACCCAGCCAGGCGGGTAGCTACCCTTTTCCCGACACCACCTGGAACCCTCCATTCTGCCTATTGGCATCACTCCTGTCACCCGCCATATTGGTGACCCCTATCTTGGACTTCGCAGCCTTCAACCACGCAACAACCACTACAGCATGCAGCCAACTACTACGTCATCAGCACCCACCGCAGTCACAGCACGGCAACTTCACTGGTCTTCCATCATCGTCTCGACTCACCGTAGACGTCCCGACTCACCGTGGACATTGGAACCAGCACTGCATCGCCACGCCAGACTGCATCATCACGCTACATGACGTCATCAGCCCCACTTCGCTCGCTGACGGTATCGACCTCCGGTCTTGAGGGGGAGTACTGTAGCGACCTCTGGGAGCTACGACAAGAAGCTCACTCCAAGTGGTTCACGAGCAAGCAAGACGCAACAGAAGTTCCAACATATCTGCTAGATGGCGCCACGTGACAGAACAAAGAGCTTGAAACGCGGTATCGAAGTGTTTCACCGCGCAACGCATATATACAACTTCCAATTCTATCCAGGTGGACCAGTCGGTCCCCTGGCCACAACACCCAGCCAGGCGGGTAGCTACCCTTTTCCCGACACCACCTGGAACCCTCCATTCTGCCTATTGGCATCACTCCTGTCACCCGCCATACGCCGAAGTAGGAGTCTTAAATCAGTAAAAGAGACTCTGTGAAATATCTGAGAAAATTGTGACCAGTAGCGGGACTAAGAAAGTAATTAAAATTAAGCCTTATTATGTGGGTGGTGAGGTTTGCTACTGAAGAAAAGGATAGGTATCATTTCAAAATAGACTTTCACGCTAAAAACATAAGGTGCATTCGTCCAATAGCCAACGCCAATTGTAGCCAAGCAGTGGTCTTAGGTCAGATTGTTGATCAATTTAATAAAAAAGCAAAAAAGGCGGGACGACAATCGAATAAACACCTTTATATGTAGGTGGAAGAGTTCGCTTTAGTAGCAAGCTGTAAGGGGAAAACAAAAATGAGCCTTCGTTCATGGATAATATCAATTGAAGGTTAGTATCAATTGAAGGAATTTGATATCAGAATACTAATTTTTGCTCGCAAATTATGCAAGGTATCATGACGCAGCTGATTATAAAGAAAAGCAGATAGTATGCATTTAGATAAAAAATAATCTGTAATACGTAGATGAGAAGGCGCGTTTTAGTGTATCGGATGGTTGTGGAATATTGTAAAGAATTTTATCTGAAATGGATTGGAGTAACGAGCAAATATAAACCTTCGTGCGAACATGATAAGGTGTAACCTTCAATTAAGGGGATGGGATGCAAACGGAAATAAATAAACTTTTATACGTAGATGATAATTGGAAGGAATTTTAGAAAGAATTTTGATCTTAAAATTTCTTGAGAGAGTTTTTCAGGATTAAAACTATGAGACCGTGGTAGAACTGAGATTGGAGAATGGCTACAAACAAATTATTATGCGGTTCTTGAAAATTGATTCTTTGATTTTCTTTGATTGAAATTTCAATCCTAAGGATGTAAGAATTTCTTTGTGGTATCTTTTTTAAGAACCCAAGTAACAACATGAAGAGGTAGAAGATTGTTAAATGTGTGATGTAGCCCTGGCTAGCTAACAGCGTGAAGCACTAAGACTGCATTGACATTAATTAGCTCGGGGTGTGTGTGCAGAATAAGGTCGAAATAACACTCGGTAATACAAAACAACTATTTTATTATGGTTTGCATAGTCGTCAAACACAGACTTTATTCTAATTGTACTAACTAGGATAACGTTTCTTGATATGTTCGGTGCTCTCCACTCCGGGACGCGACTACCCGGGCGGGGATGTCGGTGGACGTGACCTCCTGGCGACGGTGATTCCCTGGGGAGAGAGACCAAGTGAGAGAAAGCGTTATGGCGGTGGTGCGGTGCACGGGGATTTAGTTTAGTTTAGTTTAGTTTATTTATTTCACATTACAGGTTCTAAAAATTCGTTACAATTAATAAAATCAATGTCCACCATAATGTGATCGTCAAGGAAATATAAAATATAAAAAAATATAAGTATACAATGTCAAATCAGTACACAATCAATGTCATAAAAAAGCAATAAAAAATTAAATGTCAACAAAACTAGGTAAAATAATTTAAACTTTACAATTTAAATACTCTTGAACAGAGTAAAATACATTTTACAATGAAAGGTTCTTTAATCGATGCCTAAACGTTTCATCACATGGTTCATCCTGCAAGTCCATTGGCAGTTTGTCGTATAGCGAGGGACCAATCACGCGCGGGTTCCGTTTTGCTAGCGCCATCCGGTGCTTGACTGGAGCACACCTCGGACACTGGCGCTCAAATGTATGAAACAAACGCGTTGCACTTGCACACAGTCTAAGCTCGCGTAGGTGAACGCGGACCATGCTTGTGTGTGTGAGACAACATGCCAGGGTTGCCGCCATTTTGCGTCCGCGAATCAGGAATGCAATGTGCGGCAGTATGAAATGACCTTCGTCGTCGCGTCCTTGCTAGCCGGTGTCTGAGCGTCCTCCGAGCGCGGGTGGGCGGCGCTTGTAGGGGAAGGCAGGGAGTGACCATACTGTACGCTAGTACTATTAATTATACTGTGACTGGAGCCAGGCGGCCAGTTCGACGTATCGTTCTCGCATGGCACACGACTAGGCGAAGCTTTGAAGGGTAGCTTGATTACGGGCCGCGAGGCGTGTAGATCACGTGGAGTGTTGTCTAGACCCAATTGGGTGTGGGCGCTAGAGGGTTAGCCGCCCCGACTCGCAAGTGTCGGGGAGAGGGCCGGGACGTTACAGAATTTGTGGGAGCCTGCAACGTGCTTAGCGGGAAAGAGCCCCTGGCAAGTACCGCTTTGCATCTCCCGAGATTCGGTTCGTATACCATTTTTGGTAGGAAGAACCATGGGTGGCAGGAGGGTTTGTATCGTTCTCGATCCCGCGCTAACACGTTTGAATTGTGATAAGTTTCGACGAACATAATTAATTGCATCAAAGATATATTGTCCGTAGTGTGTCAATATTTTATGTTCGGAAAATAGCTTACGACACGAGTGCAAAGGTTTTACGCCGGCTATCACGCGTATTGCTCGTTTTTGCATAATCAAGACTTGTTCGGAATTCGACGCGGCCCCCCACAAAAGTGAACCATAAACCATGAGTGAGTGAAAATACGCGAAATAAGCTTGATTAAGGGCGTAAGGCGTGATAAGTGGTTTTAACTGACGAAGCGCATATACAGCGCTGCTCAGTCGGCCACATGGTGCTTCTACGTGGTGTTCCCAGCTGAGATGCGAATCCAAAGTGAACCCAAGAAACTTACATTTGTCACATAACGGCATAGGACTGCGAACTATAATAGATTGAGGTAAGTCGATTGATCTTCCTGAAAATATCATTACATTCGACTTATTTACATTTAATACTAGGCCATTTGCAGAGAACCAGTTTTTAAGCTCATCACTTGCTTTGCAGATTTTGTCGACGAGCTTATCATGTGTTGGCGCGCTCACAACCACCGTGGTGTCGTCAGCGAAGAGAGCTACGAGACCATCAGATATGGCTGATGGGAGGTCGTTAACAAACAACGAAAACAGGGTATTACCCAGGGCAGAACCTTGAGGGATTCCTATCGTGACTTCACATGGCTCTGATTTAAATTGCTTACCATTTATTTTTACTTGCACGGTTTGCTTTCTATCAGTAAGGAACGATTTTATTAGCTGGTGAGCGTTATCTCTAATACCGTAACTGGTCAGTTTATTTAATAAAATTTTATGGTTTATCACATCAAACGCTTTCGAGAGATCGCAAAATATGGCTGATACTTTGTATTTATCGTCGAGACAAGTGGTTACACAATCAAAAATCGAGAGAGCAGCTGACGTAGTTGACTTGCACTTCCTGTATGCGAACTGCTTGTCTGTCAGCAACTCATTCGACTCGAGGTAGGCAACAATATTCGACGATATTATAGACTCTATTATTTTTGAAATATTTGATACTATTGTGATTGGTCTATAGTTATCCACCTTGTATTTTTCTCCTTTACCCTTATATACCGGGCAAACCCTGGTACACTTGAGAACAGCTGGATACACGCCACTCAAGAACATTTATGATTAATGTTTCGGGAGAGATGCTGTGTTGTGAGTGCGAGTAAGCGGGTGGGATATTTATCCCTCGGTGTGATCGCTCTCGATCACCAAGCGGGTCAGGGTCCCGTGGGAGTGTCTAGCACTCTACGGGATGAACGGATGCTTTCAGCAATATGGCCACTGCAGCGGCAGGGCTTGCGGGGTGCAAGATATGATAAATGGTGGTTAAATTCGGGTTAGACCATGCGCAACGCACACAGCATACGATAGGAGGTGTACCGCTACCTTACAAGGCGCAGGTACAGGCCTCGGTACCCGGGAGTGCCTACAAGATGTGTATTGCTACCTTACAAGGCGCATATACGGGTCTCAGTATCCAGGGATACCTCGGGGAGCGTACCGTTACCTTACAAGGCGCAGATAACGATCCCGGCTTCCTGGTACGCTCGCTACCTTCCCCAGGCGCAGAGCTCGAAATCTACAGGGGAACGGTCGTGCCGCGACCTGTCCAAGGCGCAGGACACGAAGGCTCATGGACCTGGGATTCCCCGGCTGAAATCTCACTTGCAACCTGAGCAGGCGCAGAGTGAGATGGTTCAGCGGTGACGTCCACGGTAGGCTTCGGTCGTTCGGGATATTCCGCAGGGCAGGGATAAGCCAGCAGCCAAACCACAGTGGGATAATAGAGTACAGCTACGTTACGTTTTTTAGTTGTACTTGAGCGGGACGGAGTTAAAATATATGTGGAATACTTAACTTGTAATATTCCAGCGGTGGACGGAGGCCGGTGTTATTCCCTGGGAGTGGGCGGTATGGAGGCGCGGGTTGGTGTTTACTATACGCGGGCGGCGGCGGCGCGGACTGGCCTTCGCTAGGTGCGGGGTTGGCAAGGACGGTGTTCTCTAGGCGCGGTCGGTAGCACAGACTGATGCTCTCCGTGTCGTGCAGCCGCTTAAATGCTCGGTGCGGAGGGTGCGGGCGGTGTTGCGCTGACGCATGTATCTTTCCGGGTCGCTTCCAAGCGCAGCTTCATTACAAATGTCCTAGTGCTAGTACTTATTTTGTAAAGGGCTTTAAAATTGCCGCCCAAACGCCGCCGTGGCGCCTCTGTGTAAGTATAAAGTAAGTTAGAGGCCACATTTGTATTTCTAATTATAAATTTCTTGGAGGGTTGTTAAGTTAGATTTTTACCTTATTCTGGAAATATCAAATTTGAATCGTGTTATGTGTCATGCAAATGTGAATTGTGTCATGCGGCACCTGACGGGATAGACTCAACCCTTTTGTCTCCAAACGATGCTAGATCCTACATTTAATGTTGTCACAACATAGAACGCCTTTGGATTTATTTTACTTTTATTTGCAATGTTTATAAAGAGAAGTAATAATAATAAATAAATATATACCTCTACGTAACAATAATTATGTACAAATTCAGATCAAAACAAAAGTAAATTATTTGTTATATAATCTACATATAGGCACAGTATAGGTTTCTTAGCCATTTCAAATTACAGGTTGAAAATGTTTTGCTTACCGCTTCAAGTAAGGAACTAAATAAACTGATTCAATATTCATCTTTATTTAAACAAGATCTTTTAGTCCTCCTGGTAAGAGAGTTTTGGCAGGCCATCCCTACATGTAATAAAAAAATGGAATTAATAATTACTTCAGAAAGTTAAAAGGAAAATAAATTTCGTAGCGTTATTCACCACCATTACCTTAAACTGTCCAAAGGAAAAAATACAATACTACAAACAAATCTAGTTATTTCCGACTTAAGATATACATCACATACATAGGTTAACTTTCTAGTTAAATAAAAATTAAGCAAACATCTTAATAATAACAATAATTAAATTTTATTCTAACTTATAACAGATCTTTCCCAAGTAAGGGTTGTGCCTAACATTCAAAAGTTTGCATACATTAAACAGCAGTATGATTCCAAGGGTCCTAGTGATTGTTTGACATTGATTGTCCGGGCCACATTCATTTGCAATACCTTCCTAAACATTAGTTGTAACAATACTTCCATTCTAACTTTTTAAGCACTCGCGATCACTTTCACTCATTTTAAGTATTATTTTTAGTGTCGACGCTGACAAAGAGGGCATACGACTTGTGTGACTCAGAACATCGAAACGACGAGTTAAACCATGTACAAAAAGTGCTGGTTCAAAATGGCTACTCTGGAGCTCAGCGTCGCATTAGAACCAGGAAAGAAAAACATCAGGAGATGAGCAGATAGCCAGCGTATTTACCCTATGTGAAAGGAGTAACAGATAAGATTGGGACAGTGTTGAGTAAAATTTCAATAAAGACTGTTTTCAGTCCATTGTCGAAAGTATCACACTGTTTACGCACGCCGAAGGATGTCATTCCATTTCAGAATGCAGGAGTGTATAAAGTACAATGCAGCTGCCGTAAATCTTATATTGGCCAAACGAAGCGAACTGTCAGCGAACGGGTCAAAGAACATATCGCAGCTGTAAAAAACCGACAGATGCATAAATCGGCAATAGCAGAACACCTTCTATCATCCGGTCCGAATCATTGGATTGAACTTCATGCCCCGAAAATCCTCTCTGTGGAACACCACTATAACCCAAGGATCGTTCGCGAGGCTATTGAAATTAAGAATAACCCTAATAATTTCAACCGGAAGGACAGGTTTAAATTGTCATCCCCATCGAGTCCAGTCATTGATAAGTTGAAACCGCGCGATTTATCATCGGAACAATCGTCGGATACTGTGAGTGTTATGTGCCGGCAGCCTAGTGCAATGTTTACAATTAATCAATAATATTAAAATTATAAAGACAAATGTGGGTAGCAGAACATCTCGTCACCCGAGGACAACTCGCTGGGACGTCAGTCAACCCGCGACCACAATACATGAAACTGTGTTGAAACGTCGGGACACAGGTAAATTACTAATATTTACCTAAATACTATCGCGATAGACCCGGTCTAATACTTAAAATGAGTGAAAGTGATCGCGAGTGCTTAAAAAGTTATATTGCTAACCGATACGGGCAGGAAAATGCAAATAAAATTAAACATCTGGAGAGGCTTTGGAAGAGACGTGCTTTTCGAGAAACATCCATAGCGTTTTTAGTGAAATGTCGCGAATCAAAAGTGATACCTACGTGCGTTGGCATAAAACCACGTCCGGATATTATTTATTCCGAAAAAATCCTCCGTAACGCGAGTGTCAAGTTGCTGCGTAAATTAATACAAATTCATAGACGGAAACTATTTCGTATACAGAGTGAGCTTTGTGCGTTACATCTGTGGCTAACACAACTTGATTTTGAGGTTTGTGACCAAATTACCTATCAACAAGCTGCAAGGAAACATGAGCTAAGTTGTGCTACACAGGATCGCAAGTTCCAAAGATTGATATCGAGACGAAAGTATGACAGTGACACATCCCGAAACAGTAAGTCAAATCTATCGAGCACTGTTATTAATCTGTCAAAAACTTCTCTTGATGATGCCACGATAAATATTTTGTCGAAAGGAATGAACTTTGCCTTGACACCAAAACATGTACCGGTTGAAAACATTATAAGTGGGGTAGAGGAAGCACTCATACGAAACAAAATACCTAGCAGTGACGCGGAAATTATGCGTCAGGACATAGTGGTTATTTTGAGAAAAGCTTGGCTACCCATAAGTAATGTTACTGCAGCAGAGCGTCAAGCATTGAAAACACTACGTGAGAACAAGGAAGTGTTAGTGCTAAAAGCCGATAAAGGTAACGCCACTGTAGTGATGGACACCACGGACTACGACCAGAAGATCCAGGTACTGTTAGGAGACGTGAATATGTACAAGCCCGTTAACTACAACCCAACGGCGAGAGTATACAATCGCATCCGTTCTCTCATTAAAGATCACGAAGACTTATTCACAGAGGATGACTATTTTTGTACTTTATTTGATACTGATATTATTTAGATGTTCAGCTACTAGTGTCTTTAGTAAGTTCACTGAAGAGAGTCTCATTCAAAACACAGAAAGTGAAGTAAAACTTGATGTCTATATTCTGAAATATACAACTCAAAATAAGTTATAATAAGTATACAGTAAATGACGACACGCGAGCGACACAAAGGTTAGGAGTCGACTGGTTGCCCCGCGCGGAAGTCGTGGGGAAGTGACCGAAATGCTTACATTGCTAAACGTGACCTAGACATGTGTAACTACAGTATTCCCCCCCTTTCTACAAAAAAAAAATCATAATTTAAAAACATTAAAATCAAAATTACAACATCCACACTTCCACACTAATATTATAAATGCGAAAGTAACTCTGTCTGTCTGTCTGTCTGTCTGTCTGTCTGCTACGCTTTCACGGCCAAACCGCTGAACCGATCTTCATGAAACTTGGCACAGAGATTGCTAGCATACCGAGAACGGACATAGACTACTTTTTATCACCATTTGAGGGTCTGGAGTATAGATGTAGACCACCAGGTGTACCACCAGGAGCCCAGCTAAACTATTAGAGATACAGGCATGGTTCCAAAACAAAAGTTGTTCAGTATGATGGGCCGCTTCTTTTCACAAGGACATTGAGGATCTGGAGTACCTTATGTAGACCACCAGGTGTACCACCAGGAGCCCAGCTAAACTATTAGAGATACAGGCATGGTTCCGAAACAAAAGTTGTTCAGTATGATGGGCCGCTTCTTTTCACAAGGACATTGAGGATCTGGAGTACCTTATGTAGACCACCAGGTGTACCATCAGGAGCCCAGCTAAACTATTAGAGATGCAGGTAAGGTTCCAAAACAAAAGTTGTTTAGTATAATAGGTCGCTTCTTTTCACAAGGACATTGAGGATCTGGAATACCTTATGTAGACCACCAGGTGTACCATCAGGAGCCCAGCTAAACTATTAGAGATACAGGCATGGTTCTAAAACAAAAGTTGTTCGGTATGATGGGCCGCTTTTTTTTACAAGGACATTGAGGACCTGGAGTACCTTATGTCACCAGGTGTACCATCAGGGACCACGTAAACTATTAGAGCTACAGGTATGGTTCCAAAACAGAAGTTTTTCAGTATGATGGGCCGCTTCTTTTCACACGGACGTTGAGGATCTGGAGTACCTTATGTTGACCACCAGGTGTACCATCAGGAGGCCAGCTAAACTATTAGAGATACAGGCATGGTTCCAAAACAAAAGTTGTTCGGTATGATGGGCCGCTTCTTTTCACAAGGACATTGAGGATCTGGAGTACCTTATGTAGACCACCAGGTGTACCATCAGGAGCCCAGATAAACTATTAGAGATACAGGTATGGTTCCAAAACAGAAGTTTTTCAGTATGATGGGCCGCTTCTTTTCACACGGACGTTGAGGATCTGGAGTACCTTATGTTGACCACCAGGTGTACCATCAGGAGGCCAGCTAAACTATTAGAGATACAGGCATGGTTCCAAAACAAAAGTTGTTCGGTATGATGGGCCGCTTCTTTTCACAAGGACATTGAGGATCTGGAGTACCTTATGTAGACCACCAGGTGTACCATCAGGAGCCCAGATAAACTATTAGAGATACAGGTATGGTTCCAAAACAAAAGTGGTTCAGTATGATGGGCCGCTTCGTTTCACAAGGACATTGAGGATCTGGAGTACCTTATGTAGACCACCAGGTGTACCACCAGGAACCCACGTAAACTATTAGAGATACAGAAATGGTTCCAAAAAAAAAGTTGTTCAGTATGATGGGCCGCTTCTTTTCACAAGGATATTGAGGATCTGGAGTACCTTATGTCACCAGGTGTACCATCAGGAGACCACGTAAACTATTAGAGATACAGAAATGGTTCCGAAACAAAAGTTGTTCATGATGATGGGCCGCTTCTTTTCACAAGGACATTGAGGATCTGGAGTACCGTATGTAGACCGTCAGGTCTACCATCAGGAGCCCACCTTATTGGAGATACAGAAATGGTTTCAGAACAAAAGTTGTTCAGTATGATGGGAATAAGTTGAGAAAGGACATTGCCTTCTTTACCGAGGACAGAAAAACAAAAAATGTGGTATATAGAGGTATAAAAATGTATAACAGTAACTTATATTACCTTTTGATCTGTCTAATCTACTTATGCTAACCATTTTAGTGTGCTCAAATCGGCACCTCTGGAGTAAGTACTCTGTTATCTACTGACTTTTGTATTCATTGGTTATAAATATTGATCTCTCAGGCCGGATAGCAAATTTTGAATTGTCCCTTTAACAACAGAAGCAAGCAAGTCATCTTTAAACAGTAGAGATAAGAACTGTTCTAATATCACTGTCACACTTACTATGTATACACATACCTACTTTAGAACTTCTGCCTAAAAAAAAACTATCTAACGCGGACGAAGTCGCGGGTAAAAGCTAGTGCTGTATAAAACTTAAAACATTATTACAAACTGCTACTGGTTCTCGCTACAAAGTTGAATATACAATGAAATGCTAGTCGTCAGCAAAAGGCGTCGTCGCTGCGTTCACTCGTACATGCATGGATGGTAAGTACTTGCAGGTAAGTAAGTGTTACATTTCATTCAATAAATAGCGGGTCTTACAATTCTATTTTTAGAACTTTTACAATAGCAAACATGAATTTTAAATATTATGCAACATTGATTAGAATAAATTTACGGGGAATGTAAACAACAAGTTTTCTATATCTACTTAAAATACTAAAATACCTGAAGTGTTATTTCCGTTGGAAAAACACAATTAATATTTGTTAACCATTAATATATAGCTTGCACTGGAGCTTTAGGATGGTTTTTCACTTGACCCATTTCTAGTGAAGACACGATATCTTTAACCATTACTTTCTTCGCTCGGCGACTACAATATCTGCATCCAACCAATAAAGGAATCACAATCAATAGATGACAATAATTATAATCAAAATTCCGTAAAATTCTATCTTCTTCTCCAAACTAGTAGTCGCGCCATTTGCTCCATTTTGAGCAATTATTACTTCTGAATTTTTGCTTGAAAGATTTGCCATGCTTACAGAAAATATACTCATATGATTGGTATCACAGATAAAATAACACGACTACGTGAAAGTGTTTTTCGAATGGAAATGATTTCTTCATTACTTATCTTAAAATGTAGACTAATTTTTGCTTAGTCTTTCAATCTTAGTAGGCCAAAGTATTTAAACGTTTGCAAAAATGTTACTATGTCAAAATGTACGGTCGGATTCATAAGTGGAGTCATAGTTAGACCACTTGACAGATTGCAATACGGGTTATTATCCTCTGTACTTACTTTACTAACTTACGCACACACGTAAGATTATCGACTGTAAGTAGAAAAGTCCACCTTAAGGCGTAGCATTAAAACTTAAACAGATTACCACCTATAAGCGACATCTATGTAATCTTTGAAATAATTACTCGGTGATAGCCTATTCGCCACCACATCACCACAAAGTATACATCACACTGGTTTGTCTAAAACCGTATTATAGTTATCCTTATTCGTTCACTTGTAGTAAAGCAATAGATTACATATCTTTATTTCGTCGTATTGATCACAAGCTACCGTAGCTTAGCGGTAATAGTTCTTACCTTCTAATCAGAACGGAACCGGGTTCCCATCCGATCTCTGTATGTTGAATAATGTTTTTTTAAATGTTTTTACCATATTTTCTCCAGTAATAATTATTTTATATAATATTGTTCTATATATTCATCTATGTATTATATCTATAAATGTTTATTGTAAATTATGTATCAAAATATTATATCTAAAAACATAAACCTATAATATTGTAATAAAACAAAAAGTAAGGTAAGAAATTATTTTATTGGTAGGTATGGTATCACTTTATGTAAATAACATAATGACATGAATGAGAACTTTTGGTAACCATAAGATACGAGTATGTAAAACTACATAAAATACTTGCTGTCGTAATACTTAGTTAATAGTTTTGTTTGAATGATAAAACACAATATTATGTAAAATGATATTAAGTGTTCATTAGCTGAAACATCGATAGGTAATTATTTATAAGATCATAGGAATGATCCAAATCTTGGATTGAATCTTTCAATAAAGTTATTTAAGTAATAATTTCGTTAGTAATTATTTTATTGTTCTATGTTTAACGATGATGCACTTTCCTCGGAAGTAAAAGTAATTGTAATAATAATAAATCAGTTATTTGCCTACATCTCAAGGTTAAGTACTCGTTTTCGTAATGAAAAGATATTGAAGCAAGGCCTTAAGATAACTGACTAATAATTATCAATCTTATATAAATATAAATCGATGTTTTAGCATAATTTAATTGCTAATGTAATGCTCCACAAATACCTACTGCAATAGTAGGCGGGTAAGCAGGTAAACAGAGGTTGAGTGAGCAACGATTTATCAGGCCCGCTTCGGCATACATTGCTGATTATTTTGTGTATATTCATATATTATAATGAAATACAAGCAATGTATGCTAGATCGGGTCTGATTGGAATCTTAAGTAAAAATCGCCGCTTACATAATTAGTATTTGGTGTTACCTCCGCTGTTTTCAACAACACTTAATAAACACTTAATAGACTCGATCAAATAAGTGCATATATCTGTTCCTCTGGTACTCTCCCACACTCCCAGGCAGTGAGCCTCTAAAGCTTCTGTAGTTCTTTCATTGCGCATGTCCCACCTTTGCACCATTAAACCCCATAAATTCTCTATGGGATTTAAGTCCGGAGATTTTGCTGGCCAACGAATAACTTGGATATCTGGGTGCTGGCTAAACCAATTATACACCACGGCAGCTCGATGCACTGGATGCACGAGGAACTTCACTAGCAGGATAAACAGTTAAACATTTCGCACCGTCGTCGGTAGCATGCTTTCCTGTAGCATATCAACATAATTAGCGGCAGTTGCACGCCCTCTTTCTTGTGCTACTAATTTGCCTGGACCAGCGGCAGAACCATTTTCTTCATATTGTTACACCATCATCCTCCGCTGTGAATCATTAATAAGACGAGTCGAGTTTTTACGCTACCTTCCTCTTCAAAACGTGTAACCCAACGTTTAACAGTCTTCCACTAAAACAAAGTAGCATTATTAATAAAAAAGTTTATACTAATCGGTTCACAGCTACCAACATACTATGAGTCAAAGTTTTTAATATTTAAAATACAATTGTAATGAAATAAAACTATACTTACGGCCAGACCAGTCTGATTAGCAATTTGAGTTAAATTAAATCCAATATCATGCAGCACCACAGATAATTGCAGCGCAACAATACGCTGCTTATCCTGCAAACTGATAATAGTATGCATTTCGAAGAAATAAACACTGAAGTTTAATAAATAAACTTAGGTTAAAAAAAATCACTTAGCACACGCACTATCTCGCAAACGATCTAGCAACAACTAAAATGTAATTCAAAATTTACTAAATTTTGCTTCATTTGATAAAATAAAAACTAGAACGAAGAAATCGGGATTCGATCCATTGTCTCCACAATAACGGTCAAGAATTTGCTTGACCGCGCTACTGACCACGCTACCGAAGCTAATGATTCATGTAGTGAAGTAGTCAATACTACTCAGCCTATTATACAATGGTAGTTCGTCAAATAATAGTATGTTATACGTCATTTGTGTCATTGTGTGAGTGTCGCCGCGGGTGCGAGCGACTTGTTTTCTGAGGTTTGTGTTAACTATGACTCCACTTTAGAACGCGACCGTACAAGTGATCAGTGTACTTTGTTCGACAAAACAAGATTTTTATTTCGTATGAATATGCACATATTATCTCTAAATAAAACAAATTACTTCAATAAAACGTGTACATACGTACTTATGTTACTTAATCACCATAACATAGATATAACTTAATTAGGGATGTGCCTTACTTACCTATTTATACGTCATCGAAAAATCGTATTCTCTTTGACACCCATCCTGAGTGCGTCGTAAAATTACCATCATTTTTACTTTGACTTTCATTTTGGGGAACACCATCTTCCGACGAGGTCAAGTTAAATCTATCTGTTTTCTTAACTACAGGCTTATTACCTACCTCCCTGGTTATGTCGCAGCTGACATCATTACTTAGTGACTCATCGTTACTATTGATATCGTCATCTAATATAAATGCTGGTTTCAATCTATCAATTGAAATACAAGATTCTCTATCAATTACATAATACTTATCGGCATGTAATTAACGCGGCGACTACTTAATCAAATTCAAGGTTGAAGAAATAATTAAAGTGGATAGTAAGTATAATAGATTGGCAGCGACAGTGGAGTACAGTATTAAGTAAAAAGTTGCAGCGTTAAAATCTGTATCAAGCTTTGGTTTAATTGAAACTGGCATCGAGTTTTTCTATTGTCTACTGAATTTATGTATAAGCGAAAAATTGCCAGCAGCTAAAAATTAGAAAATAGGCATTAATAAATTGTAAAATAGAGATTTCATTCAAATTGATTTGAGGTAATAATTAATTTAATTGAGATCTTATTAACATTTATTGCTGCGACATTTTACGAGCTGCAAATAAAACAAAAAATGGCATACAATTAAATATTGTGTTTATATTAAATATAAAAATTGCATACATTTTACATATTGTGTTTGTGTTTATATTGTTCTATTTCTTGTCTTTTATTATTTCTAATAATGGTAAAAAATAAAAGGCATGAAAATAATCAATATATTTTTTAATCATTAATTAAAATAATTGTTATCTAGGTATTTCTATAGGTACTTAAATACTTATTGAATAATAAGGGCTGGCCTTGATTTGGTGGGGCGACCACGTTTTCTTTTTTGCCCTATTGGTTTCTTTTTTTTAGTTGTGGAGCCTATGATATAAGCCCCGGGGCTTTTAATCTACACTTGACTGTATGGTGGGGAGCAGGAACTCACCCGGAAAAGTTTGTGGTTGTTCAAACAACCAGTCTGGGAAGAACGTATTGGACTGAATCTACCCGTCACGTGCCGGTAGTTCCCAAAGTGGGGAACAAATGAGGGACCTTCGCGCCCCCGCCGGGCGTCGGTTGCTTGAGGAGCTTGTTTGCTTGATTGATCTACTCGCAATGGCTGCAGCAGTGGCTACTGTGATTTCATCATCTTTTTCCGTAAGTATGTGTCTCAGACGGTGTTTAAAACGCGAGGTTGGATGGGGGAAGTAGTTGGACGCGGCAACTATCAAGGGGTTTTTATGATGGAGAGCGTTGTCGAAGAAGCGACGAGACGCTTCTTTCATATACGCTTTAATGGTAGGGAGGCCTTAGTCGATGTGGAGGTTGGCGTTACGCATGTACCAGGGCGCCCCAGTAGCTTTCCGCATGAAACGGTTTTGGATGACCTGCAGCATTTTCAGATGTGAATCAAAGGTGTGAGCAAAGGCTACGCCGGCGTAGGTCATAATAGGCCTTACGCAGGTGGTGTAAATTATCACCTTATTTCTAAGGGAGAGTTTGCTCTTTTTGTTCAACGTCGGATGTAATCTGCCCAAAACGAACGCCGCGCGGTTGCAAACTCTCATTATGTGGCTACGGAAGCTTAGTCTGGAGTCGAAGGTGAATCCTAGATATTTGATCTCGTTAACCCAGGGGATGGGTCGGCCGAAAAGCTTTACAGCGGTGAAGTTGAGTCGGTTTGAGCCTCTACGAAAGTGCACGGCTGCACTTTTTTCGGGATTGATGCCCTATTGGGATCTTTTTTGCCTCTAAAGGCGGAGTGCTTTCCACGTGTTCGTATGCACCCATTACCGGTGAATTGCACAAACAAACAACAACAAGCAACAGCTAGTCCCGTGACTTTCACTTGCCGCTTGCCATTCAGCGCGTTTCGCCCCCCGCGCCGCCATTTTCATAATATTAAAAAAATATATTTCTTAATACTTATTTAATGTATCCGTTTTAATATTTACAGCTGCTCGTAAATAAGAGCCAGAAAGTGTTCTTTTAGATAGAAGCCTACAATAGCCTAAATATTTTATTTGTTATCGCACTAATAATGTTATTCGCCAACCCATGATTTTTGATACCCCGCCTATAATTTCAATTACCTATTCAAATATAATACTACCTTCAAGTCGCAGCCGTTATTTAGCTTTTAATGATGCCCTGCATTTGCAGCTTATCAAATATAATTTAAAGCCAAATTATTTAACCACTGCCCAGTTATATTTTTAGACGCTAATAGGTGGTACCCCGTAAATTTGCTAATCGCCTTGTTAAAAATATGCGATACTTATCTCTCATGCTTATGACGCGGTATGGGCCATCATAAGGAGGTTGAAGTGGTTTTCGTACCGTATCGTTGCGAACAAAAAAATATTAACATTTTCAAATCAGGATGTATAAACGTGTTACGAACCTTATTTCTACGGGCAGAAGGTTGAAAAGTGCTGATTATATTACGCAACCTATTTACATAGGAATCCATATCGAGTCTTTGCAAGTTACTGGGTGTATAAAATCTCCGGGCAATCTGATAGTGCGGCCGTACGTTAGCTCTGCAGCGCTACGTCTGGTGTCACTTCGAATTGCGACGCGAAGTCCTAAAAGAACTGTAGGTAATTCAGTTACCCAAGAATTTGAACTTAATTTCGCCATAATAGCGGCTTTCATCTGTCTATTCCAACGTTCCAAAATTCCGTTACTAATTGGATGGAAAGCGGTAGTTCTAATTTTTTCAATACCTAGTATTTTCATTAACTCCCTGAATAAATTACTTTCGAATTGTCTGCCCTGATCACTTGTCAGTTTAACAGGACAACCAAAACGCGTAATCCAACACTCATACAGAGTCTTAGCTACTATTTCTGCTGTTAGCTCTTTAAGGGGAATGGGTTCGGTCCACCTGGTGAATCTATCTATAATCGTTAAGCAATACCTTTAACTAACCCTAACCTAACCTATACCCTTCTTCCGAAATAATCAAGGGCCCTACTATATCCACATGTATTTATGCTCAAACCTATCACTTTTTGAGAATTTACCTAGTTCTGATATTGTATGACGTTGAACTTTTGCCTTTTGACATCCAATACATATCTTAGCCCATAAGCCTACATCTTTATTCATGCCTGGCCAAAAATATTTCTGAGCGGCAAATTTTTTTGTAGCTTCAATTCCGGGATGACTTAGGTTCGGGTTAAAGATATTTATTCTCATAAGAATTTTACATAATTCCCTTACATGAGAAATAACAAAAGCAAACTTATATCTTAGTAAGACTATAAAACATGCGAGTGTGCAAACTAAAGATAAACATAATATTTTGTATGAGCTAGCCTAATAATTTATTTTTTATTTTTGCGAGGGTAGGTATCATTAGAACAGGTAGGTACGGTCGTATCAACATAGACTAAGACGGCACAACAGAGCAAGTTATGCGACCATAACACCGATAGATAGTTACTAGAAGTGACACAAGTAACATTTTTTTTTTGTTTTTTTTTTTATTTTTTTTTTGTTCTTAAGTTTGTTTTATTATGTAGCTTTTTAGATGTTTTTTAAATGTTGCCATACTTTTTGAACTTTTTATATACTCTGGGAGTTTATTATATATTTGGGCGCTCTCGTATGTAATGTTCTTTTTTCCATAGTTAGTCCTTGGGGGACGAAGAACTAAATTGTTAGCGCTTCTTAAAATGCCGTGTGATGCCGGCCTAGAATAGCATCACCCCATGTCTTACCTATGGGTGTCGTAAGAAGCGACTACGGGACTCGAGGGTTAGATGTGTATTGCAATTTTAGGCGATGGGCTGACAACCTGTCACTATAGTAATACACAGTTATCTGATTGACCCTCAAACTTTTGTCAGACGTGGTGTTAATATCCGTTTTACGGCCGTTAACTCTCTGCCTACCCCGTAAGGGATATAGGCGTGATTTATGTATGTATGTTCTTAAAATCCGGTTTTGTACAGTTTTCTTTTTCGTAAATGTTAAATTTGTGTGTATGTCTTTCATAAGTATTTTTCGAATTAAAATGCTCGAGTAGTATTTAAATGTTTGTTCGATGTTCAGGAGCTTTGTTTCTTTGTAAATTTTAGTGGTTGGTGTAAGATAATCGCAATTAAAAAGGGTTTTAATAAGTTTATTTTGCGATGTTTGTATGGTTTTGAGAATTTTTTTGGCAGCCGATCCCCAGATTTCTACCAAGTAATCAATATGCGGCTTAGCCAGGGAGTTGTAAACTGTATAACGCACCTTATGAGGAAGACATCTAACTACATTCTGAAGGGCTCCGGTAAGGGATACCACCTTTCGTTTTATTTTTGCAATGTGTTCCGTCCAAGTTAGTCCATTATCCAAGATGAGGCCTAAATATTTTTCACTATCTGTCCTGGTTATGTTTTGCCCATTGATTGTTAGTGGCGTAAAAATTGGTACTTTTTTATTTTTTGCTGCAAAAATGACATAATGGATTTTAGCGACATTGATTGTTAATAAATTTGACTGAAACCATTCATTTAGTAATTATAAGTCGTTTTGAGCATCTTGAACAATGGACTCAATTTTGTGACCAAAGTAAAATAAGCTTGTGTCATCGGCGTAAAGTGATATGTCCCCTTTTAAATTTAGATTACTGATACTATTTATATAGATCAAAAACAGCAAGGGTCCCAAAATTGATCCTTGTGGGACTCCGTAGGTGATTGGTTTTGGCGTACTCTCATGTTCCGCGATTTTAACTACCTGAAAGCGGTCGTGAAGGTAGGATTCGATTATACTATAAGCACACCCAGTTATACCCTTATATGTCCCTTAGTTTGTTAAGAAGAATTTTGTGACTTACCGTATCGAATGCCTTTTTTAAATCAATAAATATTCCTATAGCTATATTTTTTTCGTCAATGTTGTTTTTCAGTTTTGTGACTAAATCTACAGTTGCAGATAACGTATTTGATTTAGGCCTAAATCCATATTGTTTTCGATACAGGAAGTCTATTGCATTCAAATACGATTCCAGTCGATTATAAATAATCCTTTCAAAGATTTTGGATACAACTGGGAGCACTGATATGGGTCGGTAATTGCTTGGATCAGACTTGGGTCCAGATTTATAAATGGGAGTAACTTTTGCAATTTTAAGGCTATTAGGAAATATTCCTTTTATCAAGCAATGATTGAGACAGCTAGTTAGTTCGGGGGCAATTAAACTGCTTACGCATTTTATTGCTTTAGTGCTAACTTTATCAATTCCTGAACTTGTGTTAGAATCTAGGCTATTTATGATTCTTATAACTTCCTCTGCTGTAGCCGGTTTAATAGAAGAAAGACCGAAATTCGAGCAATTACTACCACCTGCTGCATTTGTATACACGCTATTATTATGGTACTGAACAGAAATATTTTGCGCTAATTTTGAACCCACTGTTGAGAAGAACTCATTAAAGCATTCACAAATGTCCTGTACATTGGTCAATATCATATCACCTGTAACTAGTTTAGCTGGAATTGAAGTTTCTCTGATTTTGTTGTTGGTTAAACTGTTTAATAATTTCCACATCTTTGCTGGATTTCTTTTGTGCTCATTGAATTTCTTATGATAGTAATTCTTCTTCATCTTCTGAATTTTATTAGCTACTGTGTTTCTGGTTTTAATGAAGTTGTTCACAATTATTTTGTTTTTTGGATCTTGTTTCATTTCTTGCCAAAGTATATTTTTACAGTTAATTTTGTTCAAAATGTCTATATTGATCCAGTCTTGCCTCGGTTTGTTTAGAATCTTGGTCTTCATAATTTTACAGGTCTTTATGTTATCCAGTAATTTCTCCTCAAATATGGCGTATTCAGGCGTGTCTTTTCACTGCAAAAAGGAGTCCTTTCGACTGGACACCTGTTTTTCGGGGTACATCTGTCCCAGTCACTGACAGGCTTGAGCTTCTAGGCATGGAGTTGACATCAAATCTAAACTTCGGCGCGACTATCGAGTACAAGGCTCAGACGGCGGCTAAAAAGCTGGGCGTCCTGAATAGAGTGAAGCGATACTTTACGCCTGGACAGCTTTTAATTCTTTACAAAGCACAAGTCCGATCCTGCATGAAGTATTGCAGTCACCTTTGGGATGGCTCAGCCAAATACCAACTTGCCGCTCTTGACTCGGTGGAACGCAGGGCCAAGAGGCTCATAGGCGACATAAAACTGGTGGACACCAAGCTACATAGCCTGGCACATCGCCGCAAGGTTGCCTGCTTGTCGGTATTTTATAGATTGTACTTCGGAGAGTGTGCTCAAGAGCTTCACGACCTTGTTCCACCAGCTCCCTTCTACCATCGGACATCCAGACGCACCGCCGGATACCATCCGTACCTGGTAGCCATTCCACCAATTCGGACTAAGCGCTTCCAGTCATCATTTATAATGCGCACTGCTAAAGAGTCGAATTTACTACCTGCGTCTGTGTTTCCAAAAGCATACAACCCTAATCTCTTCAAAGTAAGAGTGAACAGGCTTCTTCTGGGTGAGCTCGCTCCATCTTAGACTCTGTCTCTGTCCTATGACCTAGACTAGAGTCAAGAGCAAACCCATCATAAATAAAAAAAAAAAAAAAAGTATTCCATGTTATTAGTGTCTGTTTTGCTTTTTCGTGTACTAAGTCATATAGCTTTTTATATTGTAATTCTTCATATTTAATTTTAGTTGTAATATCCGGATTTTGTTGTTTTATTTCGAAATATAATTGCTTATGATCTGATATTGATGACTCAATGGTAGCTAAATGGTATTGATGTCCTTTTAGGTTTGTTATAACGTGATCCAACAGTGATTTCTTTTTAATGGTTTCACGTGTGCAGTACTCAGGGCCAATTTTGTTGATTACTGTGTATCCATCTACAGTTAAGGTATCCTTAGATGCCTCCACCGAATCATCGGGGTTGTTATGGTCAAAGTTAAAGTCACCAAACACGAGAGCTCTCTTTCTTTTGTGTAGTTGATGTGAGAAAGTTTCTAAGAAGTTATAAATTTTTGTACGACCAGGTTTATAGACTGCACCAATATCAACTCCAAATTTATCTAGATGGATCCACAAGTAGTGATTTTCTTCTTTTTTGAGTTCTTCAACAAAATGATGTTTTAGGTTGCTATATACAAATATTGAGACTCCTCCACCAATGACCCCTCGCCTGTAGTTATAATTATGAGTATAACCTGGTATTTGAAGTAGTTTTGCTTCGTCGTCTGATTTGATCCATGTCTCTGTTAATATAATCAAATGTAATGTTGATTTGAAACTTTTTACTACACACTGTAATTCATCGAACTTTCCTGGTTTTATAATACTTCGTGTAATAGCATACAGGCATTTTAAAGATTTTTTGCTGATTATAAGATTGTTGTAGTTATTAGTTATTTGGTATGTTGTAGCATCGTTTTCAGATTTGGTACTTATGCGATAGACTTTTTTGGCTGTTCAACAACAATTTTTGGCACGTTCTTGATATATTTAATTTTTAGGTTTTCTTCGCCATGTTCTGTTCTTTAAAGTGTTTTTGTTGAAATGGTGTTTGGTCGGAGGAAATTTTAATGCCTGTATCTTTCATATTGCTTTTGTTTCGCAGCACCAGTTTGATAGTTTCTTCTGATTTCAATTGAACTTTTATTGGGCGGTTGTTGTCCGGTCTGTATTTACCGACACGCATTGTTCTGTTAGGTTCAGGACAGTCCTCTAACACTTGTTTCAACACATCAGTGACTCGTGATCTATCTAAAGATATGCGCTCCTTTAGGTTACTCGATTCGGCTTCTGTTATTCCATATATAATAATGTTCTTTTTTCTTATATTTTGCTCACTAAACTCAGCAATTATCTCATTCACCGGTGTTTTTAAGGAAGCTCCTTCAGGACATATCTTTAAGTTTTGTACCTCAGTTTCTAATGAGGTTATTTTGACTGTAGTGCTTTTTGCAAATTCTGCGAGTTCTTTTACTTCAGATGTTATTTTTGCTTGATCTGTGGTTAGTTCAGTTAATTTCTGCTCCGTTTTGCGCATTCCGTCTCTGATAGCATTTATTTCGGTCTTGATAACAGCTGTATCGCTTTGTATTTGTTCATTACTGTCTTTTTGTTGTTTAATGGAAGAAGTTAGAAGTATCATCATATCTTCCATTTTAGTATGTAAGTCAGCCAGCTGCTTTGTCTGAATATTATCATCATTCATATCGAAATGCTTCCGTTTGTTACGAAAAGTTTGCAAATTTAGTAAGTCTTCGCTTGTTAAATTAGGTTGAGAACCGCTACGGCCAATCGACTTGTCACTTCCAGTTGGTGATCGATTTATATCCATGTTGGTTGATCCTTGATCAGTACAGGACAGGTTTCTGTGACGCGTGCGCATGTCCGAGCGAGTTCAAAAATAAGAGCCTGTCTTTTTCCCGCGGGGGTGAAGAGTAGATTCCGCGACGTTTGCCGTGTGGAAGATGATCGTAACCGCCAAGTCACTGCATAGCGTAAACACAAATTTACTCACTTGGTGTTTAAGTGGAATACTGATAAACTTTGCATTAAAAAAATAAATAATATTTTGTAACACGTCCGTTCTGCACGTTCGCTACTACGCTATATAGGTTATGTATGTATTCAAAAGCTTTTTTTCTAAATTTTTCTGACAAAACTGGTCGAATAACGTTATTTGATATATCACAATAAATTGGTTTGGAAGTACAAGGCGTCACCATTCTTTTAATTACAATGTTACTGTCCAGAGAATTGTTATTTGACCAGCTTGTAATATAATCGTCCGCGTCCTGTGCTTCGGCTAGCTCTGCGAAATCGACAGTTGTTGGACAAAACAATTCCGCTACTCGTGATAGCGAGTCAGCTACAACGTTGTTTTTTCCACTGACGTGTCGAATATCGGTGATGAACTCGCTGATAAATAACAAGTGTCTCATTCTTCTAGGTGTTTCTTGCATTACTGTACAATTTTGAAAAGGCGTAAGTTAATGGCTTATGATCAGTAAATATTATAAGTTCTCGGCCTTCAAATAATTTTCTGAAATACTGAATTGACGGTAAAAGTTCACGGTCATAAGTGCAATATTTCTTTTGGGTATCGGAAAGTTTTTTTTGAAAAATATCCTAGCGGTTCCCATTTCCCATTTACTTGCTGTTGTAATACCGAACCAACACAAGTACCGCTAGCGTCACACATAAGTGATACGGGAACATCACTACGGGGATGCGACAATGTAACTGCTTTTTGCAAGCCTAGCTTAAATTTTTCGAAGGCGTCACACGCTTTACTGTCCCATTCTATCTTAGTCTTATCGCGTTTCTTGGATTCATGAACAAATTTATTTAGTTCCATCTGTGACTCTACTGCCTTTGGCATATGAGATCTATAAAAATTTACCATTCCTAAAAAATTTCTGAGCTCTTTTACTGTTTCTGGTTTTGAAAAATTTACTATAGCTTGCACTCGCGACTGTAAAGGTTTGATACCGCTGCTTGACACCTTAAATCCAAGAAAACTGACTTTTTCTTGGTTAAATTCACATTTTGAAATGTTAATTGTGATTCCAAATTCGCTGAGTCTTCTAAAAACTTTATCCACGTGCTCTCTATGTTGTTCTTCATTGTCGCTAGCTATTATTACGTCATCAATGTACACATACATACATACATACACATATCACGCCTATAATCCCTTGCGAGGTAGGCAGAGCGTAAACAGCCGCAAAAACCGGCCATTTACACCACGTCTGACAAATGTTTGAGGGTTATTCAGAATATTGTGTATCGCTATAGTGACAGGTTGTCAGCCTATCGCCTAAAATTGCAATACGCACCCTCGAGTCCCTTAGTCGCCTCTTACGACTCCCACGGGAAAGATATGGGATGATGCAATTCTAAGCCGGCATCACACGGCAACAATGTCATCAATGTATGAGAACAAAAAGCCAAACTCGGCAAGTACAGTCGTGTTCATAAATCTTTGAAATGTCTGAGCAGCGTTTCTCAATCCAAAACTCATTCTAGTAAATTCAAATAAACCAAAAGGTGTTTTTTATATCTTTATTTAAGGAGCTTTTTCAACATTGAAAATTTCGCTCCATAAGAATTTTAGAATGTACAAGCAAGGATCTTAATATAATGTCGACTAAATAACTTAGATAAAGGCACTTTTATATATGGTATACAATACTCTAGCCGAATCGGAAATAGGGCATGCTAGGACGCTGTTACACTCGCTTACAGATAAACGATTACAAGGGTATTTCCGCCTAATTGCCGCATTTCGAACACACTCCAGCAAAATATGAATTATATCTTCTTCTACTCCACAATTATCGCAGTTCAGTGAAGGCTTCTTACCCATTATTAAAGCAAATTTATTTGTTACGATGTGTCCGCAAGGAAGCCTCATAGCTGTAACAACTTCTTTCCTACCAAATGAGCAGTTATCAAACCAAGGAACGTGACAAGGTTCTGGTTGAACCGTCTTGTACCATATTCCTTTTTCTTTGCTCCTCCTGTCAAAATATTCCTTCCAATACTGATAACATTTTTCTTTCAAAAAAGGAATATTATATATATTCTTTATTGTGCATTAACAATACAATAATATTTGTTTAAAAAAGTAGTTCACAAAGGCGAGCTTATCTCTATAAAGAGATCTCTTCCAGCCAACCTGTTAAACTAAGTACGAAATAAATACGTGCGGGGATAAGATTGCACACAAAGTAAAAATAAAAAATAAAAAAAATAACAACAATATGATAAATAATTATTTGATAATAGTCAAATAAATACACATAGCTAAACTAATTGAACTATAAATACAAAACCAATATATAAATATAAATACATAATATACAAATACAATACAAACAAATACATACGTAAATATCAAGGTAGTGAAAGGTAGTGCTCTTTCAACCTTCTTTTGAAAGAGGATAAAGAAGGACAGTCCTGGACTGCCTTAGGAAGATTGTTCCAAAGTTGTGTAGCTCGAACGGAAAAGGAGTTGAACAGGAACTTGGTATTGGCTCTAGGACACTCAAGTACCTTTGTGATACAAATGCGCCTAGGCCGGGAATCTGGAGGTAAAAAGTGAAAGCGGGAGCGGAGATACTCGGGTGTGGATGGATCATTGAGGATCTTGTAGAGGACAGACAGGATGTGCACATCACGACGAAGGCGGATAGGGAGCCATTTTAATTGAGCGCGGAATTCAGATACGTGATCATATTTGCGAAGTCCGAAAATAAACCGAATTGCAAGATTTTGCAGGCGCTCAAGTTTATTCAGCAGCTCCTCTGTCACATCCAAGTAACACACATCAGCATAGTCAAGAGTAGGGAGGAGGAGTGCTTGAGCAAGCATTACTTTAGTCTGAAAGGGAAGGAAGTACTGGAGACGTTTGAGAGAATGAAAAGAATAATGCATGCGCCTGCTAACCTCGTTAACCTGGGATGTCCAGGATAAGTGAGAGTCAAAGATAACCCCAAGATTTTTCGCTTTATCCGTGTATGGAATACAAACACCATCATAATAAATGTGATTATTAGCAACAATAAGCTTACTTTTAAGTCTACTGCTGCCAATGATCATGGCTTGTGACTTAGTGGGATTTACTAATAAACCAAAATTCTGAGCCCACGTCTGTATAGCAGAAAGATCTGCATTGATAGAATCAACAGCCTCGGATACTTCAGGAAGAGAAAAATGCCTGTAAATTTGCAAGTCATCTGCATACAGATGGAAGGGAGAAGAGATTACTCGAGAAATATTATTGATAAAAATAGAAAAAAGCAATGGAGAGAGAACGCCGCCTTGGGGAACACCAGCAGTAAGATCCAACCAGTCCGATGTTAAATTATCAGTCTTCACACACTGCCGGCGACCATGTAGATAAGACCAAAACCAGTCTATCACCGAGGGAGCAATGTTAAGAGAGCGGAGGGACCCAAGAAGGATATCAAAGTCAACCGAATTAAATGCGTTGCTGAAGTCAAGCAGAGTCATAACAGTAAGTTTAGTGTTATCCATTGCATGGCGAATATCCTCTGTGACATTCAGCAACGCACTAACCGTGCTATGAGAGGGACGGAAACCGGATTGGAAAGGACAAAGTAGGTTGTTGGAAATAAGAAAGGAGTATAGTTGTTTGTGAACAACACTTTCGATTGTTATTATCAGTATAGAAAGGTTCCACGTAGACATGTACACCCTCAGAACCTGCAGCCCGGGCCAGCCTATCTGCCATATCATTACCATTAATACCAACGTGAGATGGAATCCATTGGAGAATGACAACTTTCCCAAAATTCTGTAACTTTTGAATCAGTTCAATAATTCGGTAAGCTATCGGTATGCCTCGAAAAGTTGAGGTATAACGAGCTATATGTTGGAGTGAACTTTTAGAATCAGTCAGCACGACAAATTTATCAAAATCAATAGATGCTATTTTATTATTAAACGAACAAGTATCATTACTTGTTGTAAATTTGGTAGAGAGTTTTATCTCTCGACGTTTCGACTGCTTACGGCAGCCTTCTTCACGGAGGTCGACAGATCACATACGCCCGCCCGTCAGCTGTGATTGCCGAACACTGCGGGCCGCGGCTAATATTTTTATGGAGTGGTTTGAGCAAAAGGCAATGGAAAATACTCCATGTGTGCCAAAGTGCGATATGTAGATGATGTGTTCGCTGTCGTCACCAAGGATATGGTTGAATTGTTGACAGAACATCTTAACTCGGTTCACCCAAAAATTAAATTTACTGTGGAGAAGGAGGAAAGGGGCACTCTACCATTCTTGGATGTTCTGGTAATGAGAGGTAGCGACGGAAGATTACAACATACTGTGTATAGAAAACCGACGCACACCGATAGATATCTAAGGGCAGAGTCGCATCATCACCCACAACATCTCTCCTCGGTCCCCCGCTTTCTCATTAACAGGGCGCTCCGTCTATGCGATCCTGAGTTCATAGAGTCGGAGCTAAACCATGTCAAAGAGGTGCTAGAGTGTAATGGGTATAAGTGGAATCAGAGTTGGCGTATCGCAAATTCTTCTAGCAAAAAGAGACCACAGACTGTAGAAAGACGTCCTACTTATCTTCCGTAGGGGAAAGGGGGGCAAGGCGGGGTACTTAACGTTTGAAGTTGAATAAATCTGTCAGTTTTACGGTTTAATGATAATTTTTATTTTTATTATAACGTTTGGTAATCAGTCTTGAATATTTCTACAGTTTTAGGAACATAGGTTTAGTAATTAAGTATAAAGAGATCAAAAAACAGAAAAAGTCCCATCTCCCCGTCTTGCCCCTAGGGTGGGGTAAGACGGGGTACCCCTAAGGGGCGAGATGGGGTATCGAAATAATCAACTTATTATTATTAACAAAATTCGCATTTGAAAGTGGAATCTTCGTCTTCGTCCTCTACACCGGCACAGCTGCAGTGAGCCCATTTACCACAAGCTGAGCAAGCAACCCAACCTTCGTTTGATTCCAAATAGCGCCCGTCACAGTATAAACAGGGAGTGTTTTCAACATCACTGTCACTGTTCTCCTCGGATACTTTAGCTATCTTTACTTTTTTCTTTTTGGTTACTCTTCTCTTTTTATTAGCCGTCTTTTCCGCTTTCTTAACTTCTCTTATTTCTTTTTTCTTCTGTCTGTCCTCTTCTGCAAGTTTTTTCTTTTTGATCGTCTCTTCAAGTTCATTTTTATATGGTGATGAAGTAATAATAGCAGTCTTGCCTCGTTTTTTAGTCACACGAGTAGTTTTTCGTGTTGCTGGCAAGGGCATTATTTCTTGTGGACTAGCAACAGTGAATGATGTTTGTTGTGGAGTACGACATCTGTTATTTATTTCTGTGGGACTCAACCAATGAGAACATCCGGGCATAGGGGATCCCAAATCAGCAGGTGGCGTCGTGGGTGTAATAGCAGCCACGGTCAAGGGTGTGTCAGTAATCGTTGACTCAAATCTAGGACTTGGTTCTGTTCTGATGTGAGCAGATAATGGGATTGTCGGGGATGTCACAGACGCATTCCGTTCTACTTCGGGCTCGTTAGATGGGAACAAAAACGCTACCGCAGATGTAGTTGGAGGCAGATTGACTGATTGGCTCTGATTCAGGGAAGTAGCAAGCTCAACAGATGGCAACAAAGCAGGTATCGATGTAGATGTTGTACGAGTTAGAGGAATATTTTCTGAAGCACTTTGGACAGATTGACATCTAAGCTGAAATTCGGGTGAAGATGCATTAAGATTCGTTGAATTTTCTAAAGGAACCGATGCACTGCATGTTGCAAATTGTGGAATATCCGTGGTTAAAGAAGGAGCAAAGTCGCTTTCTGAAAATACTGTTGGATCATATGGCCATATTCCGCATTTCTTGAACCCATTAACGGCAGTGGACATGGAAGACGCCTGTATAAATGCCTTTCCAAAAATTTCGGCCACTTGACGGACTGTAACGACCATTCCAGGATTGCTGCGCAGCCATGCTGTGATTTGGTGATCATAATACGTGCTCAAAGGTCTCATGTAAGCAACGTCAGCAACCTGCAGTCGATGAGTGGTATGTGGGGGAAAACATAAAATAATAACCCCGTGAGATCGAGCTTCATTTATGAGATCAATGTTTTGAGTATGAGTGCTATGCCCATCCAACAATAGCAATACTGGACGCTCAACTGTTGCTCCACTGAATTCAACAAACTTCTTAAACCATCCCAAGAATAGTTCTGTTGTCATCCAACCGGATTCACTGCAAACTCCCCATGCTCCAGGCGCAGAATTTAGCATTAGTTGCGGGTCCATTTTTTTTCTTGGAAATACCATCATTGGTGGCATATATTGGCCACTTGCGCTGAAACATATTTCAACAGTGATTGTGGTTCCCCTTTCCGCGGAGGTTATGGCACCAACTTGCTTTCGACCTTTTTTAGCTATTATTCTTGATTTTGTTTTAGGCACAACTGAAATGCCTGTTTCGTCACAGTTGTAAATTCGTTCAGGCGTTAGTTGATGCTCATCGTATACGTTGCCCAAAAAATTAAAAAACTGTTGAACGACCTGTCTGTTGAATCCAGCAGCACGTGCTGCTGAGGTGCTTTCTGGTTGTCTTATAGACAGTTCTGGGTGCCTTTTCAGAAATCCTTGTGCCCAGTCTTTTCCGGCTTCTTGTTTGGCGTTATTAAATGGATGGGGTTTATTATTTTTAGTTGCTAGTCTGTACACTAGACCTCTTAGGTCTTTTGTCGTTAGTCCATATAGTCTACTCTCCATTTCTTATATATATTTGCACAATTCATTTTCTTTATCGACAGAAAAAACTGGCTCTATGGGGCCTAATCGAGGCATCAAATTTTGTGTGTTTTCTATATTTACTTGTGGGTTTTCTCGAACCAGCTTTACTTTTCTTTCCAAAGTTGTTTGTGGAACAGAAAATGTCTTCGCTGCTAACATATAGCCCATCTTTCCTTTTACCACAGCTTTCACTGCATTTTTCATTGCCTCTATTGACCATTCTCCTCTGTTTGTTTTTTTAATATATGTTTTTACCATTCTGTAACAAAATTAATACATTGTAAATGACATGATATAGAACGCAACCTATAAAATTGTATAGGGGGCAAGATGGGGTACCGAGTACCCCACCTTGCCCCTATCGGCCAGATTGAACTCAAAAAAACATTGGTAAAAAACGGCTTGCAATACGCAAATAAACAAATACTCACCTGTTGGCAATAAAATTGACACACACATTAAAAAAATCACGCCACTCGATTGTAAGTAGGTTAGGCAGAGTCACGTCCCAAACAAACTGTAAAAATCGATTAATAACTGGCCAAAAACAATATTTTTCCAAAAAAAAATCACACGCGTGGTTTCACTGTGCTGTCACTTTGCTCACTAGCAGGTGTCATGGCGGCACGTCAAAATGCACTGGATTGATCGTAATTGGTCAGTTAATTTTCGATTTAAACCCGGAACCCCGTCTTGCCCGCCACCCCGTCTTACCCTCCTTTCCCCTACATAAAAGGTGTGACGGATAAAATTGCCTTCTTACTGAGTCGTAAATACAACAAAAAGACTATTTTCCGACCCCATACTCAAGTAAAACACTGGCTAAGGTCGCCGAAAGATAAGGAGCCCCTGTCTGGACCTGGTGTTTACTCTATACCTTGTGAGTGTGGTAAGAGCTATATCGGCGAAACACAGCGGCATGTGTCTACAAGAATTGCAGAGCACATACGGAGCGTAAAGAACTGTAACACTTTGACGTCGGCGGTAGCAGAACACTCGCTGAATTCGGACACCAACCACTATATTCGTTTCGACAAGACAGCTATTCTGGCTAGGGAAAGGTTTTTTGTACCACGCAAAGTTCGGGAAGCTATAGAAATAAGCCGTCATCCGAATTTTAACAGAGATAATGGTTGGTCGTTATCGCCGTCATGGAAGCCAGTGCTAAAAACAGTATCACCGGCGGCAGTAAACCAAGTGAAAAGTGATGATGTGGTTAGTGTATTTTGTTCGGACTTTTTGATGATGGACTCTACAAGTCAACCGCAACCACCGCAAGAACCACTAACTGCGGCCGCTGCAGCGCCACCCGCCATCTCGGCGCGAGCGCAGCGAGCCGCGGCCCGCAGAGTTCGGCAATCACAGCTGACGGGCGGGCGTATGTGATCTGTCGACCTCCGTGAAGAAGGCTGCCGTAAGCAGTCGAAACGTCGAGAGATAAAACTCTCTACCAAATTTACAACAAGTAAGTCGTGTAAACCCACATCAATAGATGCTATATATGACAAGGATTCTAAAATGGCTAGAAGTTCTACATACATAATAGATATATTATAGACATCAATTTTAAATTTAATACTATCTTCCGACTGAGAATCATAAAACGAAGCTCATTGGGAGCCATTTTCATCTTTCGAGCCATTAGTATACATTTTGTAATAGTTTTGGTAGTGACTATTCAAATAATGTATACAAATCTGTTTTAAATTATAAGGAGTATATTCCCTTTTTGCTTTATCTACGTCATTGATATGAATTTTTGCATCTTTAATATTTATATTGCTTACCCACGTATTTAACGAAAACATTTATAGTTTTGTGCTAACTGCTATTGGAAGACCTTTTAATACTTCATGTATTTCAACTAACAAAGGTTTCTTATTTCTTTTCCACATAAGAGATAAACTTGATAGTTCTTTCAGCAAATCAATTAATATATTATTATCCTGGAGAGACTTGAACTTAAGCCAGAATTTTCCACCTAAATATCTTCGCCTTATGTATAACGGCTGCAGAACCAACTCACTTTCCATAGTGTGTGTCTAATTCCAAGCTAAACTCCCGCAGTGGAAGCGATTTACACAGGTAAATTTCTAGTAAAATACCAGGAGTTCAACTGAAGGCAGACAATTTACGCAGCGCTAAATAGCATACGCTGCACAATATAGCAGCGCATACTATGAATTAAACGTGAACCTAAATCTATTTAACTTAATTAACTAAGTTGAGTGAAATTGGCAAATGATGTGTTCTGACCTTTACATAACTCAATTCTGTAGTAAATACCGTCTGCCGATCTGGCGTTACGTCACACGTATAAGCACTAGATTATAAGTAAGTACCTCCAAATTATATCACCCCACGAATTCCGCAATTCGTACTAAGGAGTCACAATGATAATGGTACAACAAATATGACTAAAGGGAACACACCATTAACATGAAGAAACATTTTTATACTAAAACAACTAGGTTTAACACTTACAGTCAAAGTGCCGGTCCAAATGCATAAAATACCCAACGGAGAAAGGAAGTTCAGGGAATGGATCAAATGGGGATTCCGTGGGTACTTACAGGGCTGGGTGGAAAAGATATCGACACCCAGCATTCCACTACAGCCTTGGCGCGTTATTCACGTCAAACCACTCACAGCTTCTGTTCGTATTCCACTTTGTTATTAGTCATTACGCGTGACCCAACACGAACTAGGGCCGTACAAAACGCGAGCCGATATGGCCACTTGATGCCTATTCAACGCGACGCTCACGTGGAAGACGTCGAGACATCCAACAATCACTAAGCCTGGTATTCTAGTATAACCCAGGAGAACCGCAATAATACGATGCATCAACACGCGCGATCTCAAATTGAATCGTCCATGACACGCGGCATCACAAAACGCGTGGCGGGAAATCCGTACAAAACACAATACGTTCTCGTCCGAACGGTTTTGAGTGACTGATAGTGCGGTGCAGAAATCACCGCTTGGCGCCTACCAGGTGGCCCGCGCGCACGCCGCCACCCTCGCCCCGCGAGCGAGAAAGGGACAACATATGCCCAGAGCGATGCGTGCGAAATCGCGGCGCATTCATAGACCGTCATTAATACCTAACTTACCCCAGCATAGCAACGCTAAATTAAACATTCACCCGCCCTAGGCCGAATCCCTTAGGCCTATTCACTACTGGGGAGACGAGATAGCGTTGCTATTGCTCGCTTAAGAACTGAATCCCCTACCTGAACTGTCGCGACTCGAGGAGTGCCATCACTAACTGGGAACAAGTTGAGAATGCGCCCTCTGCGCCATCGCAGTGGCGGCAGGTTGGCATCCTTAACCAGAACGAGATCTCCGATGCGAGGGGGTTCAGTTCTGTCCGTCCACTTAAGGCGTTGCTGCAGAATGTGCAAATACTCAAGCGACCATCGCTTCCAAAAATTCTGAGACATTTGCTGCAGCAACTCATAACGCGTCAAACGATTGCTACTGACCTCTGTGTAGGGGTATTCTGGCAAGGCGTTAAGTGGTCGGTCAATTAAGAAATGCCCTGGTGTCAGGGCCTCCAGATCATTCGGATCTGAGCTAAGCGGACACAAAGGACGTGAATTGAGAACGGCCTCAATTTTACAAAACACGGTCGCTAGCTCCTCAAAAGTTAATATCGTTAAACCTATAACGCGCATCAAATGCGTCTTAGCGGACTTTACAACCGCTTCAAATATACCACCCCAGTGGGGGCATCCTGGTGGATCGAACACCCAGTTAATGCCCTGACGGGAGAGGCTCGTGCCGATAGCTTCCTCGTTTTCCGATAAAAACGTTATAATTTCTTTCATACATCGATCAGCGCCCTTAAAGTTGGTACCACAGTCCGACCTGATCAGCGCTGGTCGCCCTCTTCGCGACACAAATCTATCTAAAGCTGCTAAGAAAGCCTCCGTAGTGAGGTCGGCCACGAGTTCCAAGTGGACGGCCTTGGTTGCTAGGCACACAAACACGCACAAATACGCCTTGATTGACTTCGCGTTGCGAAGGCGTGATGCCTTTACCATAAAAGGCCCCGCAAAGTCCGTTCCCACACCCGCAAACGTCCAGGCTTCCGTCACCCGGTCCGGTGGGAGGTCTCCCATCTGAGGTTGTATTGTGGCTGCCTTCAACCGATAGCAAGGCAAGCACCGAAACACAATGCTCCGTACCGTACGTCGTCCAGACAAGATCCAAAACTCGCGCTGCAGAATAGCCAAAAGTGCATTGCAGCCCACATGCGAGTTTTTCTGGTGACGATTCCTAACTATAAGTTCTACCAAAGGTCCCTTCTTTGGGAGTAACAGCGGATGCCGTGCTGAAAAGGGCAGGTTAGCGTTCCGAAGTCTACCTCCAACCCGGAGCATTCCATGCTCGTCCACGAACGGGTTGAGGCGCACAAGACCTCCCTTCAGCTTTCCACGGCCATCCCTGAGCAGCCTGGCCTCTTCCTCAAAATGTTCCGCCTGGACGACCCTAACCAATAAACTTAGAGCCGCATTCCGCTCCGCAGGCGAGAGGACAGGTGCCAAGTTCCGTTCTGCTTGAGGTTTTCTACAGTTGTTCACGAACCGTTTGATCCAACCTGTCACCCCTAGAAGTTTGTCGAGGGAGCTGTATCGTTCCAGCAAGAAAGCCGCACTAGGCTTAGGTACGATCTGCCCTACGTTCACTCGCAAACCTCCTTCAATCGCCACGCGATCAGGTGGCCCAAGCGGCGACCCGCACTCATTGTATGGCCATCTCTCAGGTGACTCAGTCAGCCACTGAGGTCCCCACCACAGTGAGTGACCTACCAAATCAGGGGCCCTACATCCCCGTGAGGCGCAGTCCGCTGGGTTCTGTTCTCCCGGTACGTGTCTCCATACCAACGGAGTTTCCGATCCTTTAATCTGTGACACCCGATTTGCCACGAAAACCTCAAGAGTATGTACCGACGTCTGTAACCAGCACAGAACTATCCTACTGTCGGTCCATGCGTACACCGTTTCATCCAAATTGATGGTACCGCGTAGATTACTAGCGACATGATGTAGCAAGCGCGTGAGAAGCGCTGCTCCCGCCAATTCCAACTTTGGAATGGTCCATCTTGTCCTAACCGGAGCCACCTTACTCTTGGCCATAACTAGACGCACGTCTACAGTTCCCGTTGAACTGACTGTCCGCAAATAGACAGCTGCCGCGTACCCTCGCTCCGAGGCATCACAAAACCCATGTAGGGTAGCCTTACATCCCACCGATGGGAGCAACTTGCGAGGTATGGCGATGCGTACGATCCCTGGTAAGGTGGTCACAAACTTGGTCCAATCATTCAACAGCTCTCCGGAGAGCTGGTCGTCCCAACCCAAGTTTGCTATCCACAACCTTTGCAAGAAGCACTTCGCCATGAACGTCACCGGTGCGATCCACCCGTTAGGATCGAAAGTTCTGGCGATCGTCAATAATACCGAACGCTTCGTCCAAGTCTTCTGCAAAAGGTCTGGCTCGATCTGATACGTAAAGACATCATGCGTTGGCCTATATTGCACCCCTAGGATGCTCAACGTATTTGGATTGTCCGGGTTCTCGAAAAGGTGCGGGTCCTGCTGGAACTCACCTGGCAACCCGGCCAGGAGCTCTGGACAGCTGGACAGCCATTTCCGCAACTCATAACCTCCTGATTCCATGATCGCGATCAGCTCGTCTCGTAGTAGCAGTGCTTGTTGCACGCTATCTGCACCCGTGCAGATGTCATCCACGTAGACGTCGCGATCCAGTACTGCTGCGGCTCGAGGGAATTTTACCCTTTCCTGTGCGGCCAACTCTCGCAGCGTGCGTACTGCCAAAAACGGACTTGGCTTCAGACCATACGTTACCGTGTTAAGCTCATAAGTGACCATCGGCTCGTCAGGGCTCTCACGCCACAAAATCAGCTGGTACCAACGGTCATCCGGGTGTATAATTGTTTGGCGAAACATCATTTTGACGTCTGCGACGAACGCTACTTGGTGCAACCGAAAATCTGTGAGGATGTCCACAATGTCCCGGTTCAACTTGGGACCCGCGTGCAGACACTGGTTCACAGACACACCATTCGATGTAGGAGCAGAACCGTCAAACACTACCCGTATCTTCGCCTCCGGTGACTTCAAAACAGCCAGGTGTGGTATATAGTAATGCTCGACACACCTCCAATCTATGCTGGACACCGACATGTGGCCTAACTCTAGGTACTCCCTCATGAATTCGATATACTTCTGCCGAAGTGCTGCATCTCGCTTCATCTTTCTCTCCATAGCCAGTAGTCTCCGTTCCGCGATCTGTCGCGAACTACCTAAGGAGGGGCGGTTTGGGAGAAATGGCAGCCTGGTAACAAACCTACCTGACGAACTTCGTGCAGTGTTGTACTGATAGAACAGCTCGCACTCGTCATCCTCTGGCTTCCGTCTATCCGCTGTGGGTGGCTCCTCAGACTCCCAAAACCTCTGCAGCACCTCCGACAACACACTACCATAGAGAACCGTATCGCCCTCTGGTAGGTCCTGAGGTCTCCAAACTGGGCCAAAAATAACATACCCCCCTGTGGTATCAACGGCCACTAAACCAGTTTGCTGAAGTACCCGTTTTCTGCCACACCAGAATCTCCCGAGGACGTCTGACCCGAGGAGAACGTCCACCGTACCAGGAGTATCAAATTCAGGATCAGCTAGCTCTAAGCCTGTGGTTAACCCTCGTACCGTTGACGGTAACCGAACCTGAGGAAGTTTCCCTACCACTTCATCCAGCACCACTGCTGAGGCATGATAGCTGACCCCTGTACCTGTATTACCTAATGTGAACTCGAAGTTCACCTGACCCCGAACGTCAGGCACATCTACACCTCCAATACCTACAGCCCCATCCGTTGTGGGCCTTATATTTAAGCGTAGCCTACTCACCAGCTTACTAGACACAATACAACCCTGAGCCCCTGTATCTAACAAGGCTCTTACCTGTATGCTGCGGCCACCGTATCCCCATACCCAAATCATTGCCGTAGGCAACAATACCGTAATTGGCCGGGGGGCCGAAGCTGGCGTGTAGGCGGCGATTACCTAGCAGGAATCTAAGCGCGGAGTGTCCGCGTCCTGCGAGGGGGTCCCCTCTCTCCGTACACCTTCGAGTGGGTCCCACTCCTGCTGATAGGGACCTCTGGTCCTGTACGCCATGGCTGGCAGCCTATAGTAACCCTGCGGCAGGCGCGCGTACCGTGGATGCGCCTGTAGCCGCGGGTGCTCAGCCAAGGGGAGAGGCATGCGTGGGTCATGAGACCTCACCATGTTGTTCAGTCCCGCCGACTACTGCATGTACTGGCCCTGGTATTGGCACCCGCCCGTAGCATCACGTATCTGTGATGGGTGCCCCTGACCTTGGACCTGTGACCACCTACCCTGTTCCAGCACCTGCTGCCGAGGTGGTGACTGTCTCGCGCGTGGTGAAGGGGGCATCACCTGCTGATGTCCCTGGCCTCGTCCCTGAAACCCTGGTGGAAGAGGACTCCTCCTTGGAGGGGGTGGGGAGCGTTGCTCCCGTCTAGGTAGGGCAGACTCCGTCCGCTGACCCGCGTCAGCTCTGCCTCCGTAATCTCCGCTGCAGTTCATGCATAGGAGCTGATGGTGGGCACCCTGGCAGTACCTGCAGTTGGTGCTTGATGGGCACTCTCGCACCTGATGCGGCCCCATACACCTAAAGCACCAACGCCGTTGCTGCACCACACCACGACGTTTCTGCACCCGCTGTGCAGCGAACTCCTCACACGCAGTCACCTGATGCCCCGCCTCTCTGCAGTAGGCACACCTCGATTCCAAATTAGCGACATTGTATCGCCTGGGTGGCCTACTCTTACCGTCTCGCGCCTGTGCACCCGGCCGTTCCGGGCGGCGAGCGGCCGCAGACTCCGCGTGAGGCGACTCTCCAAATTGGGCATCTACCCGCCTGCACTCGGCCTCGAGGAAGGACTTGAGCTCCTCGAAGGTCGGGAGGTAATCAGATGTCTTACCTCCGTGTGACTGTTCAAAACGAGCGGCCATGTCGCTCGGCAGGCGGCGCAACAACGTGTGGACCAGGATATAATCATAGCCTGACACCGGCATCCCCTGTCTCTCAAGAGCGTTCACTGCAACGCAGACAGGGTTGAGGACCTTGGCCCTGAGGTCCGTCCCTCTTGTGATGGTCGGCACGGTGAGCCACTGTTCCAAGAGTTGGTCAATCATGAGACGTTTGTTGCTGTATCTCTCGATCAGCAAGCCGCGAGCCGTCTCGTAACTTGCATCATCGACTGGTAGATGCTTTACCAGCTCATGGGGCTCACCTTGCAGCTTGGCCATCAATTGTGCCATTTTATATGCCGGCTGCAAGTCAGTGCGGTTATGAATCACACTGTCAAACAGATCCTGGAATCGGGTCCAATCCGTGTAGTCCCCGTGGAAGACCGGAATCGCCACAGCCGGCAGGGGCACTTGCACCCCCGGTCCCCGCGGACCATGGGGTGGGTCCGGCTCCCCAGCTCTACGCCTGGTGATCACAGCAGCCGCCTGCTGGATCTCCTGCCCCATCTCCATGCACTGGGTCACATTCGCCCGGACCGTAAGTTTGACCTCCTCATCAGGCGTCCCATCAAATAACTCCTCGCATCCAGTGAGGCAATCCAACACCTCCGCGACCCGTTCGTCAATCCGTTGCGCACAAGCGATGAGTGCGTCCTCTCGGTCCCCGCGACCGACCATCGCCTGCTTAGTCGCGAACCACATTAGGTGCGCTCTAATTTTCGCCTGAAGCTGTCTAATTGTGGGAGCCATGGTACCAACCCAAAGTAACACCGAACCGTACAATAAAAAACAATAATAGACAATCGGCCCTGATCCTACCGTTAGGATATCCGCACAGGGTAAACACAACGATAATAACAAGCAATTCACTAATTGATTGGCCCTGATCCTACCGATAGGATATTCTACACAGGGCACACACTACAATCACAATAAATATATTTTTTTTATGTAGGTAGATTAAAAAATCTTATACTAAAATAATCTTAAATCTAGTGGTTTTCTGAACCACGCTCTGCTACCAAAAATTGTCTAATTCCAAGCTAAACTCCCGCAGTGGAAGCGATTTACACAGGTAAATTTCTAGTAAAATACCAGGAGTTCAACTGAAGGCAGACAATGGCCGCGTTACGCAGCGCTAAATAGCATACGCTGCACAATATAGCAGCGCATACTATGAATTAAACGTGAACCTAAATCTATTTAACTTAATTAACTAAGTTGAGTGAAATTGGCAAATGATGTGTTCTGACCTTTACATAACTCAATTCTGTAGTAAATACCGTCTGCCGATCTGGCGTTACGTCACACGTATAAGCACTAGATTATAAGTAAGTACCTCCAAATTATATCACCCCACGAATTCCGCAATTCGTACTAAGGAGTCACAATGATAATGGTACAACAAATATGACTAAAGGGAACACACCATTAACATGAAGAAACATTTTTATACTAAAACAACTAGGTTTAACACTTACAGTCAAAGTGCCGGTCCAAATGCATAAAATACCCAACGGAGAAAGGAAGTTCAGGGAATGGATCAAATGGGGATTCCGTGGGTACTTACAGGGCTGGGTGGAAAAGATATCGACACCCAGCATTCCACTACAGCCTTGGCGCGTTATTCACGTCAAACCACTCACAGCTTCTGTTCGTATTCCACTTTGTTATTAGTCATTACGCGTGACCCAACACGAACTAGGGCCGTACAAAACGCGAGCCGATATGGCCACTTGATGCCTATTCAACGCGACGCTCACGTGGAAGACGTCGAGACATCCAACAATCACTAAGCCTGGTATTCTAGTATAACCCAGGAGAACCGCAATAATACGATGCATCAACACGCGCGATCTCAAATTGAATCGTCCATGACACGCGGCATCACAAAACGCGTGGCGGGAAATCCGTACAAAACACAATACGTTCTCGTCCGAACGGTTTTGAGTGACTGATAGTGCGGTGCAGAAATCACCGCTTGGCGCCTACCAGGTGGCCCGCGCGCACGCCGCCACCCTCGCCCCGCGAGCGAGAAAGGGACAACATATGCCCAGAGCGATGCGTGCGAAATCGCGGCGCATTCATAGACCGTCATTAATACCTAACTTACCCCAGCATAGCAACGCTAAATTAAACAGTGTGAATGGGGGTGCTTTTTATGAAACCTCCAATTATACGCATACATTGATTTTGAATTAGATCCAACTTGCGTATCTGAGACTGACAACAATCGTCATAAAGGAAACTGGCAAAATCCAGACGACTTCGAATTATCGAGATATATAGACGTCTTTACTGTTTGGGATGTACTCCCCACCCAGGACCAGTTAAAACTTTGAACATGTTAAGGTATTTTTTAGTTTTCTCCCGGATTTCGTTAATATGTCTTCCCCATCTAAGGGACCGATCTAGCCACAGACTCAGATATTTCACATTTTGAACCACTTGAATACTTGAACCATTAACTTTGAGATCAAAGTTTTTCCTATTCACACCTTTTTAAAATATGCAGATCTTGCTTTTAGAAGGTGAAATGTCTAAACCCAAGTCATGCAAAAGATGAACCATCTGATTAAGCGCTTCCTGTACATTTTCTGCCGCCTCATCGATGTTGTCGTTAGCAGCATATAATGCAAAATCGTCAGCATATTGCGAGATTTGTACCTTCCCAATACTACATATAGATCTTGTAATCTCTATCGTCACAACATTAAACAAAAGGGGTGATAAGGGATCTCCTTGAGCAAGTCCTTTTCCTGTACACCTCGATAGAACAGAATCCTTAATTTGTACATTTAGCCATCTTTCTTTCAGAAATTACCACAAGTATGTGCAAAGTTTTGTACCAATACCAAGCTTATCCAATGTTTTAATAACGGCTCGAACATCAACATTATAGATTTTCACAAAAACCAATCTGAGTTGATGTGATAAACCTACTTAAGCTGTCCGTGCAAGACCTAGATTTGCGAAACCCCACAACAACACTGGTGAACCACTCGTTCTTTTCCAAATACCATTCTAATCTTTTGTTAATAATATTGTGTAATATTTTGCATTAGCAGGAATTCAAAGATATTGGGCGGAGAGAAGATGCTGAATTAGGATCACGGCCGGGTTAAGGAATTGGTACAACACGAATATCTCGCCATTGTTTAGGTACATAGCCCATTTTGATAAAATTGTTGTACATGCGAACCAGTATAAGTTTGCCACAAACTGGAATTTTTTTAATCATAGAGTACGATACATTAACTGCACCCGGAGCCGTATCTGAAGACTTAATACTTTTTTTTAGTTCATGAATTGAGATAGGTGACTCCAGAATCGGGTTTTCAGATGTAATACGTGGCATACTTGGAGTAATAAAGTCTGGGGTCAGGCTACGTAATAATCTACTTGCCTTACTTTTGTCAACATAAAGTCTGGGTTTACCATATCCTTTCAGCCATCGCATGCCACACCACATATCTCGAGCTGACATAACCTCATTAAAGGACAGACAGAATGTTTTCCACGATTCGAATTGTGCATTCCTAATCATTCTTTGAGATTCGTGTATTTTATCTTTCAACAGTTCTCTATTAGCTGGTGTAGGGTTGCGTCTAAATTCTGACAGGGTTAAACGACGTTTGGCCACAGTTTCCGATAACGAAGGGTTCCAGCAAGGTCGTGGTGTAAACTTACTCTCAGGATCTTGACAAAACTTTATCGTAGGGATGAACTTGTCACCTGCAATATTAAGACTCGAAAAAAATTTATCATATGTCGATTGGAAGTCGTCAGATGGTGTAAAAGTACTAAATACCGTTTCTAAGTATGCTGTATACGCTACCCAATCAGCCAATTTAAAGTTTCTTTTGAAAATTGGTCTGTTGTTCGAAGTAAGCGATGTAGACATTTTGATAATAAAATGATCACTTTCAAGACACTCATTCATCACTGACCAATTGAAAGTCAAGGCAATGTCTGCAGATGCAAAAGACATATCCGGAGATGAATTACGTAAACACCCTTCTACTAGTTGAAAACGAGTAAAGGTGCCATCATTAAGAAGGAACATAGCATTATCCTGAATTGCATCAAAAACTAATTGTCCCCTAAGATCTGTTTTATGAGACCAAGTGCGATGGTGGGCATTAAAGTCTCCCAAAATTAAGGTCTTCGAGTTAAATCTAGAAAATAAGACATCCCAATCTCTTTGTTCAGATCTAACATGAGAAGGACAATAGACGCCTATAACATTCTCAATATCTTGACAATTGAATACCCCTTCTTGTAACAGTTCCATTTCTGTAAATGGTGCCAAAGCATCACCTACTTGGGATTGAAATAGATTGAATAGACTTATGCGTTAAAATAGCTACTCCACCACAAGAGTCATCTCTGTCAAGACGAAAGATATTATACCCGCTTATTTTAAAATTGCAATCCGGATCTAGCCAGGTCTCAGTTAACACCGCAATGCGTACCTTTTCTTGGATTAATAACTGCTCAAATAATTTCAACTTAGGACGTATACTCCGCGCATTCCATTGTAAGATGTTTAGTTTAATAATTTTTTCCTGCATGCCTTATCCATTTCCAAACAAGAATTTACAAATTTTTATCTAAGATATATATGCTACGGCCACTATTACAACCCATTCCACAATCGTCCCTATCGTGCTTTCTACTTTCTGAGCTAAAGTCAACCTCTTACTCATAACGATTTCTTTGATTCGTTCAAAAAGTTCGCCAAACGTTGGAGCTTTGTCTGTGCTATGCTGTTGCTTTTCTTCAAAAGTTTTAAATTCTTCATCCGTAGATATCCCAGACTGCATATTTTGACTGTCACACTCATCTTCTTCGTTGTTGTCAGTTATGTCTATGCCCACCTCAGCATAAACATTTTTATCTAAGTACAATCTTTCTTTTTTTGCACTGCTTTGTACCTTCGGTTGAATTATTGACTGGCTGGTTCATTTAGCAGGCTTTTTATTCGCAATTTTCTCAGCATAAGAGGTGGTCTGTAAGGAATCAGTCTCTGTCAAAAGCGGTGTGTAGACGCCAGTGTAGTTCGTATTTTTGATGACCGTATTCTGTTTGACCTTGGGCAACGGAACAAAGTCTTCAGACTTTAAATTTCATGTTGGATTAGCCTGTTTGTGTAAAGTAACTGGAGGAGA